>JAPWGK010000030.1:0-463163 GCA_029641185.1 Pseudofabraea citricarpa
CCTAACCCTAACCCTAACCCTAACCCTAACCCTAACCCTAACCCTAACCCTAACCCTAACCCTAACCCTAACCCTAACCCTAACCCTAACCCTAACCCTAACCCTGACCCTAAGTCTTCAAAAACAACCTCGATGTGACTACCACTGGATTCCACGGGCGTGCTCCAAGAAAGGCTCCCAAGGCATCGCCCGAGGTGGTTCAGTCAAAGCAACCAAAGAAGGCTCTCAAGTCTGTAAGTACTTATCGTGATTGATTGTCATCTGCAGCTTGGCTAACACTGACCACAGTCATCGCAGAAAAAACCAAGATCCGCTTGGCAGGATGCTGCTCAGACAGTGTTCCGAGTCTATGGTTCACAAAGATCTAAGCTCGATGAGCAAGCGAGGATTAGTACCGCCGTGACTAGAGGAGTTGGTGCCTGTGATCGTTGCCGGAAGCACAAATATCGTGTAGGTTGCCAAAAGTCGTCCGGAGGCATGAAACCTATGCTAATGCTTTCAGTGTGGCCAATCTACGAAGGACAAATACGTTCCTTGCCCTACGTGTACAAAGCTTTCGCCACTAAAGCTATCTGAGCCATGCTGTGGTATCGATATCATTGATATCAAGCTATTCAGGTTAGGTAATGAGTCATTCTGCTTAGCAATCTTCAACTGCGCTGATAGTGTCTTCACACAGGGACGACTACTTCCCCAGCGACTCTTCAGCAATGGATGCTATCCAAGGAGGATGGGAAAGGCACACTTGTCTTAAAAAATGGGCAGATGCTGAAGGAGACCCCACGGCGTATATGGCTGACCCAAGAAATAGTCACGGTCAAGTTCCCCGTGACCGTCTCTCGGTTTCAACCTGGAAGGGATGACACGACAGCGTATGTGTGGACTGATCCGACAGGAACTAAACAAGAGTATCATATGCCTCCGTACTACATTGTTGATCTGACAGAGACTGGAGAGAACATGCGCATATATGCGCAAAGAGCAAGGCCAGAGTTTACCTGGGCACTCCTTGTGAATACTAACCCAATCGTTCGAAGAACATTCGAAGAAGCAGAACGATACTACAAAGCTTCCAAGGTAAATTGACCGCTTTCAATTTGCATTCTAGCTCTATCTGACTCGAAGGCTAGAGTTCATTAGTTGCCGCTGCATTAATGTTCTGGTCGACCACGCGCATGATCGAGAGATTCTGGCTCATTTGCGGAGAAGATACTCTGGGACTCCCTCCCATGAAAGAGAACCTAGGCTTTTGTCGTCGCAGTGTATTCTATGATGCAGTTCCCGTCACACCTATCATGGACACTCAACTTGACGAGCTCACCATCAAAGCCGTTATTGTCCCTCTCAAAGTCAAGCTGCTCCGCCTTCTGAAGGCCAAGGTTCTCGCTAAGAAGAAGGAGGACTGGTATGAAATCCGCCTTGCTTGCTTCATCATCTTGCACAATTCGGAACGAGTCAATGAACATATTCTGGACTATTACCAAAGATTCGGCGTCGAGGTAGGCTTTGGAGAGCATCCCAAACTGTGGCTAAAGTGCTAATATATACCTCCGTAGCCGAAATCAAAATCTAACGACGAGAGTCCACTCACTGATGCGTATTTTCAAGGCTGCAAAACTGTACTTGCATACTTCCACTTTGCTTGCGGTGGTACTGCACCTTTCCAGTTGGATTGGGACAACGTAGTACAAGATGCTCCGGGACTGACCGAAGAGCAGATCGCATATCTGCGTGAAATCAAAGCTGAAGTCCTCAAGCAAGGTAAAATCCCCTCCGTGATCTAGGTTATCCATGTGCTTACTATTGAAAGATACTCACCTACAGAACATCAAGAATAAATCCATGTATGAGGTTGAAATGTACTGGTGCCATCAAATGTTGTATCCAGACTGGAAAGCGGATATGCCGCATATGGGAAAGCTGTTGGAATACACCGAGAAGGATTTCTTAGTTTCTTGAGTTCTTCTGTAAGATATGCTGCTGTTCTGACATTGGACAGTTTCACATGTAACTAGAGACCGTATCCAGAACCTGACGCGTTTATTCTCCTCGGCACAGCAAAATGGGGCTCTGATCGGTTCATTGTGGTAGCTACCTAGGTAGTACAAGTCATGCACATATCAGATGATTGACCCCGCTCTCGAGCACCATCTGACAATCTGTTTTCTTGAGCCTACACTCGCGGCAGAAGTTATAGTAAGATATAGCATCGAGTATATGTTCCCTCCTAAGTATAATCCAGAGCAAGTACGAAGGTGTGGTACAAGTAGCCATACCATGACTACCACTTGCGCAAGCTACACGCCGTCCGAGCTCGATTCTCAGCGTTTTTGGGATCGAGAACGTACCAGACAACAGGCTAGTCTTGATGTTCCCGACGGATTCCCCAGAGAACTCAAATCTCCCTTGTCATGGAAAGGAGTCGACATCGAAGACAAGGAATCAGAATGGAAACTTGACCTAACCCTCGACGAGATTGCTGCCATTGATGCTGCTTTGGAAGCCTTTGAATGTTCGTCCTGCCTTGCAAACGAGCATATCATCTTTACTAAAATTTTATCACAAGCTCACTACGACGACCTTTCTTTGCTTTCTCCTTCGACCTTTGAGTTGCCTCCTCTCTTCTCTCAGCGCTTGAGAGGACTTTCAAACCAGCTCTACAACGGGTTTGGCTTTCAGATCATTCATGGGCTTGATCCTTCGAAGTACACCCCGAAGCAGCAAATCATTGTGTACGCAGGCGTTAGTTCACACATATGTCCTCAACGAGGTTTTGTGGACGTTAAAGGAACAGGAGCCCTTGGTAAGTTGAGTAGAAAAGACAAAAGTCGAAAGTGCTGAAGATGTGCTAAAAATGTCGTATCATAGCCCATATAGTCAATGTACAGGCTGGCAATAGTCTGAAGACGACGGCTCCGGCATTCAGCAACATTCCATTGGTATGTTCAGCTTTTGCACAAGTTGTATTTGAGCGATCTAATGAATTCTACCAGTCATTCCACACTGACAATTGCGAGATCATGGCCTTTTTCTACCTGGACACAGCATTGCAAGGGGGCCATACTATGCTAAGTAGTATTTGGCAGACCTACAACGAGCTGGCAGCAAAACGACCAGAAGTCTTGCATACACTAGCCCAGCCTTGGGTGTTGGATACGTAAGCTTAATCCACTATATCCTTTCCTCAGTTTCTGTGCCAGGATTTCTAAGGATACATCGGGTCTAATTCTGCTTTAGTTTCAAGCCCATCGAACTACAACCACCAAGACATTGCCGTCTCCTCCAAAGAACGGGATGCGATAAAGTCCCTGTCCTTTTCCGATTCTCCCGTTACCCAGTCACTGGCTGGAAGCGCGAGCGCAACCAAACCCTTGCTGAGCCAACAAAGGCTCAGCGCGAAACAGCAGACGCTATACAATTCATAGCAATGAAAAATAGCATCACGATTCCTGTCGTGAAAGGCGACATGCTTATGGCGAACGACTTGGCGTTGTTTCATGCTCGTACAGGATTCGATGATGGTAACATACCATTGAAGAGACATCTGGTAAAGATGTACTTCAGGGATCCCGAACAGGGTTGGAATATTCCACCATCTATAGAGAATGAGTGGAAGACGTCCTACACTCCCAACCAAGCAGATGGAACAAGGAAAGAGACTTGGCAGATCTTGTATGAGCCTGGGATTGAAGAGCTGTCCATGTTGAACGGTTGATCCATTGTGCGTCTTTTCGAATGCTTTCATCTGATTCCTTGTGTGTTCCATTTGCTCCGTGTGTGGAGATTTTCCTATTTTTTATATCTTTTTCCCCCACACATTCTTTGCCTCTCACATCTCTCATGTCAACTATTGATATATGCTTGTTCTCGCTGCCGCTATAGCTATTCTTGATGAGATCTTAAGATGTTCAATGAGATTTATACACGCCAAAGCTCTTCACGCGTATTTTATGACTGTGGTTGTGGTTCTGACGCTTGTGTGTTCATTCCTCCATCCAGCGCTCTACGATGTGAGAGGCCTCGATCTTTGCCTTGTGTTTATTCTAACGATTTGATGATACATCATATTGATTGCCGGATTGGACAGATTTCGTCATGAAAAGTAATCTCACTTAAGTCCCGTGTACCTTATATGATAAAAGATATAAGAAAAATCTATAGGTTGCGTGTCACAGGGCATCCAAGAGAACAATCTCCATCATTATATATTGGTTCTGTTGTTCTCGGGTCATATAATGGCTGGACTTTTAGCTGCGTTACCGTTCGTTCGATATTTGATCACAGTAATTTCTTAATATTAGAATCTTTTTTTTCTTTTACCTCTTTAGATTATAATCTCCCGTTTATCTGAGTAAATCTGAGCAAACCTTCCTCCGCCAGATTACCATCTCCATTTGCAACGCAAGCAAGCAAATCTTAGCGACACAGAATCTCCCTATCACAAACGATTATCAGACCTCGATTGGCGAGAAGCTGTAGGCGACGAGAAAGAATCCTCCCTGCTGGTGCTCGCAATGCTCAACGACTGGCTCGCTCTATGATCAAGCATCCTTGGTGTGGGTTCGTATTTTATCGACTGTTTTAATTGTGGAAGGGCCCCCAGGCTTTCGATGCTCCCCATGCTCCCCATGCTACCATATGATTCCCCCCGATCAATCTTTGCTACCGGTGGCCCAAACCGCTGCATCTCAATATCATCTCCATAAACTGAACTTCTGGAGGACTGACGGTGCTGACGGTACTTGTAAATGGCTATCATAAGATCGATGGAAATATTGATAATGGTGAGAAACGTCGTAAGGGTGCCGAATATGATGGATAGTACGTTGGGGTCGACATGTTGAAGGTCGGTTGAGCCCATGATTGTGCTGGTCGACTACTTGGTCGCACTCTTGGCAGATGAGGCAATAATGTCTCGAGAAAGTGTCACGTTCAGCAAAAGCTTCGTTTTAGCTGCACCTCAAGGCTCAGATGTTAAAATGTATAGCAGTGAATGACATAGCGGGGACACAGTGCCTGTAAATGAAGACGTAAGGACATAGGTCAGCATCACTCTATCAAAACTCCATCAGTGGGTATTCAATCTTTTATACAGAGCCACGTCCTCCATTACCTACTCCAAATGTTGGCATGTCGACGCTTCATGGTGATGTAGAGAAGCAATCGGTGAGCAAGAGTCACGATGGTTCAAAGCCCTGTAAATTTGTCACTGCACACGGATTTCCACTTGACCTTGTCTAGAGGGGAAATCGTTATGTATGGCTTTCTGCTGTTGACCGGACTTTTTCCGAAAACCCTTTTCGGATTCCAGGACGGATAGATCCGTTGCGATCGTGGTGTGGCTAGGTCCGAATGCATGTGCAAGCTGTATGCCGACAAGGCTTCCCAAGAACGCATTGTGGAAGTCGGATAGCAAAGGAGATGTGTGGTGAAACGTTCTAGGACCTGCGCACCCATCTCGTGGGTGACTGTAGGTGAGGCGAGAGGCGGTGGCCTTCAATGCTTGGGCGGAGGTTCCTGAGATTCCGAACCAAGTGTATATGCAGGCGAGGCTATCCGCATTCTTCACCGGGACTCGCAAAGGTGATTTAAGTAGAATTTCCCAACGCCAACGTAATAAAAATCGCTCAAATTCTCAGAGATAGTTCAAATAATACTTATATATATATATCATCCAAATTTAGGAAGTTTTGAATAGGTATTTATTGACTTATGCTATGTGGTTAAACTAGCCGAGTCCCGGTGAAGAATGCGGATAGCTCTCGAGGTGTGATGTACCTGCTTCCTTCGCTTAATGAGTACCTCCTTACCTACCTAATTTTCGAGTCGACAAATCGGGATTGGAAATACTAAACTCCGAGCAACCTGAACTCACCGATTGCCTTTCCGGGCTTAGCGCATGGCCTGCAGCATTAAGGCCTTGTTTCCATATTGTCAACCAACGAACCATATATTTATTTCTACCATGGACCGTGAGACTTTCAGCCGTAACTGCCCCGCCATTCATAACTCTGTTTCTACGAGTGCTATGGACATTCAATCTTCTACACGTGACCAGTTGGCCAATCATAGCAGCGAGCAGCTGACTGAGTCAAATCCATTGCTGGGGCCTTCAGAAGCGCCGGAAACAGAGTCCCAAACGACAGGACCTGTTCTAAACCCGCGATACATCCTCTATGCTCTGCCTGCTCTACTACTGTGGTATATGCCCCTTCCATGCCGAAAAAACTCGGCTAATTAATTCTACGATGCAGTACGTTTGTGATCCGCTTCGACGGCAGCTATATGATCGCAAATTACTCGCGACGGATTGGTTTGTTGTTCTAGCCTTTATCGAAAGTCTTACTAAAACTTCCAGCCCCCGAATTACATGAATTTCAAAACGCAAGATGGCTTGTCCTAGGTTTTCTAGTAACAGAGTCTTCTTGTGGCCCTCTGGTATGAGTCTCTGCCTGCTCATGGTTTACATTCCATCTAGAGAATCCGGATTCATAATACTGATTTATCTTAGTACGGCCATGCAGCCCAAGTATATGGTCACAGAAATGCTATTTTGTTTGCTGCTTCAGCTCTGTGCATTGGGCTACTCGTATGGTAAGTCGATGTTTGGCGGCCTAATGTCATTTTCTTACTACCATACACTAGCTCTACAAGCCAGAATCTTTGGCAAGTAGCAATATCAAGAGTTGTGGTAGGTACTGGCTCTGGTGGAATCGATCTTCTGGTCGTTGTCATCATCAATGGTAATCGTCCAATTCTCCAAGCGTGGGCAGGTGCTTACTTCTTAGATCTCGTTCAACTCTATGAATTGCCGCTCTGGACAAGCGCTACGACCATTTGTGGTACCATAGGACTCATGGTCGGAGGCCCAGTTGGTGCTGCACTTACGGATCATCTTGGTTTTCGCCCGTAAGTGTAGACAAAGAAAAATCGGGAATAACAAGGACCCTGCTGACTTCTCGTAGAACCTTCGGTATTGAGTTCTGCGCCATGGCTATCACTCTGGTTGTCTTGTATCTTACCCTACGTCTGCCTCAAGCGAAGCCCTCCGAGTCGGAAAACGCTGCTAAAAAGATCGAGTATTTGTCCGCAGGACTCCTCCTATTTGCAGTAGCTGTGCCGTTATTTGCGCTTAACTTAGGCGGGGAGATTTTCGCATGGAGTCATCCCGTCGTTATTATTATGTTCTGCCTTACTCCCGTTCTGATAGCTTTTTTCTACTATGCCGACACACGCATTGCAGCTACCCCGATCGTACCCAAAAGATTCCTTCAGAATCGGTATGTGGCGATTGTGTTTGCTTGCACTCTTCCGATGAAGTTTGCATTTGATCAGGTTAGTATTTTTGCTCCCTTACCAACAGTGGCTCACTTGGCTGATGTGACCCAGTTGCGATTCAGTTTCGGTACCTATCTAGAGGCACGAGCCTTCGGTCATGAATCTGCCTTCACTGACTGGGCATTAACATGTGTCTACCTTGGCCGAGCACTTGGAACCGTTTTAAGCGGTGTGATAATAAGACGATATCGGATATTCAAACCGTTCTTACAAGTGAACATTGTTGTCGATCTTTTGATATATTTTGCCTTTGCTTTGGGGTGGATGCGTAAGTACTCGTGCTATTACACTGCCCATGATCCAGATCGTATCTAACAGCTTCGCAGATATAGACCAGCCAGTATTTGCACCGGTATTGGCATTCATCGGGGCGACCGAGGGCTTTGCTGAAGGCTTATGGCTGGTCGCTTTGCTTTCTCTAGTGGACACCGAGGGTAGGACAAATGACCACGTTACCAACAGATCACTGACGTAGCAATCTAGATCAGCCTTTGTTATACGCCTTTTTTGGCCTATCTCAAGCCATCTCTGGCGATTTGGGAATTGCGATCTCTTTGGCAGCAGAAGGCACCCTGGTTAGGGCTAAGCTTAATGCGAAGCTTGTGGGCTATACTAATGCGGAAGAGGCAAGTTAGATTACCTTTGTCTATCACTTCACTATTGATAACCATTGTAGATTATTCGTAAGAGTCTCGAGGATCTTAATTATATCCGGCAGCTGTCGCCTAAGATACAGACTATTATACTGAATACCGTACAATCCTCTACTGAGATAGCTTTTGGTAAGTAAGTTATACTCTGATTAATATACCGATGTTAATATTAATAGGTATCTCTTTTATCATACTTGTTTTCGCTTTAGTTGCTAGTTTTCACACAAAGGAGATATCTCAATTGTCTAAGGGGGTCTCGTTTATAACATAGGTAATTTCTTATTTGAATTATTTAATACAAGTGATTATTATAACAAAAGTAAATTATGTAAATACTTTGGTTTGTTTTTTATATAAGTTTTATAAAGTAAACTTGAAAATAGTTATGAATCGCATATAAAGAAAGAGAAAAATGAGAATAAGCGTAAGATAAATAACTAAAAAGAGACTAAAGATAAATGTAAACGAGATTGAAGCTTACTTAGGAACCTAGTATAAGTATAGGATAGTAAAACTGAAGCCTCGTGTATAATTTGTTGCGACCATCACGCAGAAGGAAGATAGTGTGTCAATTTATATATTGGCGCTATCCTTTGATCACAAAAGGAGCAGCTAAGTGAAGCTGTACGGACTTTTGGAGGTGCTATATATATATATATATGGAACGAGAGAATACTACCTAAAAGTAAGCTTCATGTGGACTTCTTTTTTCTTTTCATAAACCAGCTTCCATCTCTCGGGCCTCTTTCTGCCACTTCTTGCCATGTTCGGCGACCTTGTCGAGCTCATTCTCAGGGAGATTGTTAAGAGTGATATGGAAATGCGGGCGGGGGATATTGCGGCCGGTCTCGAAAGCAGGTCTCTGGAGAAGATTCGCAAACCATTTCACAATTTCCGTGTACTGAGCAATGGAAGTGATTCCAGAAAAGTCTGCGGATACATGTTAGAATAAGCGTGCTCTAAGGTATTATTGACTTACTGTGTGCGGCAACCCATGGCCAGATTGCGATATCCGCGACGGTAACGCGGTCACCCACGACATAGCCGGTTCCATTTTTAGCCAGCTGGCGATTTAGGATGCGGTAGAGACGATGGCTCTCATTGACGTAACGGTCAATAGAATACTTGAACTTCTCGGGGGCATAGCCTATTATAAACAAACAATGAACTGGTTGCATTCTCAAAAGGATACTGTTAGAGACTTGGACTTACGAGTGAAGTGGTTGGCCTGACCCTGCATGGGACCAAGACCAGCCATTTGCCACATAAGCTGTCGTTAATTTAGTACGTGTGAAAAATACAGAAAGGCAAGACGAACCCAGCTGACCATCTCCCAGTGCTCCTTAGTTCCGTAAGGATAAGAGATCTTGTTATCTTTGTCATACGTGGCGACGATATACAAGAGAATGGCACCACTTTCAAATATCTTGATCTCGCGGCCGCTCTTGTCCTTATCAGTGAGGGCAGGAATACGACCGTTGGGGTTGATCTCGAGGAACCAGGGTTCCTTTTGTTCGTGCGCACTGAAGTCAAGGGTCACGACCTCCATGAGATGTTGTTAGTATTGGGAGTAAGGTGTAAAATGTCTTGGTCTATACCTTGTACTCAAGACCAAGCTCCTCCAAGACGAGAGAGGCCTTGAGGCCATTGGGTGTGCCCTCGGTGTAGAGCGTGATATTGGTCTTGATAGCCATGATGAGCTGCTGTATATAGTTGTAGTGATAGAAGTTAGAATTTAGGATATTATGTGGGTTACTTCAGTTGCAAACATGATAGAAAATTCAAGACCATATATACTGATTTTGGGCGCATATTTTTACTTGTCTCTCTTTGTCTCTCGATCTGCTCACACCGGCTGTCAGGTTTCGTTCCGCGGAACTGAATTTATTTTAGTAAGAGCCGGAAAAACCTGGAATAGAACCCTTTCTAAGCTCCACGGATTATAATAACTGATCAGTTCCGAAATTATTCGCCGCAATGTTTCTATAATTTGAAATATTCTACTGCGCAAGAGTCAAGACATTTGTAAGCTCTGCCAAGACTTTGGTTCCGCGGAACCAATGTATTTAAATCAACATTTCCTACGTAAGCTCGGATGTTTTTCTGTATACATTGTTCAAACAACCGCAAAAATCATCTCTGCATATCCCCAATATTTGAATTGAACAGAACCGAACATTATGACGGAGCCTCGCCGGCCCAGGATCCGAAAGGTTTGCTTATATTATACGGCGACAATAACATCGGCTGACATAAAGGTTGCAGGCTTGTGACTTGTGCTATCGCAAACGCATTAGGTGTGATGGACAGACGCCTCGCTGTTCACACTGCCAAATATACAATTGCCAATGTACCCACCGGGCTGCTAGCCGGCAAAAGAAATCTCCCAAATCAAAGCTACCGACGTCTATTAACAATAACAACACGGGCCCAGATGCACTCTGCCCAAGTGGCTTTACTAGTCCTTTTGGGGACAAGGACTATTTGCAGCACGACTCCCCGTCGCTTGTTCTCACCAAGCAGCTGGAATTGCCTCTGGAAGAAGTAGACAGACTCTTCTCAAGTAGCTCTGCTTTTTCTTGGGACACGAACTTTTTAAACCACAACTCGGCGACGCCAACACGGATGGAATTACCCGCAGAAGGTCTTGTGCGACAGCTGATTGATACATACCTGGCGAACATTAACAGTATCTTACCACTGTTTGATCCTGGGCAGTTGATCCAAACGGTCGACCGATGGTATAACAGTCCAACGCAACGCTCTCGTACAACCTGGGCGGTGATCAATGTGGTAATGGCTATCGCGCAATCCTGCAGTTTTGGCCAAGTTGGTTTTGGCCATGGCGAATTCTCCGTTGGCAGTGTCCCAGACTGTCTCAACAATGCACAGTCTGTCTTGACCGAAATCCTCATGGGAGATGTTGAACTTGCAAATCTGCAGGTAGTGTTGGGACTAGTCATCATCTTTCGGGGTACATCCGATATCAGGCCTGCGGTTTTTCTGCTCTCGACCGGGCTGAGGCTCTGTCAGATGATGGGCATCCATCGCAGTGACAGCGACTTCTACGCCAACACTACCCCTAGAGAAGCTCTACAACCGAGGCGAGTCTTTTGGATAGCATATATCCTTGACCGAGATATTGCTATGCGCATCCGGCAGGCGCCGATCCAACAAGATACAGATATCAATATCGAACTTCCCCCAAAGAAGCCGGATGAAGACGCTGCAGGATTCGTCAGCACGCCTGAAATATACCAAAATGGCTTTAATGTGTTTCGTGCCCACGTCGAGCTTGCCCAAATCCAAGGCTATGTTTATGACGCTCTTTTCTCAGTGCGCTCACAGCAGCTAAAACCCGGCGAAAGGGCAGCCAGTTGCCAGGCGATTCGGCTGCTGCTAAAAGACTGGAAAGGTCGCATACCGACAACTCTTAGTGCAGAGGCTCTCTCCCAGGCACAGAGTTATCTCCCATGTATTCCCAGGTTTCTTTGCATGTTATACGGTACGGTTGTTGCATGTCTTGGACAGCTTTGCCAGGTTAACTCGATGGATTTCCGTTGGGTAGATCAGCTTCGTTATTATGGACGCAGTATTACTGTTAGCCTAAGCCAGCCTTGCCTTCCACCGCCTCAGCCACAAGGCTGGAATGCTCTAGTGAACGAGTGTCGTGAGTTCATGCCGCTGTTTATGAGCGTTCAGGAGAAAGACCCTGCATTTATCTGGTAAGCCTTCCTTACTTACCCGTTCTCGTATCGATGACGCTTAGCAGTCTAGGATGAATATCTGCCCCTACGCATCAGGACTTGTGTGCCTTTCAGCCAACTCCATAATCAATTTTGATAACAGAGATAGCCTCGAAGATCAAGATCGGCGTCTTAAACTTGAGGCTGTTGACGTCTTAAGCGAGATGGCTAGACAGACTAATCACAAGACGCTGACTAGAGTCTTAGAGGCATTTGTGGAGCTCGACTCTCAATATCAGCTTATGACTGTGACCTGAGATTGATCGGTGCTCACAGCATCTGGTATTACGCGTCTCGCTTTTTATTGATATAAGTGAAATGTGGCACAGTAAAAGTAAGGGGCATAGAGTTGCTTGGCAATCTTAGCAATATGGGTGTAAGTGAGGTGCTTGGATTTGTATATGCGTAGTAGTTACGCTTATTTATTTACTGAAATTAATTCCCTTTTTGTAAGCACCTAAACATAGTTGTCTTCCCGATCAAGCTCGCATGCTTATATGATATTAGTACATGATAAAAGAATTCATGAGCTTCCTCTTTGATAATCTGAGAATTTTGTAGTAAAATCGGTAATCTGTCTAGCTTTAACACTATAAATACTTATTATACTATGTATTATTCTACTGAATAAACGCACCCGTAGATAACAACATCACCGGTGTTATACTAGTTGGCTGACTTGGCATGACATAGCTCACAACGTCACTAACAGCGACTGATGCTCAAGGGTTATACTCGAGCTCTGCAGGCGTGTCGTATGTGCTTCTGAACAGTTCTGATTGAGACGAAGGTTGCGCTCTTACACGCCCCAAAAATTCAGTATAGCTTTCAACTCGTCTTCACAGAGGTGCTTTATCAATGGCGAAGCCGCTATATCTGTTGGTTTTCCCTAATCTGTTCTTTGCCCAGGCCGGCGAGTGCAAGGCCGATTTTTGCCACTCCTTGGTTTTGATTCGTTTTCATTCAACGATTCAATTCATCTGACCTGCAATATCAATAAATTGTACAATCTTCTTCGCACTGTTGTATCCTTATCATGTTAAGCACGATTTGCCATGGCTGGTGTTTCGCCAAAAGTTGTGCTCACTACAAGCTTTGATATCAAGTTCCCTCGTCATCCTACATCTAATAAATCTACTGGTAGACAAACCTATATTATCGTGTTTTCAATCACACGTTCCTATTTCTAAAGCTCGTATCCACGTTTCGATCGAAGTATAATTGAGGTATGCTGTAAGAATAAAGACAGGAGTAGTAAGGTCCCTTCCATATCTTATCATAGAGGGTTTCTTATTTGCAGTTTGTGGCTGTTGTGTCAAATGCTTTCGAGCTTAAGACAGACTTCCCTACTAAGTATCCCGGTTATCGTGGCTATGAATGGAGTCTTGCCCCCTAGAAGCCTGGATAGTAGCTGCTGAATCCATTTGCGCAGTGCCTATAATGAGCTGCTTAATTAGTAAAACTCGCTAGACTGCCCAGGTTTCCGCTATAACACTAAAGCGTAATCCGTGTCACTTAAAATGTATTAGATGAGATCGCTTTCTTATATATCAACGGGTGAGACTTTCCTTGAGAGACTTTTAGTCTTACTTTCGACAGAGTAACCTCACTTCAATAATAGCAGAAAGGAAGATTACTTAGTTTAATTTAACTGAAGGAAAGCTGGTATACCAGCTCGGATTTGTTAACCTGTCTGGTATTAAGAGACGGGGTATATAGTTTGCGCGAGCTCTCTCAACTTTTACCTGTTCTTTTACCACTTTTAAATTTTTATTTGCATTATTAAGGCCAAGCGAGTCTTGGGATTTTTTCGACTAATGACGACTTCTAAAATCGCAGGTATAATTCTTTCGAATGTGAAAGAATATTTGTAGACTTCACGGTACCAGACACAGGGTTATAATATAACTAATCTTCGCTTTGATCCGGCATTATATAATGTGAATAACTAGTTGCTTAATATGGAAACCTAAACTGGAAGCGCTATACTCTGAGGGCCTGATAATTTCACACAACTATTAAGAGATATTAAAAGAAAGTTCAAACCCAAAAATAGTCAAAGACATTAAAAGCCAATATAACAATAGCATCCAAGTAGCCAGGTTTCACGTAACCTGATTTACTTCTGGTTATCACTAGAAGCAGTATGATCTACTGCGGGTATTGCAGCGAAACTGCCTGTTATGGCATCTGGTCTTTGTATAGCGTCCGGATTCGGTGTACCTGTAGAGGTATCGCTAAAGTTTTATTAGTTTTATGCGAGGAATTTCCCCACTCAACGTACCCATTGTATTCAAGTTCACAGACTAAATTTGCTTGAAAGTCAAAAAGAGGATTCTTAATAAAGAAAGTTCCTCGAGACTATTTGTGTTAGGTAATACTCAAGAGTGGGGAAGGGAAAACATACTGGGAAGTAGAATTTCTCTTGCCCTTGCAATGCGTTGTCTAGTCCGGTGACCAGATTATTAAAATTCTGTCCAGCCGTCTGATACCGATCTGCGATTTGTGTGCGTAAGTTGTCCAGTCCACTGCCGCTAAAGGTAACCACAGGATCGTTGCGAGTGATGCCAATGTGCAAGCCCCCGTCGCTCACTTCTTGTAGCGTGAATTCCACCTTCCATGTGGCGATACTTGTTAAACTTTTCTGGTCAGTTACCAACTTCTACAAAATCAACCACTAAAAACTTACTCTCCTAATGTCTTATTAGGGTCTAGACGGTTCGGGTTGAGATACCATCTCACCCTAATCTTGGAGCGTGCTTCGAGGGTTAATTTGTTAGTCCCTGGAACTGTCCATAGCCGCGCCCCATTCCCAACCTCCCCGTACGCATCTCCGTAGGACTCAGAGCCCCAAATACCAGAGCTGTCATGCGAGTGTATCTCTGGATAATTTTTTGACCAAACCCATTCAATAGCATTATTCGGCAAGGCAGGATACCCCTCTCCCCAACCCGCCGAACTGCCCTTGGCAAAAGCATACGGATCATCGTCCGGATCAACGACGTCGAAATCCCGAACCCCATATCCAATCCCGACACTATATGTTAACTCAGAGTGCTGTGCAAACGGACCTGCAGTCTGGTGTACATAGGCTGTTAGTGTCAAAATCTGGGCGGCAATCATACGGTTAAGCTTCTTCATTTTTGGCAGGAAGAATATGTCCATGAAATTCTTTCCTGAAATGACCATGGACCCAAATTTTGAAGGCGAATCAGTGCCTGGCTGTGTTCCATCGGTCCAGTTTCCGTTGGAAATGGGTAGGAAAGCATCACTCGAGGTGCTTGATGGTAAAGTGTGGTTGTCTGTTGTTTCAAGATAAAGAAGATAATTCAAAACTCCATTCCCGGTAAGACCGGATACAGGTGGCGCAGTCTTGTTACTTGGATCGGACCAGGGATAAGTTTGGAACCTCAGGTCTGTGGGAACGAAAGTGGGTTCATGCGCTCCTGCTTTGTATTTAGTATACAATTTGACAAAAAGAAGAAGAGTTGGGGTACCAGGGTCTACAGTCTTAGCTGCAGCAGTGTACCCTAGATCTTGAAGTCCGGCTGCAAGAAGCTTTTTGGTTATATCTTCTAAGAATCTCGTGAACTGTGTTCTCACGTTCTCGGTCTCTTTGGACCAATCTCTCGTTTGACCCACTACCGCATTAGGTGGTGTCTGATGAACACCTTGGTTATCGGTGATATAGTCATCCGCTGACCATGTACCAAAACTGCACATTGACTCTTTGGGAATTTCAAATTGGGCGGCTACAAAATATGAATATTAGCAACTAAACTTGGGAGTAAGACTTTATAGGCCCAGATGCGTGTACTAACTTGTCATATCAACGAGAAGTTGTTGGATCGTGTAATCTCCTGGTTTGTCCATGAGCGCTCGAACATCTTGGTATTTCTGGGAAGATTCTTCTAGACCAACAAGGCCTGTTAATTATAGTTAGTATGTAAATAAGGGGGCTGAACTTTCGCGTGTAGTTGGAATCTCAACTAACCTATATTCACCGGGAAAGCAAAATACCAATCGTTCGTGTTGTAATTCTAGTTGCAAATTAGTTGACCTGTCTTCTTTATATCCCGGGCACAAAAACAAATTACAATCATTGATTGATCATCCTCGTCGTCAGTCATAAATAGACTCAATACTCCTGTCTTGATGTGTACACGATAGGTGACCAGGCTGGTATTTCCGGGGGCGGTCTCAATTACGATGCGAGGACTACCCAATTCGATATTGTTGAATGAGCCATTGCCTCGATGGGAGAGATTAAACTTAAGAGGAGTATCACGACCTTCAGATACTTGAAGATAAAGGGAGTCAATGCCGGAGTTGATGAGGTATTGTGTGCTATTTTGAAAGAGTTAATTTGAAAATGCTAAAGGTAAGGTTGAAACTCACAGGGCAACCACCTGATCGTATACTCCGATCTGAAAATATTCGTTGGTTTAACTCATGAAGAAATTTGTGATCTCTGCTTACCGTAACTTTGTTCAGTCGGTCTGACATTTTTGTTCGAATTCCAATGGTTTTGGTAAATACAAGAGAGTTCGAAGGAAGAAACTTTGGTTGCTTGTCTTTCTTTTTCACCTCTTCAGATGGAGTCGTGAAAAGATATGCTTATCTAGAATTGCGGCGCGTGCTACTGATTATTCATTTCTTCTGATTCTTAAGCACTGCCAAGTGCTACTAAAGTACGTGATCGCGAGGAAAACTTCAGCCAATGGATTTCGAAAAAAAAATGCTGCAAGACGGAAACATCAACCAGGAATTTCCTATTGGAGACCCGAGAGACAATGGATTGTGCACAAAAATCAGATCATGATGCAAGAGTAGCGAGGGGAAGCCAACGTAGTATGCATCTGAAGTGATACTACTATTTCTTGGCCCTTCAAGCTCCCGTCTTGGTTGCATTGTCAGGGTACATAAATCTGAGTAAGAAGATTCCTCTCTTGGTACATATGTAACTACCTTTGAGGGGTAAAGGTGAGTACAATAGCACGTGCAGTATAATTATTGGCTACTAGATAGTGCTACCTGCGGTCTACCACATCTTATATTGAAGTTGGTGTATTTCATACACTTATCAGCCTTTCAGATTCGTGTCTACGTTTCACTGCTGAAATTCAATACTTGACCTAGCGCATACCTATACCTGAGGGGTAATAGTGAATACAGTGACTGTGCATACGCTCCTCTACATTTGGTGTCGAGACTAGGAAGATGGTACTCCCGGTATCAGCTCCCAACAGTCTTTACATACGCTCCCGATGTGGTCTTTGATATTCACAGTAGTGTTACCTTGTTTGAATTTCTAGTATCTTGGCCGTATAGTTGAGTTGTAAAACTCACTTTCCGCTCAAATGGGTGGAAGGACTGTAACATGAAAACCCCGCCCAAAGTGACCAGAATCCTACTCTGTAGCAAATAGCAATAATCTCTCAATGCGAGTTGCCTTTCGTTGCCATCTATGAGCTCTCAGGTTGCCCAATTTAGTGTTAATGTCAGTATCTATCCGGTCAAGATTTGACAAAATGCGTTGAGAACATGCGCATACATTACCCCGCTCATTTTAGATTCTACTTTTGAATGATTTCAAAACCACTGACTATCTTAAAGCAGGCACCACGATAAACCCTAGAGCATCGTTAAGCTGTTTCTAGTCAAAACTTCGTTATGGCTTCTATATCCACCGATTCAGAGTTGATGACTAATTACATCGCTGCAGTCCCAGTACCAGCAGGCAGTCATTTTGATACCGTTCTTGATGAAAATAGACGACCGCTTGTTCTTTGCCTCAACGGAGACGCTACTCCAAAACTTCAAATAAGTATGAATTCACCTTCTATGTCAGAGTCCTTGCTGATAGAGCAGTTCGCGTCGGAACCGATGGCGCTCCTCTGGTATTCGACCTGGGACCTTGTATTGGACTTCCAGCAGGGGCTTTCGTGCAGACTTTCGAAATTCAACAAGCCAACGACTTGAGCCTTCATCTCTGTGTGGCGTATAGATTGTCAGCCACAAGCTCAAGCTTGATAATTCCTGTGCCTTTTAAGCCAGAGATCTTGAAAAGCGACGCTAACCTCCCCATTATTCCCGGCCAGTCGAACATTGGGACGGCTGGGAAAATCTTCATGGTAAGTCCATGCATCTAATCTCTACTTGTTCTCCTTTCCTCTTCAACCCTCTCGTTTAGTTCAAGAAGCCCAGATCCAAGTGCATCTGATCTTTCAAATCATAAGACATGCCCGAAACCGCAGAAATGCAGTCCACAACTGCTGAACTCTCTCAATATCACTGAAAGGATCGAATATGTACCTGGACTGACATGTTGTTGAGACCCCTGTGGCAAGTGTCGGTTCACTTGGTTTTCCAGACACGTTCATTATCCATAAGGCCCTCGACCAGCTAGTATCTTGGGGAACAGATATCACCCGTATCGATGTGAACGCCACAAACACCAGATGGACCGCGAAGCAAGACATGACAACCCCCGAAAACACCTCCGAGGTTCTTGATGTGACACCCGCCAACAGCATCTTTGGACGAGGTCTCTATGTTCTCTACAAGAGTCAAGGCCAAAGCAAACTTTATGGCCGATTCATGAGACTAAATCCAGATACGGATGATGGATCTAAGCTCACATATGTGACCTCGGTTGCCTGTCCTACGAACGCGCAATCCATAGCTTCCATTTTTGATGGGAGAGGACGATCAGGGGTACTCATTGCGGCGCCAGATGGCTTGCGTTATCTCAATGCCACTGAGTCCACTCAGAGGACCTCACCTGGAAAGATTATCCAATCTAGCCCCCTATTTCAAAACATAAAAAGCTTGGTGGTGAGACAAGATGGAAACTATGTCTCCATCTGGTTTGTCAATTCTACACAGGAACTCGGCTATCTTCGAACCACCAACGATCAACTAGGGACCGGTATTTCAACATTGTTATTGCCGGCTGGGCAAGCATCTTCGTTTTCACCATGTATTTCCCAACCGGATACAATAAATGGCCAAATCTCTTGGCAGATGCTAATATCCAACGATAACTTTGGTAATTTAACGCTCCTGGAGCAAGCAAGTGACACTGGCCTCTGGAGACCAAGTCCTTTCTACACTCCATCAAATGTGGAAAATATTGCTATCCCAAGTCATACTGTGACTTTCCATGTTCGGGGGGCAGACAGTTCTCCGTTGCGAGCAGCTAGTGTTTTCATTGAAAGTTCATCTTCTGTAAGCGCCATCCACAATGGCCGAAACATAATCATTCCCCAATCTGGTGCTTGGTATCCTTCAGATGTGGCAGGAACCCTCAATCTCATCATCCCAACCGACTCTCTAGGAAGCCAGGCTCTCAAGCTCTCAAGAGTGAAGGACAGCACTGGTGTTGAAATTCCCTTCACTCCGGTTATCTACGATCCTGGGAATAAGGCCATGCAGAAAATGACAGCTAAGATCGGTAGCATGAAAACAGCGGCAGATCTTCGAAATGCAAAGACGCAGAACAATGAGTCTCTGTTTGGAAGCGATGCTCCAGATGATGCTACTTTAAACCAGGCAATATCAACTTTTCAAACTTTGCACACAGCATACTCAGAGCTTCCTTCGTATGGAACACCAAATGGTACTAATGTCTCTGCAGTAATTTCATCGCAGGGAACTCACGCATCTGATCTGGGCGATCTCTTCATGGACGCTTTCCGTTGGTTCAAAAATAAGGTCAGCGATGTTTGGAACTGGGTGGTGGAGAAAGTCGGTGAGCATTTATTACTTGATCAATTTACTCTCAAACGTTGATACATCCTCGTGTTTATATTTTTCTATCCGTTGCTAGACATTCTGGTCAGCAATCTGATAAACCAACCCGAGCATGATTGGCAGTTGCCTGTATTCATGCTTGTTACGTTCTACATAGCCACTGAAATTTCGAAATTATTCCGCAAACCCCAACTAAATCTCAAACCCAGGTGACGCATGGCAGTTTGTCTGTAAAATCGGCACCGTAGTCAAGACATTTGTCTTAGATTGTGTTGAGAAAGTATGCGAGGCAGCTAGTTGGGTATAAAATATCTCCTCCAAATCCTCAATCAGAAGTCTAATTTCGATCAGGTCTTCGAAAAGATCAAAATAGCATGGAACAAAGTCGTCGAATGGGTCGGTTTCATCTTCTCTTGGGGAGACATTCTTGAAACCAAAAACACTATCAGTTCCCTTATCACTGCTGGCGTTGACCTCGCAGCCGACAAAGTAGAATCTCTAGCCGGCAAAGCTGATGAGTTCTTCGCCTCCTTACTAGCCGACGTCGATACACTGGGTATAGCATACGATGCAGACAAAGAAATGAATGCAAGCTCTGGGAATGATTTGAAAGATGGATCGCAGGTTAAAGGTACACAGGAGAGTACATCTTTCAATTGGGCATCCGAGAGAATGAAAAATGGAGGAGCCGGAACCTCTACCCAAGTCCAGAGTGATCGTAAGTATCCCCATCAACGCTTAAAATCAGGGTGGCTAATATTACCCGGAATCACCTGATTCGCAAGCTCAAGAAACGTGGGCTTCTGTTTTCCAGCCCGCTCTAATTGGCATAAAAGATGCTTTAGAGCAAGTTGGACAAGACATACGGACCATTTTCCTCCAAAAACAATCCATGACTTCCGGACAGTTCATGACAATCTGCAAAGATGTCCTCAGGCTAGGCATCCAAACCATTCGCGGACTGGTCGGCGCTCTCTTAGGACTGGTAAAGATGCTTCTCGAAAAGATTTCGCAATACGGAAATGCATCTATCAACATCCCCATCTTCTCCGGCCTTTATAAGATGATCGCTCAGCACGACCTCACCATATTCGATGCTGTCTCCCTTGTTCTTGCCATCCCAACAACAATTTTCATGAAAATTATTACTGGGAATAAGCCCCCCACGCTGCCAGGGCTCAATGGTACAATGCTCGGGCAGATTGTTCTCGGCGACGAGCCTAAAATCGATCCGCAAATGCAGCTTAACTTTAACACTTTAACAGCTGGGATTGGTGTCTCAGGCGTCATGGTAAAAACCATTGTCCACGCCATCAAACTAATTTATAAGACCATCACTGGTGGCAGTGATGGCGCCCAAGGAGTATTCAAAAGCGCAGGAGGCTTTCTGGAAGTTTTCTCGATTGCTGTTGACATGATCGGGGTGCTGCACGCCATGCCTACTGATCCTGATCTTCCAGGTTTAAGATTCAGACAATGGGTATGTATCTCAATTTGAACTTTGATTCCTCTATGGCTGATTGAACTGTAAGGTTTCTTATATCTCTCTCATACGCGGCGCCACCCATCTCCTAGTCATATTTCTTGAAGGTGGGGAGCAGGCCGAGAAGCCGCTACTCGTTTTCGATCTGGTGTCAGCACTGATAAACTTCGGGCTTGAACAAGCATCCTGCCTCTCGGAGGTGGACGACAGGAATACTTGGAAAGAATACGATGACGCCGTGACGTCGATGGCGAGCGTATCGAGTGGTCTCAATGCCATAGCCGCCGTGGGATATTTTACCGCATTCATGTTCAAGCAAGATGATGTGGAAATCACGGCGCTAGGGATGATAGTGTTAGAGATTGGGACAGTCGGGCTAGCGGTTGTGGAAGGCGTAATGTTTAAGTGGCAGTATGATAAGAAGAGGAAGACGAGATTGATAGTTCCGTCTTGAAGGGTGGTTAGAACGTAATTGAGTGGATAAATACTGATAGGAATCAAGTTTCGTGAATTGAGATAGCATTACTGCAGTTCAAGCTTGGCCGGTCCACCTTTGGTTTTCAGCTTTTCTATTGCGAAGACTAATTTTAATTCTATATACGCCCCGACTTGACCGTAAACAAAGAATTATTTATGAAATGATCTGATCATTCTCAGTGACATCCAACTGAACGGTAGTTGAATCTGCTCCCTTGTAGTTTCCACTTTGAAGCCATTGAAATGTCTTGCCAGTCTTCGTCGTGGCAGTGAAGGTCGCATTAACATCAACATCAATCTTGAACTGATTAAAAAATGCAGCACCAGTACAATATTTCAAGGCCTTGCAAACAACTGGGATCAATGCACCATCGGTCTTCGTAATAGCTGTGCTTTCTGACTCGCCCTGTTTTTTATTAGCGAAAATTCAAACTCAATAAACACAAACTTACATTGGTAGTTGTGAGTCCAAAGTTGGTAGCTGAAGTGACTGAAGTCTTTGAGATAAACGGAATATTGACATCTTGTGCCAAGGTGATAGTCTCCCCAACAGTCCACGCACGGCTGAAGTTGATTTCACGACTGGTGGTAGTTGTAGAAGTAGTCTGGAGTGTTGTACTCTGAGGGGAAGTAGAGTTCAGGTTGTTCACAATGATAGACCCAACGACCAAGCGCTCTCCTGGTCCAGAAGGTGCCACATTATTAGTGAAACCACTATATGCCATGTTTGTAACAGCGATACTCTGTACATCATCCAACATGTCAATGCCGAATTCATAAACAGTTCCAGCAGATGCCTTTCCATGAATTCTCCCAATTATTCCAGATCCGACGTCGATGTCCGTGTATGTGAGTTGCTTGCACGTAACTTTCGGCTCCGCATCATAATTGTTACCGCCATTTGTATTGAATTTTACACCAACTCCAATGGGCGGCGCATCGGCACTGGCAGTGGTTGGGTCGTCGGTCAAAACCATGCTCATACCAGCAATCCGTTCGTTATTAGAAAATGTGAAGGGTAGTTCTTCAGCTCCCGTAGTCTCTCCTAAAAACTCTTGGACAGTTCCTGCCATATCCGTGACTCTCAAGCCACGAATGTTGGAGGCGCCCATGAAAATAGTCAAGTCGCTAAATGGGCCGTAGAACTCAAAGGTCGTCAATTCCGGCATGGCAGATGCATCACCAAATGTCTTAACCAGTAATGCGTCCGTGTTCTGCGTGACTTCTGTGACATTGTTCACGACTCCTGTGTCGTTTGCTGCCTGGCGCGAATGTATATATGGTCCGATAGCGGGAGGGTGAAATCCAAGAGATCTTCCCGATGAAAGTGAGACAGCATAACTGAGTAACAGAAGGGCGTTGGCCTTTGATAACATCGTCAAGGTTTAAAAGTAACGAAAAGAATGTATGTTGTTGTGAATGAGCGTCTAGTCAATAGAAATGAATGTGAAGCTGTCAAAGCAAGGAATGTGTGATGATGATGAGGAGAGAGATGTAGATCTCAGAAGGTCTTATGTAGAAAGTTATACAGTTGAAATTCGACAAACTAGTCAACGAGGATCCTCTTGGCAAAACTCGTAACTACATTCGAAGGATTGAACCAGATCTTTGAATCCCATCCTGATGTCATCTCGTACTTCTTCAGATTGATTCAGGAGCATTTACTTGGGACACCCAACCCGTGTTGTGAGCACCCGGGCAGTTAGAAATCCGCAGTTGTATGATATGATCCTACTAGTATGGCCTTTGCTTATCGAGTGGTCATATTTTCCAGGGTACAGGACATTTAATGGTAGGTGCACAGGTCATAGTGTACAAGTCGGCATTCTGCCGTAGAAGAGACGGTTTGGATACGGAGTTCGACAATGCACCCGTTTCGGATATTCGGAAAGTATATTATAGAGTTTGCGGGTGGCGCAGAGATCGTTCTGTGAACATCTTTCTTTCACAAGGCTTACTCGTGATAGCATGATTAAATTTAGACATAATAGAGTGCATAAACAACAAGCCACTCGCTTCGCTAAGGACAGGCATGTGTTATCAAGGCCAAGATTTATGTCAAGTTCAAAACAGATGTAAATAATGAAGAATAAGCAAATGAAGTAGGAGCTAATTCTTCGGCCGAAGTCCTTGGTTCGGTCATCTTAATAAGTCTAATCTTTAGGCGGACTTTGGACGAACGCGGCCAACAAACTCACTTTGAGTATAATCATACGACATGATATTGTGGGGTCGAATCCTACGATGATCAAACATGGCAGGCGATTCTGGGGATGATGCTGGTCACGAGTAAAGTTTTCCGAACTTTGCCATCAACCTCAGACGGACCGAAGTAACCGGGAAATCCTTCGAAGCTTGGTTCCACTTGCGATAGGCCTCAACGGTCGCTTAATGCATACATCGCTAATTCTCTTAATCTAACTGGCTCTTCGATGCCTAAGCATTGCTTGACCGTGCGCAGAAAATGCTCATTTCCCAAATTGGCAGGCAAACTTGAACTTTCGAGCATTCAATGACCGTGCGTAAGAATGTTCATCTCCCAAACTGGCAGGCCGTACCCGACCAACTCTTCATCTTGCATTTTCCGAAGGGGAAACAAACTTAGCAATGACATAATGTTGTAATGGAAATTAAAAATTAAAATCACAGATTGCAAATGGGAAAAACCATAGAGAACCAAGTGATATTGAATGCTGAATAAATTTTACTTCTGTGACTCCAGTAATCTTCTGACCAAAAAACAAAACCCTCCCGATTGCCCGTTGAACCCAAATCTACCATCCCCACATATTCCCGATCGTACAAGAAGCACCTTGAGGTAGCTGGCAAGGAGAATCAACAGCAGGAGCCTGGAAACAAGCATATTTGTCTGCATAAGCAACACAGACATCTTTGAGAATGGTGCCTCCTGCTGTTTGACTAAGTACGTAATCTTGGTTCACAACAGTTTGAGTGTTGGAATCACGCGACCTCCACTCCCATGTGCTGTCAGATGTGCTGAAGAATCTGAAGCCGGTAATAGCATCATCTGTAGGATTGGCGATGGGAGTGCATGTTGCGATATCTGACGTTTGTGCTGCAGCCAGTGCAGCTGTGAGGAGTAAAGTGATTGTTGGGAAAAGCATCTACAAAGTCAGATGATTACGCGATATACTCAGCAGCCAAACTCACGATGTAGTGTTGACAAAACAGTAATTCAGTCTTCAAAAGAATGTGGCTGGATTTTAAAGAAAGTAATTGGAAGTGAAGTGAATGAATGATGAATGAATAAATCTACCGAGGAGCAGTTCTTAACACTTTTGTACTTCCTACCTGGAAGCACCGGAGCATCCTCCTACTCTAAATGTGAATCTTTGTGGATAATGCAGCACTGACCAATTATTTACAAAATCCTACAAGAGGTTGTAGATGAAACCCGGCGAGCTCGTATTCATCTCAACTCGGAAGGCTTGGCCAATGTGGGGTCCTATCGTCATCGTCATCACCTGATTTCCCCCATTCATCCTTCCACCAAGACTTTTATTTTTCGGCTTTGGGTTCGGAGTTATAGTCTGGGGTTTTCGTTACGTGGCTGGGGTGGTAAAAGTATTAAGCCGGCCTTGTGAAAGCACACCGAAGGATTTGTTTCCGAACAATGATCTCCACCAGCATCCCCATTCGAAACAGGAGGCGCAGAGCGATTAAGCGAGCAGGCTGACTGATTCCAAGCCTCCTGACAACATTCTTCTAGATCTTTTAGAGTTTGGTATTAATCAAGTTAATGCATCGCATAGCGAGAAAGTGGTGGTCTTCCACAAAAGGATCAAACTGACATCTAAGCAGATCGCGAGGCAAATACTCCCTCCTATAAAGAGTATTATCAAGCTAGTTGTGCAACCATCATTTGATATCACCTATTACTTTCATTCAAGTCACTCATTCTTTTAAATCAACTACAATGCATTCTTTTAAGTTTTTACCATCGTTTCTGACTCTTTTGGGCCTCGTCAGTTGGGCTGCAGCTATCAGTAGCCCAATGAAAACATCTGGCCGATGGATTGTTGACGCCAACAATCAACGTGTAAAGCTACGATGTGTGAACTGGGCTGGGCATATGGAGATGCATATTCCCGAGGGTCTGCAACATCAACCCATCAACACCATCACTGCCTGGATTGCTTCCAATGGTTTCAACTGTGTTCGACTCACATACTCTGTGGATATGGCAATCAATCCAGATGTCATGGTCGCTGATGCATTCACCTCGGGTGGCCAAGCTGCTGGCCTTACCACTGAGGTCACTCAGGGCATCTATCAATTGGTCCAAGAGAAGAATGGCTTTGTTGCTAATTCTACGGTCTTGGATGTGTACCAAGAAATAATCCGTTCTCTTGAAAGACAAAATATTATGGTGGTCCTTGATAACCACGTGTCTAAAGCTTCATGGTGTTGTGGTGGAGCAGATGGTAATGGATGGTTCGGTGATGGAACCGACAATGCAAACTCCCGCTTCTTCGACGTAGATCTCTGGAAAGCCGGTCTACGTAACATATCAGCGATGACATTACAACAGCACCCAAATGTTATTGGCATGTCCCTTCGCAACGAACTGCGTCCCGCCTCTGGCCAAAACAAAGGCAACGATGAATGGTACAGGTTGAGCGAAGAAGGTGCTAACGTCATCCATGATAACAATCCAAATCTTCTGATTGTTGTCGGTGGGGTGAATTACGCCACCGATTCTTCATTTTTGTTTAGCAGGGCTTTCAACCGTGATGCCTTTGCTGACAAGGTGGTTTGGGAGTTCCACTCATACATGTGGTCTTACGGAAAAGACACCAGTACTAATTGCGCATCTCTTACCAAGAAGATTGGAAATGATGTCGGGTTCCTCTTGACTGAGAATCAACCCTACACAGGTCCTCTATGGCTTAGCGAGTTTGGCATTGATCAAAGCATTTCTGCAGATGATCGGACATATATGAATTGTTTGGTGGACTACATGACAGGAAATGATGCTGATTGGGCTGTGTGGGCTTTGCAGGGAACATATTATGTTCGCGATGGCCAGACGGATCTGAGCGAATCATTTGGAGTGTTGAATGATAATTGGAGTGACTGGAGAAACCCAGAATTCAAGACTTTGCTGGGAGAGATGTGGAATGTCAACCAGGGAATTTAGTTGTTCGAGATTGTTTATTTGTTTTTGTTTTGCAGTTAAATTAAGCGACGATTTCATGAACGGATATTTTCAATTCTACTCTTACCTTTTACTCTCCATTCGTAAGACTCTCTATTCATAAGCTTTACCTACCATCCTAATTTTAGTTAGTTTAGAGTATAATAGATGATTTTGGTTTATTTTGTTTTGCGAATGCGGTATATCCAAACAATGACTTGTCATTTGGATACTTGAGTTTTGCGAGAAAAATGACGACCAGATAATTTCCAGCATTGACTTTCACTTGAATTCTAGCTGTGTGGTTGAATAATCCCCTTTCAACTATAACCTGCCTTGTTATCCTTTGAATAATTCACATGCGTGTTAAATGCGATCATTGGTAGAGGTAGAGATAGAGTCTACCAGCGAAAACTACGCTCTTCTACCGCCAAGTTAGCTTTTCAAACTATAGAAATAATTTTAAAGAGTAAAGTCGCGTATGAAAGTGCAAGGCGCATCTCGCAGCCAATAATATTAGAAAATCAACAAGGATTGAGCTATATAGCTCAACCCATCAAAAAAGCCTGAGCCACAAGAATATCACTCGACGGATTGAGCAGTCCGATGAAGTCATTTGCGCCTCTATTACAGTTTACCTGTTTCCTCCTCCTAATTCGTCACAAGAAAGCAGTCATATACTAAACATACACAATAAAGATACATCGAACCTTAAACTTCAATCCAGAAAGCTTTTGCGATTGATGGCTCCCAGCATTTGATCCCAACCCGCCAAAACCGCGCCAAGACCAGAGCATAATTGCGTTAAGCAACATTCCCAAAGAGTTTGTTGAGCCACTTAGAGACAGCTTTCAGCTCTTGATTGCCATCTGATGTACCAAGTATATCCGCCCAGTCCTTTATTTCGTGGAGAGGCCTATCGAGCTTCTCGGAAGTGAGGCGGTAATCCTGACCAGGCATACTGACATCGATATGCCCAATGCTTCCATTCCGAGCAGTGAATGTCGCATTGACCTGTTTCGTCAGTATGGCAGTGTTGAAGCTAAGTATGTGTCACTCACTTCAGATAGGTCGGCTGGAAAGGGAGGCCGCGGTCTTGGATCTTCTTCGGTCTCATGTGTAGAAAATGTGAACTGAGGAGTCTGAGAGTATATCCAGTCCAGGGACTATGCACTATTAGCACCTGCAACTCGGCCAACGGATGGATTTCCATCTATTTGGACGAAGTACGCACCCTCAATTCAGCTAGACCCTTCGAGATCTCAGGAACATTCCCAACTTCGTCCTCCAGCAACATTGCATCCCCAGAGTCATACAGTTGTCCGAACTCGGAAACGACAGCCTGTTCAAACTCGGCATTTGTGATATTGGCATTGGCAATTGGTGAACTGACACTGTCGACTCCCCGGGCTTTGATGTAAGGTTTCGCGGGCGACCGCAGATATTGCGAGATAGACCCAATGTTGGGCGACGACAACAAACAGGTTCCGTGATGCACAGATCTCAGGCGAGTAAGCTTGTATGCCGAGCCAGAAATTTTCAATGGTCGTGGCCCAACTTCTGCGGGCTCCAGGACAATATCATGTCTCTCGTTGACCTTTGCTCGACCAACGCCTAACGACCGGAGAGCTTGAACAACCATTTCCGCATGCTTATCCCGATCAAAAGCATGCGTGGGACAGATAACACTGTAGTTGACATTGCCCTCGTCATGAAAGACCGTACCTCCACCAGATCTGCGGCGTACCAACGAGACATCCTGCACGCCCGTGTTGGCCTTCAGCAAGCCAAGATTGACCTCGAGCCAAGGGTTCTGGTTCCTGCCAATAACGATGCATGGCCGATTCGTATAAAGGAAGAGGATGTTCGATTCGGGCGGGGTCTTCTGGAGTAGGAAGTGCTCAATGGACAGGTTGAGGTAGGGATCGCGGCTTCGAGAGATGTAGACCTGGGCGCTGTTCGCGGGATTCGTTGCTGCCTTTACAAGGTCAGAATAGCATCGCGCATGAAAGCGAGTTGATGACGCGGGGCTGGCGATGCCATTTGATGCACGCAGCAGGGAGTGGAAATGTCGGGATGGAGACATGTAGCCATCTTCATGATGCTGCAATAATTTTTGGTTTTGGTGAGCGCGGGCAAAAAATACCGGCGTTCAAGGGTTCAAGGCCCAGACTCAGGAACAACTTTAAGGTTCTGCCGAGCATCTCCTCCGCCCTCCGCATTGCATCCTTCACCCTCTTCTTCTTCTTCTTCTTCTCCTCCTCCTCCACACACAGCAAACAGCAAACAGCAAACAGCAATCCTCAACCAGCGTGGAGCATCCAGAATCCTGTAGGATTACCCCATATGTTTCTTCGTCACCCCTGATGCCACATGTGTCTGCTCCAAACAGAGATGTGCTGAGCTCCATCCAAAACCAGGTGGACTGAGACTGAGAGGATCGTACTGGGAGAAGATACAGATGGTGGTGGTGGTGTATCATTGTTCATCGACACATCCAGCGTCACAACAAATAGAAAGTCAACCCTGCCAGCGTTGATCTGGGCAAGAAGCCACCTCCATTCCATTCCCGCCCTGCCGTGACATCATCCTCAATCTGAGCTCAACAGTTCAATGTCAACAAACCACAGCCTATGCCAGAAGCAACTCAAATCAATTTACTAAACGCATCACCAACTGTCCGTTCGAAAATGAGCAAGATGGGCGGAGGATTACCACTTCCCACTGCAGAGAAGCGCTCTGAGATTGATGCTCGTCTTGAGGACCTGATTAAGTAAGCCTCTCAACATGCGCTGTATCGTCATGCTCATCCATGTTGTCCAGTGCCATCACAGACCATCCATTGTGGGAAGGGCCTGGACTGGACAATGTTCATCCCACCTTATATCATGTGTGGGACTTTGTCAACCGCTCAAGATACAGACTTTCCGAGTTCGAGAACATTCAGAAAGGACTTCCAGTTGAGCTCCCAGACCAATTTCGACCACCGTCAGGTAAGTTGTCGGATAACCAGAACCCGATTGAGACTCTCATACAGATACCCAACCATGCAGGCACAGGTGATGCGGCGGCTTTGGAAGTATTTCAAGATGTCTGTGGTAGGACAGTCATGGCGAGGCTTCTGATTACAGATAAAACTGGCAACACGGCAATTATGACGGGTGCCCAACCACCCACAATTGATTTCGGAGACGATTGTAGGAGCAAATTGGTGGAGCTGGAAAAATCTCTTCCAGAGGGACAGATGACGGCAGGAGTCATGGCTTCTGGCTTACCGGAATTCCTGGATATGGGCGGTAAGAGTTAGCGGGATCATTCGGACAAGAATCTCAGGACGCAAACAAGGGATTTCCAACGGTACGCAAATGACCTTTGATGAACATGTCCGATGTGTCCTAACAAGATATAGATTATGGAAGTGATGCCAACATTTCATCTTCCTTCCACCATCAACATCGAAGGGTTTAAAACCTCGGCGCAAGTGTCTAAGCTTTGCAATTACCACGTGCATGCATGTGGAAGCATTCGCCGGGTATCTAGACCTGCCTCGCGGCTGTGTAACCATTAGTTTTCGAAGCAGCCTTGAGCGATATAAGATCCGGCGATGCAGCGTATGGCTTGAGGTGGTGAGTGTCACCTTTCCCAAAAGAACTAGCATTGACAAAATTGCCTCGATATAGCCTCATTAGCTTCCTCTTCAACCATCCGTCCGTGCCACATTGTATTCAACTTCACCTTGTACAGCTGTGACAACGTGTAATATACATACTCGTAATTCATTCAATAAATGACCGAATACCGTCAGCCAGTGTAGAACACAACAGTCTCCAGATTGAATCATCTACTGATACCAATCTCTCTTTCTCCACCACTCAACACGTGATCCATGTCCGATGTGCTGCATGTCAGCGAACGTCGTCACCACCTCCGCTTTCGAAGAGTGTCTACTGATTGGACTTCCCTCAGCCACAATTATGCACATAGGAACGAGCTTTCAGCCTTATTGGAACTCGCGTACTTCTCATGTCCCGATGCACATTTCTGACCACTTGCATCAAAGCTCTTCAAGCACTTCCAAGGCTATCTGCACAAAGACTTTCTTCATTGCCACAAGATTAGTCTGGTCCGAGGGACTTACGATTATAGCTGAGGATATGTGGCTGGAAGCTGTGCAGCAATGCCTTAAGTGTGCCTTGTGCAATAGCTTTTGTGACTGACGATTGGCTATTGGAAAGTCGCACGGCATCCATCAGCACGACAGCCAGCTCTGCTAGTTCGACGACCACGAACTTTGAAGGATCCGCCTTTCTTCAGATGGACTCGGGCTGGTAGGCAGCCGGAATTGTAGCACCGCAAAACTCACCACCTGTTGGTATGACTGTGCGTGGACACATTCCCAGCGGCTGAGGTTCTCAATTTCTCTACCACCCAAAAGTGATTGACCCGATCACTGCCAGTGTAAGAGGGGCTTATCTAGTCTTCTTACCTTGATCCTCGTGTATGACATTTCCGCCTCTACTGAAGTTTCCTGATTTCAACAGATCGCGCCCACCAGGGCTTCTTCTGTCAAGGCCCAACATAATTAATAATGGTCTAAGTGTTGCGTCCTTTATATCAGTTTCCAAGATGATTGCATACTGGTTCTATCTCCTGCTTCTTCTTGCTCAGCCATCACTACAACAGAGGGATCCTCTGGACAACTTTTGTCGACGCTTTGGGCACCAGTCAGCTGTCGTTGATCGCAGGGTATATCTTGATGGTGGTCTAATAAATTGGAATCCGATATCTCAAAACCCGATCAATTATACAAGTGAGTCATGCCCACGGTCATCCTGTGATGGAGGTCTCGCATCACTACTCTTTGCTTGACTTTGTACCTTGGATTTGGCTAAAATTCCCCTAGATACCTGGTTACTCTACGGTGACCTCGATACAAGCCCAGCTGGAGTCGGAGTACCTCAATTACATGCGAACTTGTCGAAAAACGCTTCCCTTCCTGATGTGGCTGGCGGTGTACTTTGGGCTGATGAGGTCAACAAGAGGTTCTATGTCTACGGTGGAAATTACCACGACACACCAAATACTTACTCCTTGCTCTCCTACGATATTCTAAACGACCAGTGGGATTCTTTTGGGGTCCCATCAACCCCCATTTTCAGTGTCGCATATGGTGCAGGTGTGGGAATATCTGCGCTTGGGGAAGGATACGTGCTTGGAGGATGGTTGAGCAATTCATCTGTTCCAGGCTGGAGTGGCGAGCCTCTAGCGACAAGCACATTGATTAGATACGACATGGATGCTCGTACATGGACGAACAACACTGGTCCGGACAACTCACCAAGGGCTGAGGGGGTTATGGTGTATATTCCGGCAGGTCGAGATGGACTCCTGGTACACTTTGGGGGGTTGACAACATCTTCTAATAACACCATCCAAGGATCTCCGATGAGCAAAATCGACATCTATGACATCGCGAGTTCAAGTTGGTATACTCAAACCGCAGTAGGAGAGGTCCCAGAAATGAGGAGGCGTTTCTGTGCTGGCGCGACATGGGCGCCAGATCAATCATCCTATAACATGTATGACCCCGCTCTCCGCCAGCCTCAAAAACGAACTTTTGCTAACCTAGCAGTTATCTATATGGTGGTGCTGGCTTCGATGCGAACGAGACTGGCTTTGATGACGTTTATATCCTGACACTTCCTTCCTTCACATGGATCAAATGGTGGCCAAGTGAACCTGGAGTCGGCAGGCCACATAATTCACTCACCTGCAACGTGATCGATGGCGCCCAGATGCTTATCGTTGGAGGCACATTTCCTCTATCAGACGACTGTGATAGTTCTGGAACATGGGGAATTCATAATTTAGACCTTGGAAAGCAGAATTCAAACAACGCCATGTGGAATGACTATCAACCAAACATCACCTCTTATGTTGTCCCGCCTGAAATCATCTCAGTTGTAGGAGGCTCGTAAGTAGTGCTTCTCTTGTCAATCGTCTACAGCTAACGAATATAGATCTCGGGGAGGTGCCACCGCGACAGCACCAGCCGCTGGATTTGACAATCGAGATCTTTCTGTATACTTTACTCAGCGGGCAACTGTTGCATCTCGCACGCCTTCACTTCCTCCATCATCGAGTAACACATCGCCGAAATTGTCAACGGGCGCCATTGTAGGAATTGCTATTGGTGGTGCAGCTGTCCTTCTAGGGCTTTTATTTGGTGTTTTCTGCTGCCTTCAACGGCGCAAGAGACAACGAACTGCATCTCAATCTCCAGGATTTTATCCCAATGGAGTACAAGAGACTCAAGAATATCCGCAGTCGCCGCATAGTCCCTACTATCAGCAAGAACATTCACACTTCTTGCCTTCACAACATGATACTTCACTGTCAACTTCAAATCAAGTCACAAGTATCGCAGAACTCTCTGGAAACAGCTTGCCTTATCCAATACAAGAAGTCAAGAAATACGACTCTCCACCACCGCCTAATGACGCCTCCTACACACTGCATGGGAACTGGGACCCTGAATCTCCAACGCAGCCCTACAGGTCGCCAGTATCCCCTAATTCCCTACATAATTCTGCCAGAACTGAAGGAACTACTGAATTAAGTGGTTCGAATCCACGCGTCTTTCATGATTCAGAGTTGTCACCGCCGACCGTCACAACATCCCGAACGAGGAAACCTACGACGTCAAACGAAAATCATCGGTCTCCATCTTAACGGTTAAGTGCTTAGGTTGTTTGTAAATACCCCCAGTGAAGTTCTGATTTTTGAATGATTATAGCCGAAGGGACGGAATCTAAATGTATTGAGCTCCTTCTTTTAGCAATCTAAGCAGCCGGTTGATACCATTATGAGCAGGCTTTTATTTTTTGACTTGACTTCGGCCTTAAGTTTGGTAGGGACTTTCTTTTTTGAGCTCACTACTATTTTTTAGATGTTATTAATCCGTATGGGACCAAAATTTCCCCTCAAAGTAAGCCTTGACATATATCACGTGAACATAGGTCACATCCAAACTTTCACAGCTGACGCCTAATAATCTTTGTTTTCGATGTTTGTTTTCGATGATACATTCGGTGCAGCATAAGTAGGGCGCAGCCTAGTAAATAAACAGCCTCTAATATCATACAAAGTAAGAAGATATGCCCGCCCACTGCAATATTCCTCTTAATGAATGATAGACATTCATTCCCCCACTCTCAACATGCCAATACTCGAAGTCTTACAAGTCCGACTCAAAGACGGAATATCAGCACAGGATTCTTCCTTGCTCGAGAACCTTTCCACTGTAAGGACCAAGATCAAGACGAATTCGAGATTCTATCTATGTGTGGAAGATCCAAGACTCGTCCTTGTTCTCGGACAATGGTCTTCATTGGATGCACACAAGGCCTTCCTCGCATCACCTGAACGAGATGAGATTCTGAGTGCCCAAGACCATCAGCTGGAATTTAAGTGGATGGCCCATATGGAATTTAGCGGAATGTCCCATCTACCGCTCGATGCACCTGTGTTGGCTATCTCCCGGTACTTCTTTTCAGGGGATGATAACCAGGAGATATCCCAAGCCCTTAGTGAGATTGTGACAGCGGTTCAGCATCAAGCAACTTCATTTCCAGTTGTAGCAGGCTGGAGATGTGATTCGGAGCCGGGAAATCACGAGTATTTTGAATTTACTGGGTGGGATAGCAAGGAAGCACATGATCAGTTCACTGCACAATTGGCGAAGACGAGAAACCATCTAACAGCCAATGGCAGTCAACCCATGGAAGTTTATCATGCTATGGATATGGAATTGATGTAAGATAAATAAAAGGTTTTAGCTGAAGAGCTTGTGATACTGTGCATTGCCATGGATCCATGATGTGCAGCACACCCCATCTCAGTGACAAGACAATGTTCGGTTTTACTGTGCTTTGTATTATGCTTTTTCAAATTCCATTAGACTAATAAAACAGATTACCGAACAACTTATTTCATTTCAAATACCCTCCATAACCCAGCTACTGGCTTCATCATTGCAAGCCTGTAGAGATCCTTTGAAAACATATCCTCTCCCATTTTCAGATGCTCATCATATCTTTGCTGCCACGCCTTCAAAGACAAAAGACCCTGTAGAGCAGCAGGGGAGCTTGAACCGAGTAAAACATCTCGTTCATGTTGTGCTTTTATCTTTGTCGTGCTGTAATCGTCCCAGATAACTGGATTAAAGTAGGGCGTGTCCAGAGAACCAGTCATTGCTTGAGAGTAATCATAAGGATTTTGCTCATACCCTACACCCATACCAACTGGTGTAGCGCTCATCGGATATGCTACTTGCTCCGAAGCCATAGATCCATACACAGGGGAGATATAATTATCCGACCAAATATCAATCTTGAGCGGATTGACATTCATGGTATTAGCTTGCAACAGATTCACTAACATCCCATAGCCACCGTGTCGAATTTCCGCAATTCTGTTCTGCCAGCCTTGGCCCCAGATCTGTTCTTTCCACGGGGAAGGGCAGACGATCAAAATGTCAAGAAAAATAACCGCTGAAGTTGCCATCATGCAAGCACAGAGAAAGGATGGGAGCCAGGCCTCTCTACTCCGAGATGGAGATGGTGATAATGCGAGATTTTGTAGTTCTTGAAAAGCACGAAACATGAGCGTTCGCGAATTCTGTATATTCTCGATCAATATTGGGACTGAGATGACTCGTGGAGTCGGATTCGGTTGGGTTACAGCCACAATAGACTTGTAAAGTTCACAGCATGCTGTCAAGATCTTGCAAGATGCATCCAGGGCAATATTCTCAAGGAAAGTTAGTTCGATTCTACTAGCTGAGAACCTGATGCTTACAGTAACTGATAGAGATCTTTGATATGCCCGCGCAATATCTGCCAAGTCTGCAAAATCTTCAGAGAATAGCCCAGTTGATCTAACTTGTTCTTTGGCAAGGACAAATTGATCTGAGTACACCAAAGCGCTGAAATCAATCTCTTGAGAAGGTGGACCAGAGATGATACGCCATGTTCGGCTCTTGGGGGTCGTTGGCGGCATGTGACGTACACAGTCTTCCATGTGTGCTAGAACATGTGAGAAAACTGGGCTTTTTCTAGATTTGCAATTGAGGTACTTACCTGGTAGGAGGTATAAAACAAGAGTTTCCATGTTTTCACGTCTTGTTCCACTCACACTCGGCCAGGCTGTGAAATTGGTTGCCTGGATGCATGAATCACACAGACCGCTCACCTAGTGTTTATTAGCACGGGAATATGACAGCTACTTATCGAAATGCATACTCCTTTACTATAAATCTGACATCTTGAACATAATGATGGATCAATGACGTGATGCAGATTCTGTTGAGGCATAGCATCAACTGGTCTTCGACGTTTAGAGATAAATCTCGGCGGTGCACCTGGGGCACCAGATATAAAGATGTCTCGATTGGGAGACGAAAATGTCGGGGATGGTGATCTCGCCTCTTTCCTTTTGGATGATGAGTTCTGGACATTTTCAGAGATATTGGGGGCATTGGCATATGTCTGGAAATCAGTGGCTGGGTATGAACTAAAATCAGTACTATAAATCTGACTTGAAAATGTAGGATCAAATGATTGTGATGTCTGAGGGCCATAGAAAATAGGACTGTAAATAAGTCAGTAGCTCCCACGATAACTCGGACGACGACGTACGGTGTGTTGATTAAAGTGGTCTGGAATGGCTGAAATTGCGGGGTCAGATAGGGAGAGGCATTGTTTGGGCTGTATCGATAAGGTATGTTGTGAATGGTGGCATCTCGTCGGGCTGCATTCAAGCTGGCAAGACTTGGCTGAGGAATAACAGTATCTTGAATCGGTTCATTGTTAGTTGATGAAGAGACAAACTTCGCTGCCTCTGGTATCTGTTTTGGTATGATAGATGCTATGCGCTTGGTTGGGGGCCGCGTCTGGCCCGAGCCAGAGGCCTGTCCAACGTCAATTTCCTTCTGGCTTGATTTCTTCTGGCCGCCCTTTGGCACTGGGAACATGAAGCCAAAATTGACGGGATCATTGTAGTCATCGTTGTAGTACCACTCTGGAGAGTCTGGGATCTGGGCTTCGGCTTGAAGAGTTTTCGGCGTCCGAGGAGAAGGCGGGGCTGGCTCAGATGGAGCAGCCGAGGGAGCAGCCGCATCAACACCACGTTTGGGTGCCATGGCGAACTTCTCGATGAAGCTATTCGAAGGTCAGCATTTGCGGGTGACGGCCCAGTCCACGTAGGTGAAGCCGCGTGGCGTGCCAACGGAATGGATAAATGAGATAGACGGCACGTTGCGACCCCTTTTTCATCCGGATTCGAAGATTGCCTGGTAGGATTTAAGCTTAAACGGCAATAGCCGACAAAGCCGTTATTCGTTATCTGACGGCAAATGAGACCCATGTCCTCCATGTCCTGCTGTGCCTCTGATATGTCTACATCAAGAACTTTTGCCATCTCCTCGCATTCGGATCGACGATCTCGTATCTCCAAAATCGAGAAATGTTATCCTACTTTTTTGTCATTTTTTTGTTATTGCGTGGTCTGCCCGAGACCCAAATCACAACGGGAATGTTCTATCTACTTCGGCCACATTGTTTATAATGATCCGTGTAACGTCTCACACCCAATCTTTATATGGAAGCTTCTCCATTCTGATTACATTCTCCCAAAACTCTTTTTTTTTTCTTCTATTCATTGCGTTGCATTCTTATCAACCTCATTTTCAAAATTTTGCTAGTTACATCTATTCTTAAAGAATAAATCTACAAGACATATGAATCAGATCAAGAAAGATTACTCACTATATCATGTTTACTACGTCCTAGCTTTTGGGCTCAACGGAAGTCCAACTAGTTACACTTGCAGTATTATGTTGGCATCTAGTTGACCCACTTAAACGATGTTAGCTGGGACAAGTTGTTAAATGGCGTCCTGGCTTCTGGAGACGATAAAATTTACCTCACTACACTTGCAGCATTGACAAAAATAGGTTTCTGGACAAAAGTTTGACTTCCAGGGGAAATAAACTCCCAAATGGGCACCTTGTACCCCAAACTCAATAAGTCTGGGTTCATGGGACTTCTTTCAGCTGTTGCGCCCTTGTTATGTTCTACAGATTAGCTTGCCTGTGACGTCGTTCTTTTGATATAGCACTTTGTCTGACGCCAATTCTACCTACCTCCTAGGTACGCATCTGAATGATTATAAGCTCGCGTATTTCCTGGCATGTTGATATCCAATTGGCTCATGGAGTGAGGCTTCCTGCGTATTTATCGCCGTCGATTTTCCGGTACTCCTTCTATCTACCCTTACGAATTTTACAACTCACATTTCCTATGACTGTATTAACATAGGCTATTAGCGACCTGTTATTAATTGTTAACTTATTGCCTTTGATATACATTCACCTTTATAAGTCCTTCAGATCAGTTAAACATTTCGTTACAACAATTATAAATTTATTCTACCAAGAGAACCCTATTTAGCAGCCATTCTATCGAACTCTTAATTAATTGGACGTTACCTTGTAAGTTACCTTACGTCCCGGCTAATCTGTTAGCCTGGATATTAGATTCAATGAGCTCATATATTTATTCTTGATTCATGGCCCTTGGTTGACGACTTATTATTTTATGGCAACATGACTCGGTTAGGGAAATAATTGGTCGCTGTCCAACGCATGCGGACTGTCCAATGCATGCGGAAGTTTGGATTTTCCTGGCTCAGATCCACTTTCTCTTAGTACATGCCTGTATAAGATAACTAGAATTTTAGGACTCTTGGCACTGGAGCCAGCCATACAAATCAGGTCGAACGCTCACCAAGTAAGAGCTCGTATTGTCTAAAGTGCTCGATCAACGAGGAACTTGCAGTCAGAAAAGCGATAAAGGACTTATTCTACCAAGGACAATTACGGATCTAATCCCTATGTAACTTTACTAGTAAATTGAGTAAGAATATACAAACCGCTTAGTTACGTAAACATCAACTCTCAAAACTACTTAGGTAGGTTCGTTTAAATACATTTATCCTGGATATAACTACTCTGCTCTTTTTGATTGACATCGGTATCAATGCTGCGCAATTGCAAAGAATATTCCACTTGTTTCCAGTGTACGGTGTAACATTCCCCCGACTGGTCTGCCAAGATTGTGCCTACATATAATAAAGTACACATACATCAACTGCTATCCTGCCATTTGTACATACAGCTGTACATGATTACCCTTTAGGTTTAGATGCGAAGAAGGGGGGATTCAATTCCATAGCATCTACAGAATTGTACACTACGTATGCATTACGTACACATCTATCTGCAGGATGGTTTTTGGTACTGGAGTATAAACCAGTTTTAATGAGAAGGGTAGCCTGCTATCTTACTGTTTGAATAGCAACTTTATTAAAAGGAGGTAGACTTAGAAACCTCTAATTTGGTCAGAAATGAGGATCTTATATAAAATGTCTGTGGGCAGTTTGTGGGTAGTTCACCATTTCACTGGGAATGGTATTATACGAAGAAAGTGCTCAACGCTTTGAATTTCAAACCATGGGTTTTTCAAATCCTTACTTACCCCCCTTCTAGAATTTGCGGCACAGCACATACCCACTCATTAATTATCCCCAAAAGAACTTGGCCAAGAGTGGTTACCATCTCGGGTCATGAATAGGATGCTGGTCTTCTCTTATGCATAGCTACCTTTTTGTATCTTAACTTCGGCTTCCAATACTTTTAAAGGTTGCACGTCCAATAAGGATTTCAGAAGTTTGATCCATCTATGCCATCCACTATGCGTAACCGTAGCCAGCGAGGCAAATATGAATATATAAATGCCTCTGGTATGCGCACCGATATCTGCTATAATCTCCAAAGTCATCATCAGCACTTTTAATTTTGTCTCTTCTTTGCCCTCCGCGACTTGCTCCTTTTATTTCCAAGTTTTCAGAACCAGCAACAGACACAATGGCTACAGCTGCAACCTTGACGCCTTTCAACGATCTTGTAGCAAATGCTATCACTGCTCACGGTCAAATCTCACCAGAGCAACTCATCGTCCTTGATAACTCGGCCAAATACTGTCCCGAGGGAATCAACCAAGATGCAGGAGATGAACAATCTCTGTCTGCAATTTTTGGTACCATGGCGAACCTGAACCGCATGGCATTAGAGAGTCCCAATCTCTGTGCCGGCAAGGACGGTCTATCTTTCCGCGATGCTCTGTCCCAAGCTGCTAGCGAGCTAGCAGTCTTAGCCAAGGGCCAGCCAATCCGCTATGTTGAGCTCGGCCCCGAACCCTGGAAGTCTGCAGCGATTATTAAACAGATACTTGCGGCTGGGGTGCATCTGTGGCAGTACATTGGTGTCGACATTAACCCCGAGTCTGAGCAGACTATGCGGCAGGCACTGGTTCCCATCATTGGCGCCGAACGCTTCAGCTATTTAATCGCAGACTTTTACAAGTGCCAAGTTGCCGACTTTCCACGACGCGGAAATGCAGAAACGCCAGGAGGTGCAGGTACCCAGACCCCCGAAGAATGTATTACGATCGTGACGAATCTTGGCTTCCAAGAAGGGAATGACTTGCCTTCCCGCATTGGACCAATGCTCAAGCGTCTCACTCAACCAGGCGACCTGCTGCTCTCTGAGATGCAGGTCTTTCGTGATGGTAGCAGTGTAGGTGACGTTGTCAACGAAGACCTCATCCAGGCTTTCTATCAGCATCCAGAGATGCAACGCTTTTCCGCGTTGGTCGGTCAGAGACTTGAAAGTGGAAGCCCCTCAGAAGCGCATGCAGCTGTTGGCAATGAGAAGCACGAATACCTCTTCCAGCTTGTACCTCTACAAACCGACATTGGTTCCGTCAAGGTTGCTACAACTGTGGTCTCCGTCCGACTCAACGGCATCAAGAGATATCTGCTTACAAACAGCTGTCTCAAATACACTCCCCTCCAGTTCCAGCAGGCTCGGGAAGCGTCAGGGGATTTTGTTGTGAGACTCTCTCAGGAAACCGGGGATAAATCGGTGGTATTTCAAGTTTCTGAGCGACGATTAGAATAGACGAGGTTGTAACTGCATATCTCATTCTAAGGCAAGACGCCGCAATGGGACTTATTTGTTATTTATGTATGACGTCAGTAAATAAACAAATATCAATTGGGCTATGAATACGGAGTGCATAAATAAGCGTTGTCATGGATATAACGGAAGTACGGTACCTGAGCTGCACATCGCTAAGCACGCCGTACCATTACGGGAAACAATTGGAGGCAATCAAAAAGACTACCCCAGGAAACATGGAACGGCCCGCATCGTTCCTTTTTCATAGTAGTACCACCTTCCCAAGTGAATGCTAGGCACTCCATGCATGTATAGGCCAAGGCGCTATGCGGCGATAAAATTGGGGACTACATCTGTAGGTACATATAAGACCGTGCTAAGTCGAATGCAGTTCATGTGGATACTGATCACCTTACTTCCCCTCTCTCGCCTTGCTTTATACTATACCGAGGTCCTTAGCCTGCATCAATCAACTGGAAAGGTGAGAAAATTCCCTGTCGTCATTATGCAAAGTCAAGAGATTTGCTGCCTCTATTTATCTCGCCTTGTTGTGGGAGGAGTTAGCAAAAGAATTTCGCATCATACCCCAAGGCATCGGGACATAGTCTCTCTTTTTATTCGGGCTTCCAACTTCTCCTGCTATGAGTCTCCAAACAGTCCCTGCTTTGGTCTCTTCCAGAACCGCCTCCTTCACAGAGGAGTCTCGAAGCCCCTCGTTCCAGGAGCCAGATCCAGTTCGAGGCGTTGAAGATGAGATCACCTATCCAGAAGGCGGCCTTGCCGCTTGGACTGTAGCCATTGGTTCCTGGTGTTCCATGACTGCTGGTCTTGGTCTTGTGAACTCAGTCGGCGTCTTCCAAGCCTATGTCTCGACTAGCTTACTCCCTTCCTACTCTGCCAGTGCTATTGGCTGGATCTTTGGAATCTACGTCTTCATGTCATATTTTTGCAGTGTGCAGGTTGGACCTATCTTCGATGCGAGAGGCCCACGAGAGCTACTCGTCGTAGGCAGCATTTGCACACTTGGCGGTATTTTTGCACTGAGTGTCTGTACTGGTGCGTTCCGAATGTCCTCAAGCGAACCAGCAATAAAACGTGTCTGGAACAAGAGCTAAAGACCTACAGAATACTACCAATTCATCTTGGCCCTCTCCATCCTCGGCGGCATAGGATCCTCTCTTCTCTTCAGCCCCGCAATGGGTGCTATTGCTCACTGGTTCTACGAAAAGCGCGGTACAGCCAGTGGTTTTGCATTCACAGGCAGTGGTTTTGGCGGCGTTCTCTTCCCTTTGATGATGCAGTCGCTGCTACCACAGGTAGGTTGGGGTTGGTCAGTACGCATTGTTGGTTTTGTGCTTCTCTTCTTGTGCATAGTCAGCGTCGCCCTTTGCAGGAGCCGGCTGCCGCCAAAGAAGGGCGCTTCTACTTCCTGGTGCGACATGTTGCCCAATCCAAATATCTTTTGGGATGGGACAGGAGCTATGGCAGTAACAACTGCTGGTGTCTTCTTGACTGAGTGGGCTTACTTTGTTCCCGTCACGTATGTGCCCAGCTACTACTTGGCTAGGGAGGGGTTGTCAAACAGCGAGGCTGTGAATGGGACCGGGAGTGCAGCATTCGCATATCAGCTGCTTGCCATCTTAAATGCAGCATCTTGCTTTGGGCGATACTTACCAGGCTATATTTCTGATAAAGTGGGCCGTTATAACGCTATGATTGTGTCCCTTTTGCTGTCGCTGGTGGCGGTAATGGGATTGTGGTTGCCGGATGCTTTGGCAGAATCTCCACCAAGTGGTGCGCTGATGATTGTATTTGTGGTGCTCTTTGGATTCGTGAGCGGCTCTAATATTAGCTTGACGCCCGTCTGTGTAGGGCAGCTGTGCGAAACTCAAGAGTATGGGCGATACTATGCAAGTGCCTATACGGTTGTCAGCTTTGGTTGTCTGACTGGCATTCCTATTGGAGGCACTTTGATCGACGCGACTGGAGAGCAAGGCAGAAGGGGTTATTGGGGGGTCATTTTGTTTACTGGTATGAGCTATGTTGCAGCATTTCTCTGCTTCTTGTGGGTACGAATACGCGTCAAGGGATGGGACTGGAGGACGAAGTGGTAGAGCAAACTAAGAATATCCTTGATTTTGCTTAAAAGTAGAACCATTTATATGTTCTAAATACTTAGAACATATAGAACATGTATATACAGAAGCATCCAGTTGCTTTACTGTGGCCTTCGTGGTGCCATCATCATAGCTTTTAGTCGTCAATTTTAAGAATTTCTTGTGAAACTGCCCATTTCAAAACTTGGGCAGCAAAAGCTAGTGCCGAAACGTATAACGTGAGCCTTCAATAGCTTGGACCTTGTGATAAAGACGAGCTGTTATCGGGCGTGGATATTGCAAGAATACAGCAGCCTCTTCGGTGCCAAATTCAAGTTAACCGCCACATAAAACGATGCCGATTCAACGAAAAACTCATCTCTGCCACTAGGAAAAGATGAAAAAGCCAATAGAACCTATGATTATATGTACTGGCCGACGCTTGCAATCAAAAGACACAGTCTACAAACAAGACCAGCTAGGGGTTTCAGACCAAGCAAGATCAAAGAGGCATTGTAATCTATTACACAGGTTCTCTACTCTCCAGGATGAGAGTAATGTTTCAACTGAATTGAAGGCCTAATTGACCATATAAAATTAAGCTAGTACCTATCTTATTGGGGGTTTGGGAGTAGCTCTACTTGTTATATACCATTACTTCGCCAGAGGCTTTCGGCCATACACTACTTTTCTGTCAAGACGTCAGTTTTATCTTAAATATACTTTTAAAGGCGTGCGGGCTCACATCTCGTGGTACGCATGTTTCTTGCTATCTTTTAGACCTTCTCTCATTCTCCCAAGGTACGCCTGAACCTCTGTATAAGACCACTATGAAGACATTAGCTCAATCATCACACGAAGCAAGATAGGCAGGCTTACACCAAGGACTCTCGTCAACAAAGCTATACACCAGCCCTCGATACCTTCCTCCCAGTGTAACAAGTTCCACAGCCCAAGCTGTTTTAAGTGTGGATCTTCACTCCACGGACCAATTGGCCATTTAAAAACTTTCTCGACGACATCTTCAAAGCCCGCTTCCACGATATAATCTCTCATTTGCTCGTGGATACGTAAGTCTTTTCCAAACTTGTCCCCGGCTTCAAGAGATACTTTACCCCACAGTGTAAAAATGTCGTCTTCAGTAACCGTCCCGTCATCTGAGGTTGGGTCGACAGACATCTCAATCTGTTGATACCATCCACCAGGCATGAGATTGCTATATCCGGTGTCAGAGACTACTGCGCAGCAGGCTTTCCAAAAGCAAATAGGGAGGAGGAAGAATGTGCCTACTCAAGAACCTTTCTATAAAATTCTGGCCAATCCGCAATGCTTCCGTACATGGCACGGACATGGATAAAATCGAAGCTGTTCTTTTTATATCCCCAGTCAGGCTCAAGAGCATCGTTGACTTCGAATCTGAGATTTGGAGGGACCCAGCCTGGCTGTGTGGGGGAAAGGTCGAAGCCTACAACCTCCGCAGAGGGATACTGATCCGCAAAATCAATTGCCCAAATTCCCGTACCAGTGCCAATATCAAGAACCCTCTGTGGGTTGGCGCTAATCGGGGCAAGGAACAGTGCGTTGTCGAGCGTTAAAAGGTACAGGTGGTGTGCGATATCAAGTTTGTTGTTCTCCGTCTCGTCATTTGGCCCCCAGTACTCGCCGTCTTTGTAAGCATGGTATCGTCGATTGTTTTCATATCGATACTTTGTCATGTCAGACCGCAGAGATGTCGTATCACTACTGTTTGACGCAAGCTCAAATGCCGAATCGTGATCATCGTGTACAGATTCTGGACCTTCATTGACGCCCTCCTCTCCGGCAGTGGTACTTGCAGGTTCGGGGAGTGGCTGCGCATGATCAGCCGAATCTGACTGTTGATTTTGGGCCATAACGATGACAAATCGACTTGCTTAATGCTGGCGGAATATGTGAGAACAGAGCTGCCTTGTAACAGTTACTGTAAGTGTAACGATCCTTTCAGGCTGCAATATTTATCGATCCAAGATGATGGGTGGGATACTCTTTCCTCGTATAATCGTACTTAGAGTCGCTTGCCGAATAAATTTCCGCTTACAGAAGACAATGCATACAACAAGGATTGGAAATACGAATGATATGCACGCATTCGATATTCTCTACCGGTTCTTATCCGTTCATCCCCGCAAACCCGATACAGTAATCTGTTACGTACTTGATTGTGCTCCTGGCCAAGGCGATATCCAGCAGCAATTGTGTTTTGGCTCAAGCCAAGATCACATGGAGCAAACCAACTAATTTATGAACCCCACGATTTTATTACATCCTGGAATCTTAAAGGACTTTTGGCAACGGAGCCCCAACCTCGTCAGACTCAAACTGACTGCTTACCTCTGTCTCCCCCTCCTTCTCGCGTCTCAAATCCCTATGCCACAAAAACCTAACCGTAAAAGCCGTAACAATCAACAGGAAACTGAGGACCGAGATGGTGATAAAGCCCTTTCGATACTGCGGTGCTTCGACTTGCTGCCAGACGATAAGCGGAAGCCATGCTTGCAGGACGTATGCCATCTCGTTCATAGATCCGATGACGATGGCTCGTTCTTCGTTGTCTTTTGTGCAAATCTCATGGGCCCAACTATTTGAGCAGCAGCATTAGTTAAAAGTTAAGGAGATGGGGAAGAGGAAGGACGAACGCCATGCAAAGTCCAGAAAGACCGAATCCAGCTCCCATTAGATAGTAGCAGGCCCATTTCCAATCTTCGTTGATATCCCAGATTGCAAGGGAAACATAGCAAAGGATGTTGATGAGCTGGATAAGTCAGTTGTGATATATTTAGAGATATAGAGGAAGTAGACTGCTTACGCCTCCGAAAACAATTGGTGGCCAACGCCGACCATTCAGAATAGCGTCCGAGAACCAAGCATACACCAAGGTCGTAACAACTTGAACGGCAGAAGTGCCTGTCGGATAATTATTGATCTGCGGGATCGTATATTTTGGACTCGTTGAGTTCTTGAGGTATTGTGCAAAGACAGGTGCACCTCCAGCAGCTCCGTTATTGAAGAATCTGAAAGGAGAGATTAGTTTTTCATTGCTATACTTTTGTGCCAGGAGAGGATCTCACATGTAAAGGAGAGTCAAGCCATAGATGCGCCAGGAGCCGAAGATTTTCTTGAACTTGGCTTTGTTGTATGGTGTTCTCTGCTCGCGACCTTCGAAGGACATTCGTTGTTTTGACATTTCAATTTCCTGAATACAGTTAGCGACGAGACATGCCGAATGTATCATACGAAATCATACCTCTTTAGAAAGATAAAATGCCCTTGAAGTTTCAGGGACATCAGGGAGGAAGAAGAACCCCGCAATAGCGACAGGAAGAGAAATAATGCCGTCAACAATGAACAACCTAAAACACAGTGTAAGCGACAAGTCGTTTGGTTATAGTTGGGGAAAAACTGACCATTGCCAGCCCTTGAATCCTCCCTTCCCACCAAGCTTATATACAGCAGACATCAGGTATCCCGAAAACATGGATCCAATCGCACTGCTAGTATGGAAGATACAAGATCTCTTGGCCAGCTCATCCCGTCGATACCAAGAACCAATAATATACTGCATGCCGGGGTAGAAAGCACTCTCCGCGAGGCCGATAAAGAAGCGAAGGACGTAAACTTGCTTAGCTGTGTTGCAGCGAGAGAGGCAGAATGTGAGGACCGTCCACGTTAACTATTCAACATGAGTATATCTCCATTCTTCATGTTCATTCGATGAGACTTACTTCGCATGCGGGGATCCAGATCGATGGCCGCACGCGTGTTAAGATCATGTTGCTCGGTATCTCTCCAAGAACGTACCCAACTGTCCAACAGGTCGTCATATAATTCAACTCGTTTCCGTAGAGACCAAGATCTTCCTTCCTGCGAATCATCAGCCCCGAGCAATCTCAAAATTCTTTGAATAAATTCTTACATCCCCGAAACAAAAGCACTGTTGATATTTGTTTGGTCTAGATACTTGATAAAGTAACCTGAAGGTACGCGAGTTAGCGACCTGGTGAAGCGACAGGAAGAGAAATCTTAGCATACCCAAAGACGCCATTGTCAACAGAGCAAAATCAAGCTTAAAGAGAAACCTCCGCTCCTGTGGCGACTTGTCAAACGTATCCCACAGATAACTGGCCCATTTCCGCTGCGGTTTCTCCTTGACTACAACTTGTTGTGCATCTTCTATACCCGCACCAGGATGGGCGAGCACTTCAGCCGAAAGGTTCTTTTCGTCGCTAGCCATGATTTTGCGATTGTTTCAGGACTTCAAAAGCATCCTGTACTTTATTCTTTTTTGAGTTTTGGAGTCCATCTGCACTTATAGCTTAATCGCTTTTTTTTGTTTCGGCATATTGGAGAGATCCTTCGCTTCTCCGCTCTTGCGTTATGATGCTGGCCTGTCACGCCATAGATACAGAACCACGAACTCCGTCAGTCGCCATCAAATCGGCATTGCCAGTGATTGAGTAACAACACCATATTTTTTTGAACTAGAATCGGCCGAGTATCGGGAGATGAGATGCTTGCATCTCGTTCCTGAATTTTTGGACGCTTCTTATCACAATACGTGCTTGCTGCATCGATTGAGTGATGGTGCGGGCCCGCCAGACACGACCTATCTGGCCAGACGCATGGCATGTATATAAGATTTTGGCCTCAATTCTGAAAAATATTGGATGATTGCGGGTCGTTCCGTTGCTTGGTGACTTATTTTTCTGCGGCAACAAACCACCAATATGGCTCCAACATGCCGCTGTGCTTAAATCCGAGAACGACGAGTCTGACAATGTTGCTATAAAGTCCACTATTAGTAACTGAGCCTTGTCAACATTTATGCTCTTGTCCTGATACAGAACTATGTCAGTGATTCATAATTATCGTCGCTTATTCTCCCATCAACAATCACCACAGAAGTTACACGCCACCTCCCTTATGACCCCTAATTCTTCCATCTTTTACGACTCCGACAGAGACACCCTCCTCGCCTGTCATCCAACCTGGCAGTTTCTCCCCATCGATTATACCTTCCTCAACCCACTCTCGAATACCGGCGAAAACGTGACTACCATGAAACGTAATTCTAACATCTGGTATCCATACGCCATTATCATCAATGGCACTGGCGTCCTGATCCAAAGCTTCGGAAATGCTACTTCGTCGGCCCTTACTCTTGGCAGGTTGTGGCGCATGGTCCTCCAATGGTACGGGAACAGGTGCATCACTAGCAGAAGCTGACAAGTACGGGTCTTCGATTCTTATATCAAATCGTTCAATTCCTTTCCCGTCCCCAAGCTTGGCTGAATTGCCAAAACGAGCCTGGGCAACCAGTTTCCTTCTCTTCACAAGCCTTGGATCCTCTTCCACTTTTCGTTTCATGCCCAACGGTCTCGGCGAGGTTTCGGCTGTATCTTCCTCTTCTTCGGCCGAAGCACTTGGTAGTGGAGGTAATTGATTGTTCAACGGATGGTCTGCCTGGTCTTTCTCCGCGTAGATACTCCAGCCTCCAGCAGCAGCATTGGTCCTCCCACCTCCTCTCCTCTCTACCAGCGCTTCAAGGGTCTTGGCGCTAAGATTGGTGCTTTCCAGGCCATAACGTTCCCTCGGGCGGGACATTGCCTTGGGAATGCTGTCAAGAGCAAGCTTTCGAAGACTTTTGGAGTCGCTCGAACTGCTAGGTCCGATGGAGGTGGTAAGTGAGACATAGATATAAGGCGAATTGTGCGGGAAGGCAACATAGAAGGTCTTGGACGAGTCCAATAAGGTGTTGCTGGACAGTGTATGAAGTGCGCGTTCAGTGTTGTACGGAGAGTCAACGATGAAGATGCGGAGGATGTAGAGCGGCAGAGTTTTGTGTGCCTCAAGGGTATAGTGTGCTTTGACGTCTGGCAGTGTTTCTTTCTTCAGATTCTGAAGGAAGGTTGGTGGATGGAAACGAGGCAGCGTCATGCTTTTCTTCTCTGCTCGACTGCCATCTTCCTCCTCGTGATTTGAGAGGCGTATGACCTTGAGAGCAGACCACTTCTGCGAGGAGGGATGGTCGTATAGGTATTGCGAGTCGACCGTTGCCAGCTGATACAATGTGATCCCGTTGCGCCAGTCGCCTTCCAATATCCGGTCAACGACATCTCGCTTGCTGCCTTTGCGCTCCTGCATTGACGTGTAGACTTCGCGGAGCTCCTCGAGAGAGGAGGATGCGGGGTAGAGATCTTGGTCATCCACATCGTCTGCCTCCAAAAGGAGATACGGAGCGCAAACCGGCTGGTTACCATCTTCAAGCCAATCGAGAACTAACGATAGCAGCGATGGGCGTGACAGTCGCTGCAGGAGTTTGAATACCGAGGGGTTGTTAGCAGGAACCCGGTGGGTGTTGGGCAGTGCGCTTGTGGTGGGAACAGAAACAGACGTCATGGTCTTGTCACGATATTGGGTTGATCAACCAGATTCAATCACGGTGGCTTTGAATTCCATGGGATTTGAAGGCTGAGCAGTTGAGGTGATGGTTATTAGTGCAGAGTCCGTCGCGTGGTTGGTTGGCAACGCGTTTTGGTGCGAAACGCGTGGTCAGGAACTAGATCACATGACTATGTTAGTGTAATGGTTGCATGTGCATAAGACTTGATAATGCAGAGTGCACAAAATGTCGCAAAGTCTCGGTCGCACAACAGGTCACGACGCAACGAGAGGAGTACAACAGTACAACGGTAGTACCCGGTGTACAGAGTATCCCCTCACTCGAAGGTTCAACAAGAAGATAACATGCACCGAGACTTTCTTGTCTGCTGCAGATAAAGTGTGGCTCAAGAGTCAAGATGCACCTACTGTCGGTACTTGTTGCGCTTGTGATAGTACCCTCTAAAGGTTCAGTGGTACACCAGGCAAGTATTATTCCCTGCACCAACGAGGACCATGCCTTGAAAATTTACCACTGTTTCAATCCAGCGGCATGGAACTCCACAAAGTGCTCAGAGGGGCCAAGCATAGCAGGTACTGTAGATGTCATGATGTTATGCGTTGCAAAGACGTGTAAGAGAAAACAACAGGAAGAGAACACTATCAGCTATGGTGGCATTTATTTGCACGACAACAATGAAGGTCTGGACCCTCGACGAAATAAGCTTCATCCTTGGACCACTTCTCTGTCGCTCTAGACGAAGTCAGGTGACGGACGATCAGCCACACATCACCATGGTTTCCCCCTGTCCAGCTGAGTTGAAAGTTGAATGCAGATGAAGGCTCTGAATTTTCTGCATCTCTCAGGCGACCAGGCATCGGCTGCGTCCACATCCTCCACATTTGCACGCACATCCCGCACGATAACAGCTACGCAAGGGGTTGCGTCTCCACTTGTTCTAGCAACAGCCGTGGCGTCGTCATCAGCATTTCCCTCGATTAAGAGCAAAAGGGGAGATGAGGGTGAGTTGAGCGGATTACCGTGTGGCTGGTGCCTGACGTCGTTGGTCTTTTCTGCTTGATCTTCTCAGCTGTCATCCGTCGCCTATGAAACAATGGAGATGTATACTATGTACCGTGCCGTACAGTATGGTCACAACGAAAAGTCAATACTCCTCCGAACCCCCCACCGTTCAAGTACAGCCAGCGCAGAGAGAGCTGATCCCCAACGCAGCCAGATACGAATGTTGCCAGCACTTCAGGGATCCGACTCGCTAATCTCGGTAGACTTTGGGGTCGTGCTCTGCCGGGCGACGGAATGCAAATCGTTACTTAACACGACCGACATATTGACAAGGAAATTGGCTGGCGTAGCGTGCGTAGGTCAAAAACTAGCAGAAAGCCACAGCTGTGTGCATCGGCCAGGGCGATCGTCATTCTTGTGCCAGATACTTAGTCCCTGTCTTGCGCGCAACAATTGCTGCTCTCTGCGCGTCGTTCTCCTCTCCTCTTCAACCAGGACAAAGCATCGAAGTTCCATAACACTCGATCACCATGGTACGTATCCATTGGGACCTTGTATCGAAGGCCCATTGCTAATTGCGCAATCTCTCGTAGTCTGAAGCACCAGGAAGCAGTACCCAGACCAGTTCATCTGTGTCTGGCCTCGTTTCCACTTTGGTCCCAGTCGGCATCACGGCTGCTGTCTTCGTGACGCTCTTCTTGATCTTCCGTAGAAAGTTGATCAGAGTTTATCGTCCACGAACGTACATTGAGACTCTTCGCGAAGAGTGAGTCGAACACATACCGATCCACAGAGCCAATCAGCTAACCTGTTCAAAGAGAAAAAACACAGAAGGCTCCAGATGGCTTGCTGGATTGGCTCAGTCCGTTTCGACAGATCCATGACACCTACGTTCTCCAGCATCAATCTCTCGATGGCTATCTATACCTGCGATTCCTCAAGATGATGACCGTCATCTGCTTCATTGGATGCTGTATCACCTGGCCGGTTCTCTTCCCCGTCAATGCCACAGGTGGAGCGGGACAAACTCAACTCGATTTACTCTCTTTCAGTAATGTCGCAGATAAGAAGAGATACTATGCGCATACCTTTGTATCATGGGTCTTCTTGAGTAAGTCTTTACCTTCTTCTTAAGGCCATGCTTCTAACCACACTAGGTTTTGTCATGTACATCATCACTCGCGAGACTATCTACTTCATCAACCTCCGCCATGCGTACCTTCTTTCCCCTTCCAACGCAGCCAGAATATCATCGAGGACGGTCCTGTTTACTTGCGTCCCTGAAGAATACCTGAAGGCGGAGAAGCTCCGCGAGTTGTTTGGATCATCAATGAAAAGATCATGGGTTGCCACCGATTGCGAGAAGTTGGAGGAGACGATCGAGGAGAGAGATAAAGTGGCAATGAAATTAGAAGGTGGTGAGATCAAGCTCTCGAAAACTGCCAACGATAAGCGATTAAAGGCCGAGAAGAAGGCAGCCAAAGCAGCAAAGAAGGGCAAGGGTGAACCAATTGCAAAGAAGGCGAGCACCAATGAGAGCGCTGATGTTGAATCTGGATCTGTTGCTGCGAAGTGGCTCGAGAAGAAGGACCGCCCAACCCACCGAATTGGCAAGTTTGGCTTGATTGGAAAGAAAGTTGATACCATCGAATGGTCGAGATCCGAGCTCCAGAGACTTATCCCCGAGGTCGAAAAGGAACAGGCTGCTCGTCATGGTGGCGCTGGAAAGGCATTTCCATCAGTTTTTGTCGAGTTCACTACCCAGGCTGCTGCTGAGGCCGCTTACCGAAGAATGACAGTCAAAAAGGCACCCAAGATGGACCCACGCGCCATCTCAGTTACTCCTACTGAGGTTATCTGGAAGAACTTGAAGATGGGAAACAAGCAACGAAAGAGTCGCATGGCTCTTGCTACTGCTTTTATCACTGCCATGATCATTTTCTGGTCTATCCCGGTTGCAGTTGTCGGTGCTATCAGCAACATCAATTATCTCACCGAAAGTAAGTTATTCTTGACCTATGGTCTCTATTTCGTGCTAATTATCTTGCAGAGGTTCCATTCTTGAGTTTCATAAACGACATTCCTACTGTCATCCTCGGTGTCGTCACCGGTCTCCTTCCTTCGGTTGCCCTTGCTATCTTGATGGCTTTGGTCCCGATTATTTGTCGATGTGAGTTTCTTAGATCTTCTTGTGGGAATTATTACTAACCTTAGCAGTGATGGCAAAGCTAGGTGGAGAAGTGACAACTCCAAACGTTGAACTAAAGTGCCAGTCCTGGTACTTTGCTTTCCAGGTCGTTCAAGTTTTCCTCGTCACGACATTCTCTTCTGGAGCCTCATCCGTGGTTTCTGATATCATTTCAGACCCATCATCAGCCACAACTCTCCTTGCAACCAGTTTGCCTAAGGCCTCTAACTTCTACATCTCCTATCTCATTGTTCAAGGCCTCGGTATTGCAGCCGGCAATCTACTCAATATTGGAGCTTTAGCCATGCTTACCGTCGTTGGAAGATTTTTGGACAAGACACCAAGGAAGATGTTCAAACGTTATATCACTCTCGCGGGTCTCGGGTGGGGTTCTTTGTATCCCAAGTTTGGCAATTTGGGTGTTATTGGTAAGTCTTGGATTTCTGTTCGTGTTTGTATTCGCTAACCGCCTCTAGCCATTGCCTACTCTACCATCGCTCCCCTTGTAATGGGATTTGCGACCATTGGTCTTGGACTCGTATACCTCGCTGTCCGCTATAACTCCCTCTATGTCTTGACCAATAATGTCGATACTAAGGGTGCAGCTTACGCTAAGGCTCTCCAGCAACTCATGGTTGGCGTTTACCTCTCCGAAATCTGCTTGATTGGCCTTTTCGCCATCAACACTTCCCCAGGTCCATTGGTTCTTATGATCGTCTTCCTTGCTGGTACTGTACTCTACCATGTCTTCATGCGTCATGCATTGAAGCCACTTACTATGTATCTTCCCGATAACCTCGAGCACTCAACCGCTCTTTTCTCAACTGCAGACCACAAGTCCTATGATGCTGTTAAGTCGACCGGTACCCCGATTGAGGCACCAATTGTCCAGCCGGGATCTTTCGGAGCGAAGAAGAATGGGTTCATCGCTCGGATATTCGATCCAGCGAAGTTCAAGTCCTTCCAGACTGTTCGTTCTTTGATTCCTGACTACCCTCTTCCGGTATACGCCGACGAGGATGTAGAACATGCCTTCTTCAATCCTGCCATCACATCTCCACCACCAGTCTGCTGGATAGTGCGAGACGAGATGGGAATCTCTCGCCAGGAGGTGAAGGATTCTTCGGCTGTCGTCAGTATCTCGGACGAGTTTGCTCGATTCAACGAGAAGGGAAAAGTGGTCTGGGACGTCGAACGGATTGAAAGCATTCCTATCTACCAGAAGAGAATCGACTACTAAAGCCAGATGTCTGTTCCATTTTTTAAAAACTGATGTTGGGATTTGGGATGAATATTAGCGGGCGGTCATTAGAGGATGAGAAACCAGGAGCGGGTTGGATAGGGGAGTTGTCATATTTTTGTCATTCGGATTATTAGATACCAGATACCTCTTTTGCTTCTCTTGCTTTGTGCAGCGGTAGGTAGTTAGTTTAGTGTAATCAATTAATATGTAAATCAAAGTTATTATGTTATGCTCATGTGATTGAAGGACATCACCCAACGACCACCTCCCTCACCATCAGCGGTTGAAGGTGAACTCGAGTCTCCTGTTCCACAGAAGTCTAAGAACAAGTAGATAGATCGCTATCAACGACAATAACATGATCAAAGGTAACTCTTAGTCCAGATATTCTATGATCGTTTTCGCTTTCGCTTCTTGCTGTACGGCCGTAAGCGCGCACTCGCTTTCCTTTCACTACCACTAGGAATGGAGGTAACGGAGGTGTAAACGAGACGAATAAGAGTCTCCGGTCTTGATACATCGAGATCACCTCACACTTCCAACACGCAACTCTCACTAGAGAGACAAGCAATTGTGGCCCCACTAAAAAATAAGAAAGAAGCCCAGGGTACCTAGTACATCCGTAGGCCATTTAGATCCAACGCTGTGGTTTTGGGATTGGTCTTCCAGAAGGAGAACTCCTACATACTGCAGAGTTGTCATTGTCACCAGACTCGGAGACGGAGCAATCAAAGACTTTATACTCGGCCGTTATGCACATATCTTCTCACGTTGTAAGGACGAAAGATGACGATTATTTGGTGGCAGGATCCCTGCTCCCTATTTCGCGATAAGATAAAGCTTTCTTTCTCCCTCGCCTTGACCCTCCAAACTGCATCAACAACTTGAACATTCACAATCACAATCACAATCACCAATTACAAAACTTACAACATGCTTTTCGGATTACTGAATCTGGGAAAGAGCTTCAAGCCTGAGAAGGATATCCCAGACTTGAGTGGGAAGGTCATCTTCGTTACTGGAGGTACTGAATTCTGCACCCTTCCAACTATCACAACATCACTGACACCCTCCCAGGAAACATCGGCCTAGGCAAGGAGAGCTGTCTCCAACTGGCGAAGCACTCACCAGCGCACATCTACCTCTCCGCACGCAGTGCTGAGAAAGGCGAAGCCGCAATCCGCGATATCAAGACAGCAGTACCCGAAGCCAAAATCACCTTCATACGATGCGACCTGGCGTCTCTCAACTCAGTACGTGAGGCAGCGCGCGAGTTTACAAGCCAGAGCCAGCGGCTAGACATGTTGATTCTCAATGCGGGTGTCATGGCGCTGCCTCCGTCGACGACGCAGGAAGGATACGAGATGCAATTCGGCACGAACCACGTCGGGCACGCGCTGCTCACCAAGCTCCTCCTCCCTACACTTCTGAGGTCTGCTGAGGGAGGGAACGACGTCCGCGTCATCTCGCTCAGCTCCATCGGCCACACGTTTGCGCCTTCTTCGGGCATTGAATTCGACTCCATCAAGAGCGATCAGAAAAATTTGTCGACTTGGACGCGCTATGGCCAATCGAAATTGGCTAATATCCTCTTCACCAAAGAGCTCGCTCGCAGGTATCCCTCCCTCACGGCTGTCGCGGTCCATCCTGGTATTGTGGCTACCAACCTGTATGCTACCTTCGAGGGTTCTTCTATTGTCGGAAAGGCGAACCAGCTCGCCAAGAGGGTCGTGTATCAGAGTACCGAGAGCGGTGCGAGAGGTCAGCTCTGGGCCGCGACTTCGAAGGACGTTAAGTCCGGCGAGTATTACACGCCAATTGGAGTTGCTGGCCAGGGCACGGCGTTGAGTAAGAACATGGCGCTTGCTGGGAAGCTGTGGGAGTGGACTGAGGAGGAGTTGAAGGGGTTTGAGGTTTAGTAGAGCCGAGTCGAGTTCTTTTTTAGAGTTGAGAGGGTTTTATTATGATACCCGGGGATGTAATATATTGATGAGAGGTATATACTTGTATCGTTTTGCTTATTATTTGAATATTTTGTTTATACTAGTATTGTTGCATCCTGTTTTTTGGGCGTTTCTTAGATATTAGACTTGATCGAGAGTCCCCAGCATTAGAAAGGAGAGTTTGATCTACAAATTATGAATATAACATACAAGGGAAACGCATTGGGATTAACCAAGGAATAGCTCAGTCTTCTTAGTGCTTGGGGTAGTTGGTTGTACAATGCGGGCAGATAAGCTTAAGCAGGCACCTAACTAGCTTTGTAAAACTCCCCAAGCAACCAAACATCCACTGATATTTCCAAACACCGGCTCTATTTCATTCACCGAGAAGACTTCAAAGCCCGAGACAGATTCAATAGAGTAAATAGACCCTGATTATCACGCAAGAGTGGGGCACGTGCCGACTCGGAGCTACCCCACCTTGAAGCTTCACCTCCTCAGGTACAGCTTCATAAGCTTGAACTTTATCCTCGCCTTACCTTACCTACCTGCGATTCCTGCTTTTATCTCTTCCAGAAAGATCTTCTGTATATATAAGTCCCGAATCTTTATAAACAAAAATCAACCCAGCCATGCCAGAAAAACTCCGCCTCGCGGTCTCGCAGTCTTACACACTCTCCACAACAAGCCTCACGCTCGGCGCACTCGAAGCCACGGTCCAGAAAGCGGCAAGGCAATCAATTGACCTGGTCCTCTTCCCCGAAGCCTATCTCGGCGGGTATCCGCGCACGGCGACGTTCGGGGCTGCAGTGGGTGCGCGCGATCCCAATGGGCGCGAGCAGTTCCTGCACTACTTCAAGGATGCGGTAGATTTGGGCGATACACCTGAGGGAGCGGGCGATCGGTGGGTGAGCAGGCAGTTGGATATCCCGAGGGAGGGTGTCCGAGGCGATGGGACGAGAGAGGAGCTGGAGAGGATTGCGAGGGAGACGGGGGTTTTTGTCGTTACGGGTCTGGTGGAGCGGAGTGGTGGCACGCTGTATTGCTCTGCTGTGTATGTGTGTCCGCGGTTTGGCATCATTGGGAAGCGGAGAAAGGTCATGCCGGTATGTTCTGCTCCTCTCCTCTTTCTTGCCGTTGGGCACAATTCAGAACTAACTCGGGCTTGTAGACTGGAAGTGAGCGGTTGATCTGGGGACAAGGCCAGCCGTCCTCTTTGAAAGCTGTCACAACGACCATTCGAGGCGTCAAACTCACCCTCGCCGCTGCCATCTGCTGGGAGAATTACATGCCACTACTTCGACAATCGCTGTACAGCCAGAACGTGAACCTGTACCTCGCACCGACAGCCGACGCGCGAGATTCCTGGCTGCCGTTGATGCGGACCGTTGCTTCGGAGGGACGATGCGTCGTGCTGAGCTCGAACCAGTGCATGACGAGAGCCAACCTGCCCGAATGGATCACAGGCCAACCGGCAGCGAAAGAGACGGCTGGGACTCACATCCCGGATAGAACAGCGAGGAGACCATCGACTATCACAGACGACGGTCATGAGATTGTGCTGCCAAGCCCCAAGGATACGTCCGCCATCGCCGAAAATGGTAGCTCGCCTCACTTGGTCCCTCGCCTACGCAGGAAATCTACCGTCACCGAGGATGGCCACGAAATCGCGTTGCCGACCCTCAAGGAATCAGATGAGGTGAAGCCTAAACCTGATGTGTCCGACTTTATCTGTCGTGGGGGCTCTTGTATTATTTCTCCCCTTGGAGATGTCATTGCTGGTCCTATCTGGGATGATGAGCATGGCTTTTTGGTTGTGGACGTCGACTTCGAGGATTGTATAAGAGGCAGATTGGATCTTGATGTTGGAGGGAGTTATTCGAGGTATGTTTTGACTACGCCTGAGTGTGAATCTTACTAATTTGCGCAGAAATGATGCTTTCAAGCTTACCGTCGAAGGCTTAGACCTGAGCCCCCCTCCTTAGTTTCCCTATCTACTTAGCAGTCTAACTACGAATCTTTTAGTAAAACAGTTAGAGGCACTAACGGAAAAGCGGGTGGTCTTTTGATACAAGAGCCATTTAACGAATCAAGTTTATGCAAGAACGCAAAAGTAGGTAGTCTTTTGATATACACATTAAATTAATCTAATGACCAGGAGATGCTTTATCTCGATGAATCCAGCCACCAAGTACTCTTTTCTATGTCTAAATCGATTTTGGTTTAGCCGTCAAATCTAAATGCTTCTAGGATGTCTTGTCTATTCAAAAGAGAAACCAGCGCATCTAATCACACTATCAAATCCTCTCCTATCTCAGATAAGTGATCTGAGTATCGATCATTCATCCCATCAATGTCACCCATGAGTGTCCTTGTACTGCAAGACGAAGAAGGGCCGTCACTCTTTTGTGGATGAGCCATAATATCGTCAAGGTCGAGTGCAAGGAGATTGCAGTAACGATCTAAATCAAGGTCATTCGGACCTTCGCCCCATGGCTGTTCCTGGTTAGCAATAAGTACAAGGACCAGGAATGGCCTTCTTACATTCTCAATCTCCAATCCAAGTTCTGCCAGAGCGAACAAAGCATATGCGGTCACCATGGTCACCACAATGCTCCACCATTTCAATTCTCGCCACAACTGACTGGGCAGCGCAAAGACGAAGATCCATACGATTCTCGAGATAGTGATGTTGTAGCCTAGTGGAATTGGTGTGCGCAGCAGACGTTCACAAGCAGAAATCACAGCGGTAAATCCATCCATCTGAGCAAGCAGATGAGTCAGGACCTGGGTATCAATCCGCGGATCGGTCTCGACTCTGCACCGCTCTACAAAAGTAGACAGGTACAAGGTGATGGTGACAGGATGATTGGTAGCCGAGTAGTTGTACTATTGTCGGTTGTCAGTTCAAAAACCGAGTGGCTTGCGGCATCGTAAACGCACATTTGGCAAATAGCCAACCAAGCTCTTCAAATCCTTGCATTCCGCCCAGTCCCTCTCTCCTCTCAGATGATGTTTCAGGGCCACGGCAAGCGTGAGCACCGCCCGGATGGCCGACTTTTTGTCCAGCGGAACGTCACCGGCGTCCTTCTGGATAGGTACGTGTAGCCAGATGGTGCGAGCAAAGTTGCGCGAATGCGACGAAAGTATATCCCACTGTGTCCGTCCGTCCCACCAGCGGTTGTAGGAGGATTGCATGCGGAAGGTGATGGCGAGACCAACTACAAATCTTGGGCCGGGTTAGCGGTTCGCCATGTTGCTCGGATGATGGATACCGGTACACACCCAAAGACGGGAAACAGGATGGGCGAGTGCATCGACAGCTGATCACCCATGAAATAGCTCGTCGAACATATGATGGCTGCGACGACTCCCGACAAGATGATCTGTTCGCAGGAGGTCAGCTTGTGCAACTGGTGAGGTATTTCTTTTTTCTTCTTCTCTTCATTCTTACCTGCGGTAGGATCTTGACGAAAGCTCCTCCCTTCCATCGTAGTGAGTAGGGGATCCATCGCTCGTTGATGCGCTTCTCCCTCTGACCCGCGTGCCATTCTTTCAAAGATGGGTAGGGGTGGTGGTGTTGCGAGATCATCTTGACGTCGACGTCAACGTGCCGTGCACATGAACATAAAAAGATTCAAGGGAAAAAGAAAAAGACGAATTAGGAATGCATACTTGGGAGCAGATGCGTACATGCAGAAGGGTACATACATAATGTATCACCGATTTACCTATAGTCCGGAGTACATACCGGAGGAGGAACAAGTACAGACACGTCAAATCTCCTGCAGGACCAGGAATCCAGGGCTCACCTCCGCGTTTCCAAGAGTAGATAAGGAACACATGCTCTTTTTTGCCTGCTGGACTTACATTTTACATGCATTGAAGACGAAATCGGGAAGAGCCGGTTGGATAAAGGATAAAGAGTACCTGCTGCTAGCCAAAATGGCTCATATGACGGAGGAGGGCGAGAAATTCGAGGTGTATTTGTATCCTCTGCCCCCGCGTAGCGAGAGGAAGCGAGAGCATTGTGGTCTGATTTCCGGGCAGAATCACCCGTTTTCCAGGCGGCTGGTGGGGCTGAGTCGGCTGGTTAGCGTGTCCGGTGCTACGGGGCGCCCCCAGTAATCACTAAAGACTTGCCTCGGGTGCCACTGCCCGCGACCGTCTGTTTTTTTCTTTTTCCCTTCCTAACTGCTGTATTCAAGAGCAAACGTCTAGAGTAGGTTCTTTTGCCTTTTTTTCCCTTCTCTCTCTCTCTCTGGCTCTTTCCTCCAAGACGGTAATCGGTTTCGCTTTCGTTTCTCATCTTTCTCTCTGTCTCTCTGGGCTTCTTTCCTCTCTCTTCTCTCCTCTCTCCTCTTTCCCCATCTTCTCATCTTTTCTGCTTCTTTCTTTTGGATTAATCAACAACCACCAACCCCACCAACACTCACTCGTGTTCCCGTTACCCAACAACAACATCCACAACGACATCCCACCCTCATCATCATCATCATCAACATCGTCAACATCAACCCCGCCAGTAATACTAGAGACACCAGGAAAAAAACTCCCCTCCTCGTAAACATGCCTTTCGATTATCCCTCCATCTTGCGCGCCAAATATACCGCAGAGCCCGCACCGCGCGACCTGATCCCCACGACAGGCACCCCCAAGCCGCAAATCCTCTGGGTCGGCTGCTCTGACTCCATCATCTCCGAGACCGAGTCGCTGGATGTGCTGAGCGAGGAGCTCTTCGTCCACCGCAACCTGGGCAATATCCTGAGCAATGGTGATCTGTCGAGCGAGAGTGCGGTTGAGTGGGCCGTGGGCTTGCTACAGGTACGTTTTTAACTGTTTATACTTTTCTGCGAGTTTCTCCTGCGCGAGGTCGGAAGACATGTGTGTTTCCCAGCAGCAGTCGCTCTCCGCTCAGACTGAGGATAGGAAAGTCGTGCTTCTTTGGGGAACTTAGACTCTGAGAAGACCAGTCACAATATCCTCACACATACCCCACTCTACTTTATACACTGCCATCACCAAACCAAGAATTATTTCCCAGCCAAACTGACCACCTCTCTCACAGGTAAAGCACATCGTTGTCTGTGGTCACTACGACTGCGCCCTGATCAAGTACAGCGAGGAAGACAACGCCGAAGCCCTGCACGGTTGGTACAAGGACGTTACCAAACTACACACGCGCTTCTCCTCCTCAGATATCTCGCAGAATTGCGATAAGTCCCGCCAGTTCGAGGAGATCTATGTCCTGGCTGAAGTCCAGTGGCTCAAGAAACAACCAATTGTCAAGAAGGCCATCGAGGAGAGGGGTTTGCAGGTCCATGCGTTGGTCTTTGATCGTGAGAAGAACCATGTTGTAAGATTGGTCATTCAGGGCTTGAAATAAGAGATCCGCTCGCGGTGCTTGCTTGGTGGTATGGATGGGGATGGTTGGTGGGGTCTGGACCGGATGGGGGGTTATAGGCGGGAGTCAGGGCGTTTGATACATTTTTTGCCTGCCTTTCGTGTTTGGTTCTTGCATACAGTGCTCTCGCAATCGATGCGGTTGCACTTTTGCGAGATGTTCTCTTTCTTATTCTCTCGGGCTTGGGGTCAGCGTTTGAGCATATGCTAGGTATTGAGATGAGAGAGACAATTAAACTTCCGAAGCTACTGGGCAAGGCAAGATGCATGGAAGGGAATTGACTCTGGAGAGAGAAATCATAGAGAACAAGAGGAGATATAAATGGAACCCAATAAACGAATAGACAAAAAATCCCAATATTAGCAGTGTTTACTTTTCAGTTGCTTTTCTGTTGTGAGAAATTGATTGTCTTGCTTTTTGTGGGTGTTCTCAATGGAGAATAAAAGGAAACAGTCTTGCTAAACTATCTAGCGAGGTAAGTAATCCCAAGTCCCAATCATCTCTCTCCATCTTCTGAAGTCAAGACGTAAAAGCCGCAAGAAGGATAAATCATGACATATATAGGGAAGTAACTACCAACCCAAAGCTAACCCACTTTACTCTACCACTTGTCGATATTGAGAGATTAAGCGAGCAGTAAAATACTTATTACATCAATAGAAGCATAAGAGCGTTCTAAACGGCATCTTGTTTATGTGAGAGATATTTACGACTTTTGTTTTCTTTCAGCCTTTTTCCAACTATCATATATTACAGCACTTACTTATCAGTTACCATACACCAGGTGTATGTTTATTTCAAGTTGTGTCGGGTGCTAGATGCCGTATCGAATAGGAAGGAGAGGCGTACAGAATCTCGGGGATAAACACAAAGAGCAGATACATGTACTCACTTCCTCGTTATATTGCAGCTTAATTCGGGCTCGGACTTGGAATCAACACCGAAACGGACCTCAGGCCCAAATAAAGAAAAGGTACGGGAGGCACCGCAGCCACAGCCACTATTCTAACAAATGTTTCAACGGTTTCTCTGGTCTCCCGTCAGTTGTGGTGGACTCGACAGTTAAGAGTTGAGGGGCAGGCAGCAGGGGCAGGGGTCGCTTCCACTTTTTGTTTGCGTACCTGAGTTGAAAGGTGGACGGACAAGGAGGGGAAATATTATAGGTGGACGCCTTTTTACTGGGGTTCTGGGTATTTGTGACTTTGAGAAAAGGGCAATCTGAAGATTAAAGATTAAAGATAGCTGGCATGCGTGAGATCGGAAGAGAAGGTTTAGCATTGCAGCTGGCCATTTAAGAATTAAGAATAGGCATCGTAGAGTTTAAGTTCCTCATAAGAGAATCCGCTACGATATCTTGAGTTTCTGACTTACTCATTGTCCCTCAACCTCGGTCAACAGGTATCAATGACCGACCTCTTTAATCCTAGTCCTATCAAGGACCTTCTCTAGCACGGTGCTCTCGAAATTCCTTGTCGATGGCTGCAGATCTCTAGTGGACGGCATCGGAATCGGTACTGCCCTCACCTTTACCGAAACCATCCAGGAAAACATGGGATGAAATCTTAGCTCGTGCATCATCGAGCTTCTGCATTGAGATTCGACTGCACGAGATCTCTCTCCACAGGGTTCTGATCCTGGATCTCGCTATATCCAATGCCGAACAACCTCTCTGACCTCCTGGGCCTGTTAAGGTGGACGGATATTCCACCTTGATCCATGGAGGAGGAGAATGACGAACCATGGCCGAGATAGAAGTACGCAGGTTGTGGAGTCGAAATAACATGGATGGATAGGTGATATAAAGCTTTTTGTTTCCCCCGGATCGGGTTGTGCTTGATCGTCCACCCTACCTTGACCTTCCTCAGCCAAGCCCTCACATTCGTTTCTTCTGCTCTTCGTCTCGTTCAATATGCATTTCTCTAGAGTAACGGCCTATGCTCTCCTGGCTCCCATAGCAGCATGTTCCAATATCTGGGTGACAGAAGTGCCAGAATTTGTACGGCCGTACGCCATTCCTCACTACGAGGGCCACGCTGTATCGATCGGTGATCAAGTCTATCGATTCCCAGTCACTGGGCCCTCGTCCGGCTACGCATTTACGCTCTTGGGAACGAACTCGCAGTCGTCGACAGCCTTGGGAGTCTTGCCACATACTCATCAGCGCCACTATGAGAACTTCTTTAATTTCAAAGGCCGCTTCCAGCTGTGGTCGCAGTATGGAAACGAGACGCAGCAGACGAGGATCCTGAGCCAAGGTGACTATGGCGGCGTGCCGGAGAATACTATCCACACGTTCCAGATCTTGGATCCGGATACGGAGATGACGGGAATAATCTCTCCTGGTGGCTTTGAGTAAGCAGTTTTCGAATCAAGAGGATCTGAATTTGGACTGATTGATATACTTAACAGGGATCTCTTCTATACCTTGGCAGATAGCAACTATACCTCGTCAACTCTCTCGCCGTACTCGCCATCAACCAGTAACTCATCCAGCTCCCCACCAGCATCCGTCATCTCAGCTCTCGAGTCCTTCGACGTCTACGCACAGCTTGATTTTGTAACCCGCACCGATGCCGTCGATGGTGCCGCACCATCATCGAGCGTCTGGCACACGGGATCAAACGCGCTCGCTGTAGATTCTCTGCACGGCGCCTTCATCGCTAAAGACTACGGCATCAAGTACCTCTACAACGGAACGTCATCCAGTGCCAGCACCTACCAAATCATCCAGCCCTTCGTAACACCCACGCAAAGCGCAGACAACTTCACGCTCAGCACCATCACGATGAGCAAGAGCAGTGCCTCCGCAGCCGGCGTGAACAGTTTCCCCGGCCACGCGGCTTTCGAGGTCCTCGATGGTAAATTGAACTTCAGCATGCTGAACGAGACGATCGAGCTGCTGAGCGGAGATGTCGTCTTCGTCCCTGCAGATACCGAGTATAGCTATTGGAGCGAGATTGCCTTTACCAAGACGCTGCATATCTCTGCCGGTGCCGAGGGGTTGGACTCCGAGTTGATTGCACAGGCGATCGAATGGGCGTATCCTGTCTGGCCAACTTCTTAAATGGGTTGAGAGCCGAAAATAGAAGGTGGAGGAGAGGGTGGGATTTTGGGCTCTTGGGTTTTCTTGGAGAAGAAATTTACTTGTATATATTTACCTTACTTTATTCGAGTCAACAGAATTTTGTATAAACAAGTTCAAAATCTACATTGGAGCTTTTACTTTTCTTTTAAGCTCCGAGCGCTATACCGTATCTATCATATCCTTAGTCCTCATCCAAGTCCTTCAAATTGTTTACTCGAACCGAGTTTTAATATCTTTCGCTTGGCCAACGAAATTTCTCTCTTGTGGCTGTCTCTCTGATTCATAAGACAGTTCGATAATCCCTCCAATGACGCAGCAACATCAAAATACATTACAGAATCTGGATACAGAGCTCCTTCTTTGTTCTAGAATTATTCAGTAACACAAATGCTCACTGTGATATCAGCGACTCTGCTATCCGTATGAACACCAATTAAATTTAAGCGACGGTCCTCCCCTCCCCTCTCAAAAAGCAAAGAAATAAAAACGTAAAACCTCGCCAGCTACCCGAACTCGAAATACATAATACAACAGTATAGCAAATCCAACTCCTTCACTCTAGCCTATCACCACACAGCCCTCGCTCCAAAAATTCTGCCTTGCTCCGCCATTCTCCTTCGCATGAACAGGTCAAAGCCTCAGCCTCGCTTAAGCGACCGAAAAAGCGACCTCACCTGACACGACCAAGCATTAAGCGCCTAGCAAACCTCAATCCCAACCGATTTGATACCTATCATTCTAGAGAGGAGACGTGATGGCTGTTGGAAGGCTGAGGTAAAGGAGGCAAATGAAGAAATCATACGAGTGTTGGAGTTGTGCTCGCAAATGCACACCGAGGAGGGGGAATGGCAAGGGTGTGATTAGGGGGGACGAGGCAGGTAGGCAGAAGGTGGACCAAAGTACCTACCTACAAGGCAATGCTTCTTGAAGGGCGGAGGAAGAAAAGGTAGAAGAGTGTTGGTTGGGCGTTTATGTGGTTGACAAGGCTGAGTTTTGCGGTCTCTTGGGAGGTTCAACAGAGGTAAGCAAACCAGCTCAGTGGAAAGAAATCAGAAATAAATCGTCTCTTCCCCTCCCGTTATTCCATTTCACTTGGTTACGGTTAGAGAAGAGTTCCATTCTATTACCTACCTCATACTTAGTCCCTCTGACTCATCACCCTTTAAACCCAAGCTATGCCCTCCCTCACCACCTCCATCCCTACCTCCCCTCTCGAATCCCCCACAGCAGGGAAAAGACATCCCCTGAGAGCCGAAGACATAACACCCGGCTGTATTATCTGGCTGCCATCTAAATCCGCAATTTTTAAATCCAATACGACGTCTACTCCACTAGGAGAGATCAAATGCATAGGCACGAAGCGATGCTCATGTAGCGCAGCCGAGGCCGAAGGACGAAACGACCTGCTCCCGAAAAACGGCTACAATCACCCCGCGGTGATCCTGCAGATGCATCAACGGCCCGGGTCTAGAGAACGAGGGGATCTGGAATGTGTGATAGCGACCGTAAGCCTCGCTCCAGCCCAAACCCACCATAAAAATATCTGACTCCTAAAAAAAAGATCTCGTCCTTCTCCTCCACCCCCCTCCCTATCTACCTCACGCACAAGAACCTTCTCCCCACCAGCGTACCCATCTCGCATGCGCCCTACCACCACGGCCTCTCACTGTCATCACCCCTCAAAGCATCTGCCGCAAACAAGAAATCCAAGACCCCCTCGTTGAAAAAACAATCCTACATCCGCCTTGATCATGTCTATTCCTTACCACTCTCCCACCTCCGCACTTTCACCTTCCACCCAAAATGCCGCGCGTATAAGCTGCGGATAAGCGAGGAGAGCTATGCGGCCTTGATGGAAGTCCTGTGCTTACCGGCGCAGGAGTGGGTGCATGCGGGTGAGATTTGGGAGACAGCTGCGACGAGGTTAGATGATCTTGTAAGGAGCGGAGGTGGGGGTGGTGGGGGACTGGACGGGGAAATAATTCTGCGTGGGGATCGAGTGGGAGAAGAAGAGCAAGACGATGTGCTGGGTGGTGTGTCGTTCACGGGTTGTGTGGTTGATGATGGGCTGAGTTATGGGACCATTTACAAACCGCCGGAACTGCTCCCCCCAAGACCCGACAAGGCGGATGGCTCGTTTCCGCATGGCTGGAATATCTCTCTTGGCAAGATTGCGGCCTCTCTATCTCTTGCAGCCATCTCATTTTTGGGGATTTGTAGCTGGCATTTTCAGTTTTGGCCATTCCATTCGTAATTATATATCTACAGAAACCGTTCTAATTACACACAATCCAACACAATGTCTTACTTGTTAGCAGCACTCTCTTTGGTCAACGATGGGTCAGCAGCACCCTTGGCGGCATCACTCTCAATGTAGTCGGCCGGCTGATCATGTCTCGAATACATCTTGTACTCGATCGAGTCTTTGAAGCTCAACTTCCCAGACTCAACCTCCTTTCTTGTAGCTGTTAAGCGAGACTTCGGTAGTCCCATACTTTCTAAAAAGGCAACGGCTATATTTGTTAGTTTGATTCAACAACAAGAATAATTAGACTTACAATCTGTCCACTCGACAGCCTTTCTCTTGTTGTCCCACTTCAACTCAGTTGCCATAATATCAATAACTTTTGGTAACGCCTCTAAAGCCGCTTGAGCATTCAAGAATGCCAGTCTCGTTCTTCGTGCAAGTACATCAACAGCAGTCTGTGCATACTCGTGTCTAACTGCGTAACGAACTTCACCATCCACAAAGGGGTAGAGAGGGCTGATTCTCTCGCCTCTGACCGGATATCGCTGTTCGGTAGGACTGCTGAGTGCTGCGACGGTCCAAGCTCTGTCTCCATATGATTCTGTAAGATGTTTGGCAACATCCGTTTCAACACCGAAATGTTGGATCAGATTGATGAATAACGTCTTTGAGAAACCGTGAGCACCAACAAGTCTCACTTGATGAGTCTGACAGCTTCCGTCAAGCTTAGCACCGTCGTTGACCATTTCAGTACCGCTGACATCTGGTGCATTAGTGTATGGCTTGGGCTGGAGCTTGAACTGGCTGATAGCTTCGTCAACACACTCTTCGGCCATTTGTCGGTAAGTAGTCCACTTTCCTCCAGCACAGGTCAAAAGACCTGAAGGGGACATATCGATGAGATGGTTTCTGACAAGGGATTCGGTATTCTTGGCCTTTGGATCTTTCACCAGAGGTCGGATACCTGACCATGCTGCCAGAACATCACCTCGTCGCACGTTGATATCGGGAGAGAGATAATGACGGATTTCTGACAGGATCCAGTCAATCTCTTCTTCGCCCGCTACGGGATTCTGAGAAATCTTGGTAGGCGCATCTGTGGTTCCGGCAATGGTGTTTCCTTGCCATGGAAGGAAGAAAATCACTCTACCATCTGAAGTTTGAGGATCAATCAGACCCATCTTCTGGGGACTGTAGTATCCAGGAAGAACAACGTGGACTCCAGAACTTGGCGCGACAATTTCCTTGACTTCTTGGTCGTCAAACTTCCTGATCCCATCCACAAAAGGACCAGTAGCATTGATGATTCCTCTAGCCCGGATTGTGAACTCCTCGGCCTTCTTGCCGTTCTTTTCTTGTACCAGATCCTTGACACGCGCACCACACAGCTTGCCAGAGGCATCCTTTTCCAATCCAGTGACTTCGACGTGGTTGACAACAGTACCTCCGTATAAAGCAGCAGTCATTGCCAAAGAGACGTTCATCCTCGAATCGTTGTGCGCACCATCATAATATACCAACGCGCCCACCAAGTCGGTTCTCTTGAGCATGGGGAAAGCATCCAAAGCTTTGCTCTTTGTCAAAAAGTATGAGCTTTCAATGCCCTCAGACCCAGCCAGAAAATCGTAGAATTTGGTTCCCGCCCAATAGTATGGTGCTTTCCACCACTTATCCAATGGCAGCATGATGGGCAGCCATGACGACAAATGAGGAGCCGTGTCCAAAAAGTATTTCCGCTCCCTCAACGCTTCGCGCACAAGCTTGTACTGATTATAATCCAACTCCCAGACAGCCTTCTCCAAATATCTTACACCACCATGTACCAACTTTGTGCTCTTACTGCTCGTGCCACTGCTGAAATCGTCGCGCTCGACCACTGCGACTTTCAGACCTCGAGTCGCAGCGTCCAAAGCCACTCCGGCACCCGTCGCTCCACCACCAATGACGAGAAGATCATAGACATCGTCTTCGTTGGATGCTACAGCGGTCTCGCTAGAAGCAAAAAGGCTCCCTGCGGCGCTTGTCACACCCGCGCTCTTCTTCAGATCCGCAATTTGTTCATCTCGACTCTTCACTTTCGGGAATCGCGGAGGGCGAAAGCTGCCACCCTCGCCGTAGCCTGGAGGAGGTACTGCGGCGGGTTCTGAGCCAGGAATGTTCCGTGGTCGGTATGAATAGTATAGAAGGCCTCCTCCGACAGTTACTGCACCAGTTGTGTATAGAAGCGGCTTTGCCAAGCGTTGTCGAAAAGCCATCGTCGGCGTGGAGGATATGGAGGACGAGGAAGAGAGAGAGCAGGAGATGATAAAATATTGTAGGTTGTGGAGGGAGCAAGATTATGTTGGTAGTGCTGGAGAGATCTGCGGGATGGGTAGTGATGGTGGGTAGTGGGTATATTGACGTGACCAAGTGCTGATAGGATCCACTTCAATTAGTTGGGCTCTGAACCGGTTTTGTGAAGCTCGTACTGCGCAAGATGCACAGCGAGCGAGGTGGGAAGAGTCGATGGCTCGAGGATAATGATGGATGAAAGGCACAGGAAATGAAGGATACACGATACGGTAGAGGTAAGTAGTTAGTTCATATGGCGCTGAAGCTGTTGAGCTTTGGAGTCTGTTCGGGCGTCGTCTTGGGCTCCCGGCCTCAATCTTTCCGCCAATCAGGGGCCAAGACCACTCGGCCGGGATCGACGGAAGAACTCCCTGGACCAGCATTAATCCGGGGGGCCATCAGGTGGGATTTTGAGATTTTCTGTCTCTGGGAACAAGCTGGGATCCCCATATTTATCTCCTTGTTTTACTGCCTTTGACGTGGAGTCCCACCGTGCATCAATCCTCAACCAAAGCAACAGCAACAAAGGAGTACGTGAACTTGAGCCTAGATGTCAGATGGGACTCATAAGATCATGGGAGACCCCCGACAGGGAGGACGGGCATGTGGGGGTTCTAGGATCTTGGAATGGCACCTGACAGCAATATTCTTTTTTGAGACCTGAAGGCTGAAGAGAGTTGAATTGAATTTGCCAAGTCGTGTTGTTGTTCACTTTGCCGCTGAGTTGGGAACATTCGATGTCGCATTGCCATTCTCCCGGTCCTCTTCTCCCTTCGCTCTGATCTATTATTATAAGACGAGACGGCAACGGGGTCTCTTTCCTCACTTTCTCTCTTCACTTGTTGTGCATCTGTACGGCTTCGTCATCTTTTAATCCACCAGCATCAGCAAGTCAAAACGCCATTCATACAAACGAGGAAGGTCTGCCGAGTTGGCAGAAATGTGCACAAGTGGAGCACCGGAGTTGATCGCTTGCATATTATTGTACACATCGCTTGTATTTGTACTTTGCATAATCAAAGCACTAAATCAAACACAGGGACAAGTGGACAAGTGCTGCTTTATCTCACGTCAGGTGAGGGATTCGCAGATGGATCCATTAACTCTTTCACCTTTGAGATTCTGACTCTAACGGATTCTACAATTTTTGCTTGCAATTTAGATGCACCAGTGGTATGAGACGTTCTACCACCACCAGGCAGGCATTCGTGCCATTGGTGAACTTCATTGATGTCGAAGATTTCGGAATAGGACAAAAATCATACATCATAGGATTTAATGAAACTTTTATGTCAATGGGTATACCTACACAAAAATCCATTTGAATCCATTTCTCGCTTACTGCTTTATATACCAACGCACTGCATATCACTCACTAAATTCCAACAGCTCCATACCAGGCCAAGCCAAGGACCCCTCCGAGAATAATGGCAAAGGGGGCACTTAGACCAAACCAAGCACCTCCCACAAAACTCATAGCTGTGATCGCTACCCACCATGGATCACCTCCCAACGGACTTCCACTCTGAGCATCAACATCAACCAGCCCGATCTGCCACAGTTTATACACAGCCGTAAACACCAAACCAACTGCGGAAGCATTGATGCCACGTAGGAACGAGAACAACCAACGACGAGACCTCAGAATATTCCACAGCCCTAGAACCCCAGTCATGATGGCAATACCGGGAGTAAAGATGGCCAAAAGTCCGATCAAGGCTCCTAAAATCGAGGGAAGCGATGTCCCAGCTGCTGCAAGCGAGCCAAGATACACAGCAAAGTTGAAGTTGGGGCCGGGAAACGACTGGATCAGTGCCAGACCGAGGAGAAAGTCTCGTGGCGATACCCAACCTTCGGCTACGATGTACTCCCGAAGCAAGGGGATAACTACCGGCCCGCCCCCGAATATGATGGTGCCTGCGAGGTAGAGATTCGCAAACAATGACATCCCGCGAGGTGGAGTATTAAGTAGACCTCGCAGGAGCATTACGGTAGCGAAAGAGATCAGGAAACCTATGAGTATGTACAGTCCGGTCTTCCAAGTGGAAACAAGGACTTGATTGCTTGGAGGAACAACTCTTTCAGAAGCCTGAGATTCTTCTGCAGCAGATATAGCCTCAGTTACCGAAGATTCAACCTCCCGTCCTTCAACAGCCGCAGTTCTGCGAAGAATTGGCCCTGAAGTTGTACTACTGCTAACCCGAGGAGGTTCTCTATTTGTGGATGCCAACGAAGCGCTGTCATGCGGGACGACTGCATTCTCAATAGTACTCGGTTCCGAATCTCGTTCCGATCGTCTTCTCAGAATCGGCTTAACCAATCGATGAAGCCATCGAAAATCCCAAACAATAGTGACAAGCCCAGCAGCAAGCATGAGTATCGGATAGAACCACAAAGCCGTGTACAGCATGCCCCCAATGCCGCCAAAACAGACCAGCAGACGCGTCAATTTATCCGTGATAGCTTTCTGAGCCAGCTGCACCGCAGCCAGGGCAATGATTCCCACAGTCGCTGCGTTCAGGCCTGATAGAAGTGCGTAGACTGGTCCAGGTAGAGTATCGCCGATCTGAGAAACACCGAGTGACAGAGCATACATACCAACAGCACCAGGAAGGCTATTTAATTAGCATGTCAATATAAGACAACAAAAATATTTTAGCAGTAGGTGACATACCACCATAGAATCAACGAGAGAATCCCAGCCAAGAACCCCCCATGCACATAGTTTATACAGAACAGCATCTTCGTACTCGCTGGTCCAGGGAGTGCTTGGCTCAGAGCAAAGATCTCCTGGTACTATTACCCCCTCAAAAGTTACCTTATGTTCACAATCTACAACCCAAAAACTCAAAAGAGGGAGGAGATCAAGACTTACCAATTGCTCATCGATCCATTCATGGTTTTCCACAAACCTCCTGTGCAACTATTTCAATTCCTGCGTTAGGAAAGATACACCGAGGAAATCTCGAGAATTTGTCATCGTACAATCTGAAAGTGCACCGGCGGTCCACCGAACGACGTGAACCCCAAATGCCAATTCTTAGCCAGGACGTTCCATTTCGACGTCGATTCCGATTCGAAGAGGTGGTCGTAGCGGCGCAGAGTTGATTCTATGAGGTCTGCCATGCTGACGCCTCGTGAGATTTTATTTCACTGGTATTGCAGGAACGAATAGCATTTGAGTTTCCTTAGAACTTGGCTTGTCGCTTGTCCTTATATCTATAAGCCTCTTTTTTCTTCTTCTTCAGCTTTTGGTGTTTTGTCTGACTCACTAGAAGTCTAAATATAAAATGTAGAAAAGATCCTGCAATTTGCTGGGCACGGATGGATACGAGGATTTCGGAATGTCAATGTTACCTTGTTCACCCTTGGCAAATGCATGACAACATAACACGTGATGGCTTTGGAGAGATCTTAAGAGACAATGAAGTTATTTATACTGCTCGGTCTTTAAACTCCTGAGTAAAAGTAACTCGATCATGAAATCATGGATGTCGAGATGTGGAATATGAGATTCTATGGTAAAGTATTATCCCAACACAATCTTCTTCCACTCCCTCTTCTTATACCCAATCCAGTCACTCTCATCCAACTCAGCTTTCCCAATTCTATACGCCACATCCCCCTCCCACTCCACAACCAGCATGGACAAGTTCCCCGGACTCGCCCTCCCAATCACGATGAACTCTCTCTCGAGCAAGAAAGGTTCTTGTCCCTGTGAATTTGTCGCAAGCATATCTTCCTCTGGTTGTTTCTTACTATGCAGATGTGAAAGTATCATCGTTGCGAATTTGCGAGTACGCAAATGTAGTTTTTGGATTCTTGTGCCCGAATCTGTCTCCGGAGATACGATAGGATTGTGGTCTTTTGTCGATTGCAGATTGATAGAGCCTGTTTCAACTCCGTCGGTAACGACTTGATACTTATATGATTGCCGATGCAAGTCCCACACGCCATGGATAAGCAACGTCGCCGTACTCGTCCAAAAGTAAAGATGGCCAGCATCCTTCATATTCATCCGATCCGAATCGACGAGATCATCATACGTGATTTCTCTGCGAGACTCCATCCATTCAGGCTCCGAGCCAAGTCGATTCGCAATCTCGTCGCCTATGGTTCTCAGCCCGCCCTCGTCATCTAAGCGATACTTGACGATATCAGAAATAGGCGGATCTGGCTCATCTAGCACATGCCAGTTGAACAAGCCAATTGGGCCGCCAAACCAGCCTGCCCAGTTCCAGCTTGGAAACCCTGCTTGAACACCTGAACCATTGCGATACGTCGCGAGATTCCGCTCGCAGCCTCCTTGGATATCCCAGCATAAGTACAAATCGAACTTCGATTCAGGGATGCCCCAGTAGAATTTTGCGTTGTTGGCTGCGGATAACAACTGCAGGATACCGGAGAACGCATTCAGGGTATCGCTGGGATAGGTCAGATTACGCACCATGTACTCATTGACTAGTTTCTGGTATACGGAATGATAATCCGATTGTGCTTCTTTGAGATCAAGGCCTATCCAACTCGAGGACACGGGATGTCGGGGAAACCCATATCGAGCAGCGCTTTCAAGTTCTGTCCCTTCAATCCACAGTGCGCTCGAGCAGCTCCAGTATACCTGCTCGGCAGTGAAGATCATAAGTCTTCGTGATAGCACTTTCTCCTGAAGTGTCCAAGCTCGAGTCATCCATGTGGATCCTGCTACGGATGCTTGATCGCCTCTGAATAATTCTGTAATGAAATTTTCATCTCCGTCTCCTACTTCGATGATTTCTTGCTGAGATGTTCGGGGGACCGACCCTACTCCGGGCAGACCACTGCTAGAATCACTACCAGCTGCGGCAACGACAGTGAGAACTGCAGATGAATACACTAAACCCATTTGTGAAAGGTGGATATCTTTAGACGAGAAATCATCCTGCACAATGCAGAGTGCATCGACCCAGAGATATCTCTCGCCAATTGCATCAACAAGCCGGATCGCATCGCTGATAGTAGTTGGAAGATGTGCTGAGATGAGTGAACCCTCACGAAAAAGCTCGTCTGAGTTTGCGAGCACATGCGTCAGAGTTTTAGTTGTGCCCCAGCAGTAACTCAACGCTACGTACGTGCAATCTGGAGGGGCTTCGACGATGCACATTCGCTGAACATCAACAAGTAGAAGTGACTGCAATGCGCTAGGTAACGATTGTGGCCAGAATGACTGGGAGCATTTATCACCATGGCTATCTCTGCAGTCATCCTTCCAAGTAGTCAGAAGATGCATATTTACTTGGTTGGGGTCCACGCGACGTCCGTACCCAGAGGTAGACCAAACGTTCTGGAAATCTCCCATGCTCCCCACCACTGGGAGTTGGAGTGGCGCTTTTGAGAATGGCTGTAAAGACAAAATTATCCGGGACCTCTCTGCAGCAAGGTCGTTTTGATATGGCAGGAGTGGGCCGGTAAAGGGCGTCGACGTCGGAGGGATCAAAGTCACTTGGAGATGGTAGACTATCCGAATACTTTTCTTGGTGGGCCGGATGATACAATAAAGGCCAGTCAACAACTTGCATGTGTCTTTGGGATTGGCGTTCTCTTGCTTGAGGCGATGGGCTAGAATGCGACAGAAATCGCAAGATGTGCTGCGGGCAATGATGTCTTGGACAGAACCCAGTTCACCATTGCTGTGTTAAACTCTGTTAGATGATTGGACTTGCAGATTAAAAGAAGAAAATACCTGGCTATTACATGCTTAGATATCTCCGCCCGTTCCAAGACCTCTTCCTCTTCTTGGCTCCAAATCTCCCCCGTGGAATATTGTTGTTGACCAAGATCAACAGGCCGCCATTTGGGATCAACCCTTTGCCTTTCTTTCGACTTTGCGAGGGATTCATGAGCTTGCTTCAACCTCTCGGCGTTTAATGCATGTGCTTCCTTGGATTGGTTTGATGGTGAGTCATATCGAACGTCGGTATATAATTTTAGTCGGAAATGACCCTTAGACTTGCAAGTGTTGCATAATGGCATGGCAATAAAATACCATAGGTAATTCTACCTGACTGATCGAGCTTTTGTTATTCAACAAAAATAGAATAAAACACGAAATCGCTGTTCAACTGTGGACGATGTCACCTCAAATTTTGCGAATTCTCAAGTCTGATAAGCTAGTAAATACCGGCTTGAGATCCTAATATGATTGGGAGTAGTACCAGTAACTGACGGAGCAGCAGAGCTATATTTGAGTAAACGCCCTCTGATACTTAAAGTAAAGGAAATAATCTGATTTCTGCATCTGATCTGATTAGCTATGTTCTCGCTTACGCGTGACGCGAAAATGACGCGGTCTTGACACAGGGTTGTGAGATCTCGTCTTTATCCAGGGGCAGGTCGGTTACGAAAAGGGTAACATACCCAGGTTTCTTATAAGTTCAACATCATTTCGATGCTCTCTAGGTACCTTATGTCAATGTCAAGCATGAGGTTGTTCTCTAAGCGAGAGTTGACTTGTGTGCTTTGATCCCTGAATTTCGTCTTCATTTCGATTATAATAGCATATCTGAGTCTTGAGTCGCGAATGATTCTTCGGAATTTCCCCTAACATTTTCCTGTTTACTTTCTACATCTCTATTCGTTGCCTCGAGCCTCTCCCGAGAAACGCCATTATGCGTGTCCCAAAATATAATACTAGGAGAACCAACATCCTCCAGAGTCCCTGATGACGGCATGTGGAAATCTTGGATTTGAGGTCTTGAAGTATTAGCCAAGGCCATCGATTCTGCACTATGATTTAGCATAATTTCGTAGTCTTCTGAAGGCCGCAGAAGCTTCCTGGGTAGAGTCCTGCCCAGATCTTCATAAATATCTGAACAATCCGAACCGAGTAACAATTCATCTGGTTTTTCCTGGAATCCTGCTTCCAACAATAACGGTATCGGCCCGTTGTTACTTTCCTTCGGCAAGCAGACACTAGAATTGCGGCGCTGATGAGGCTTTTGGGTACTAAAATATGCATCTTGATCTAAGAGCATATCATTAGATTCGTCCAGTGCTAAAGCCAGGTCATAACAATGGATGTAGGGCTTTTCTGTTTGGTGTGCAAACAACAAATCACTAGGAAGTCCCCTCCCCAAATCCGAGTCGAATAAAAGCATCTCTTCTGTCTCCTGTTCTGTTGTACGAGTTTCAACATCGTTGATGTCGGAAAACATCTCGAAATCATCATCTGCCAAAAGGTCTTCCACCATGATGTCCTTTACAGGGTAAGATTGGGTATTTTGAAGCGGCTCAAATTCATCGTTAGATTGATTTTGCATCGTGGCCATGATCATATCGTCCTGTGATGGCCAAGCTGAGTTGTCGATAGATCTGCCCGGCATCCGCCGAGCTGCTAAAGGGTCGTATAACTTCTGTTGCATCATTGCCCACAACCTTGCTTGTATGATGGTCCCAAGCTCCCCCCCTGTTGCTGTTTCCTCGTCAAAACAATCGGTCCTGATAGAAGATGTAGATGGCGGAGTGTTCTTTAGTTTTGCTAGCTTTCTCCGCAGATTTGGTGATTGTGCATTTTTTGCCCAGGATAAAGACATGCTTCTTGAGATTGATGAAACGAACTGTGCATTATGATTCATTGACTATACTGGGTTAGAGTGAACTGTATTTAAAGAAACTTGTTCTTACCTCTCTAAATCCAGGGCTCCAGAGACTGGGTGCAATTTGACACAATGAAACGCGTGGCCGTGGCTTTTTGACCAAGGTGCCACTCATGCCTTTGGAACCCAGCCCATACCCGCCAACAATTATGCGAGTTGCATTCTCTACGAGTAAACCTAAAGATTGGCAATCGTTCATGGTCTGGATCAAATCCAGAGCGTCATCATCTGAACTAGGACGCTTCAAGGAGGGGGGCGCTGAGGACGACAAGGAGGATAGGGGAGTATCCACATCCTCAAATTCGTTCAGTAGCAATTCATCGTCCCCAGAGCATGAACCGAGAGAAGTCCGAAAGTCAGATGGAAATGCGAATTTATTTAGAGAGGCTGACTGAGGCCTTTTGCTAGGCATGACTTCTGGCGCATTTCTCAATGCATCGTACTCCCGAATTTCCCTAAAATATTTCCAATATTCGAAATTCGACGGAGTATATCTCAAGGCCTCAACACCCTTCGAATCCGACTCGCTATTCTCATAAGATGTTGCTGAGAGGAGCATTTCACTTTCATGTATCTCATTCTGCAAGTGTCTTGTATCCACGTCGAGATCGCCCATTCTAAGCAACGTATTTTCCTTGAAATTCTGCTCACTGCGCACGGCATCATCCACCACTGGAACCTTGTTGAGATTTGTGTTGATAGTCGTTGTCGTCTCTGCTTCGACTTTCGGCAAATTCATGCCACTGGAACATGTTTTGGCTTTTTTGAAGGGCGGCTTAATTCTTTGTGTGTGTTGTATATCAAAACGAAGTTCGAGTCGATTAAAATCTGCACAGAAAACACCGCCTGGAGCCCGAAAATCCACATCGCTCTTCAACAATCCACCAAGCTTGGCATCTTTGGTTCTAGCCGGTAGCATATGGCTAAGGCTGATTTTCATATCAGGTTGACCAATGCCTGATCCTTGCGAAGCCACAGTGGATGCCAAGAGTGATAGCTGGGACCATAACTGTGAGAATTAGCTCTAAACTAGGAGATGGAAGAGAGTGCAAGACTGACAGGAGTATCGTGAAAGAAGCTTGCAACAACCTCCATAGTATAATCACGACATGGACCAGTCAGTTGCTGACCATCCAGTGTGAGATATATATCAATACAGCATTCAGCACCTCTAGTTACCCAGAAGCTACCCGAAACCAGATCTTTGATGGCATCAATGTCGCTCAAGGCGTGCAAGGTGGTCGAGGGGGATTTGAGGTGAATTGTTGAGGTAAGAGACAGACTCAAATTGCTAGAAGATCTTGATAGATGTAAAGAATCAAGAGCAAGACTCGTCAGAGACATAATAGCATTCATTCGTTAAGAATCGGCTCCAGCATAGAATAGCATACTGGGCGCGGCCAACAGGCATCGATTGCGGGGTAGGTATTCGAGCTGAACCTAGACAAAAATTCACTTGTAAGTATAGTGGGTTAGTGTGAGTAGCATAGATTGATAGCACATCTGCCGCATATACAATTGTACAATTGGTCCAGCTGGAATGCTTTGCAAGAAAAGCTGGTGGTGTGGAGAGGAGGAACGAGAGGCGTGTCGCGAGATTTGAGGGCCGTCAAGTTATTCTGCCATGCCACACCGCACAGTGTTTGTCCCCCACAAGCTGGTGGCGGCACAACGCTAATGACATCGTCACTGCACACCGCAGAAGCCGTATTTCCGAGCCAAATCCACCTCCAGCTTTCTTCCATCACCACCAATAAATACTCCACTTCCACAGACACTACCTGCGACCACTCGCGCCAATACCCCAATGGCGCTGAGCAATCTAGGCTCCATCGTCCTCAACCTCCTCATCTTTATCACGACGCTCGTCAACTTCAGCTACGCGCTGACAACCCTCGAACCTCTAATCGTCCTGGCCCTCTATGCCATCTCCAAGATATTCGCAACTGCTCCAGAAGAGGGCATATTCACGAAATGTCAGCACCGACACCTTTACCAGGACGGTTGAATGAGACATCTCTAAATGGTGGCTACCAAACTCCTCCATGCGTCGATCTCGAAGAAGGCTTGTCTAAGGATAGTCTCTCCCGCCGAAACAATCTGAGAAGGAATACATGGCTAGGCGGCGAGGGTTTGGGATCGCGCAGCACTGGAACTGGTATGCCCAAGGAAGTTTTGGTTGCAGAGGGAAATAAGGGTAGCCACCAGAAGAATTATGGTTATCGGGATAGGATTGGCTGCTATACCTGGACCTTCTTCACATTGACCATGGCAACTGGAGGAATGGCGAATGTTTTGCATTCAAGTAGGACTATTGGCAGTTTAATCATATTCGCCGAGCTAACTGTTAATTCTCAGTACCCTTTCGATCGGAGTGGCTTCGAATTATTGGTTCGGTCATCATGTTTTTGAACATGGGGCTTTTTTTGATGAATTGTTTCTTTCTTACTCTACGCTTCATGTGGAATCCAGGAACATTTCGATCCTCGTTTACTCGGCCAAAGGAGTCTCTCTTTGTGCCTGCATGTGTAAGTTTTCAGTAACCTGATAATCTTGTCCCACACCTAAGCTGACGTCAAGCCAGGTTGTTTCGTGAGTAAGATTGAATGATAATGACAACAATGCCTGACCAGTAAACAGTGCTGGCACCATCCTAATCAACATCTGCCAATACGGGATCCCAGAAACAGGACAATGGCTCCAGACAACAATGAAAATTTGTTTCTGGTTCTATGCCGCTGTTGCGTTTCTTGCAAGCGCCAGCATTTACTTAATCATTTGGTCGACCCAGGCTTTCCCTGTGCATACGATGACTCCCATATGGATTTTTCCTGCCTATCCTTTATTGCTGATTGCTCCGTTCGCTGCCAATCTTATTGACTCTCTCCCTGATGCCGCTGCGGCAGCCCGAATCAATTCTCTCTCCATAGCTTTCGGAGCTGTAACTATCCAAGGAACAGGATTTCTTATCAGTTTAATGATATATGGGGCCTTTATATACCGTCTCATGACACAAAAACTTCCTAAAGGGGGTGCTCGACCTGGCATGGTAGGTCAAAATTCATTTGCTACTGTAGCATATCTGACAGGTGCAGTTTGTATCAGTAGGGCCAAGTGGATTCACCGTGGCTGGGATTGTACTTCTGGGCGATACCCTTCCCAAAATCATGCCAAATGGATACAAAGGTCATCCCGATGCACCTTTCTTCCTGCAGCTTCTTGCTTTCATGGTTGGTCTCTGGCTTTGGGGTCTTTGCGTCTGGTTTTTTGTTGTTAGTGTGGGAGCACATCACAAATTTGCCAGACCAGATCGACCAAAGAATCGACTCCAATTCGATATGACATGGTATACCGTTTCTGACAACTGTGACTGAATTATGCTGATGGCCTCAGGTTCTCCTTTGTTTTTCCAAATACTGCTTTGGTTACTGCTACGCAAGCCATTGCTAAAGCATTCGAGTCACACGCTATGAAAATTGTCGCAACGGTCATGGCTGGACTTTTGGTGGTGCTGTGGCTAACAGTAATTGGTGTGATGATAAGGTCTTTCTGCTGTAAAAGACTTCTTTGGCCAGATGAGACTGAACCTCAGTTTGTCTTCAAAAAGCCAGTATCTATACCCATAGATTGATACTATGAATTTCTATTCTTTTCTTGTCCACTGTCGACAATGATTTCTTTTATACAATTGTAAGACCCATATACCGCTCTTTGTTATGAAGGGACTCTCAACAATCTTCAGTATCTTGCACGCTTTACTGGACCTCCATCGAACCTGTGTTTTGTCTGTTTGCAGCCAGATATTTTAAGTTTATCTCCATCGCAGCATGTCCATATGAAACCGTCCTCATAATCCGACTCATCTTTGAGATCATCAATTCTGCCGTGGCAATCCTCATCGTGATCAGCCCAAAAGTCATCATCAAAGTATGCTTCTTTGGTCCCTGTAAAATGGCATCAGGTTACAGTCACAGGACGAGACCATTAAAACAACTCACCTGGGTGCCAGCGACAGTCTCCTCTCTTATTCTCCGTAACATCAAACTCCTCGTTACAATTTTCACAAATTGCAAAACGAGACGTCAACATTTGAGGCGATTTTGTTCTCTTTCTTTTAGAGCTCTCAGGGATATCTTCATCCTCGTTCTCCTCTTGTTCACCCCCAATTCCTCCTCTTCTGAAGTCTCTTCTTTGTCCTCGGAGTCTGAATCAGCGTGGTATGGAATCACCTCATGCTCAGGAACAAGCACTTTATTCTTCAAAAAGTTCCTGCAGGTATCATTCTCCTTGTAAAGCTGAGCCAACAATCCTCGAAGTCGGCTTGCTGTCATTGTTGAAAGAGCCTTGTCCAATTCAGCCTCAACGTTGACATTCTGCGCACCTGGTGGACTTGAGCTAGTAAGATCAATAAAAGAGTCTGCCATCATATATGAAGTTTGCTGGTTTCTCTAGGACAGTGCGGCAATATACCTCAAAGGTTGGGACACTGGCCGAGATGCTTCTCGTTTTTCTTGACGCGTGCGACGCGACTTGCTTATCGTCCATTACCCGTTGAGCCCGTTCGCAGGGATTACTGCTAGCCCACCCTTGCGATTGCGCCCATTCAATATCCTCGTGCTTGTGTTCCGTTGAATCCGGGGCTATCCGCAACCTTGTTGATGGTAACAACATATCTCGGACTTTGTGGCAGCACGGCTACTCAGCGAGAGAATTATTAGCGACAAGGCGAGGGGTGCGGACTTGAATTGAATCGTGACATTGCAGCTTTGTTACAACTCTTGATTTGTTGTACTCGGAAAACGCAATGCCCAAAAAGATAGGAGTATTTTCCTATGCGACGTTTAATCTGTCTGCCCTTCTCAACCTTGCGGGTCAGTTTCGAAATATACCATGCTCTTGCGATCCGGCTCAGGAGCCAAAAAGTGGAAGTTTAAACTGGGTGATTTTCCTTTCATTTGAAGATGGGGTCCAGTGGACATTCCGTTCTCCTCGTGCGTGCTACGATATTTCTCCCGAAACTACAGCAGAGCTACTCAAAAGCGAGGTTGCAACCATGAAGTATATCAGGCTGAACAGTTCGATTCCCGTCCCAGAGGTATTTGATTACAGGTACGTCGTTATATTATATATCAAAGCAAAAATAATACTAATCATCATAAAAGTCACACTGAATCTAACCCGATTGGGATTCCTTTCATTCTTATGAGCAAGGCTTCCGGGTTTCCACTGAGCACTTTTTCCTGGAATGCTTATCCGGAGGGGATGGTTGTATCTCGCAAGCCACCTCCAGGCCTCAAACGGTCTAGCAAGGAGAAGATAATGGAGCAACTAGGTGCAATTTCTTCACAGTTGCTAAATTTACGGTTCGACAAAATCGGATCCCTTTTCCAGGAGAAGGGGGAATACCGCATTTATAAGTGCCTTTCCCCGGCGCTACTCTGGCACGGTCGAGATTGCCTGGGTGATGACACTCCACGTGGCCCATTCGAACACGACCACGATTATTACGAATCGCTCCTTTCAGCATTTCTCCTTCACATCAAAGAGCTTCCACTAGAACAGCATACCTTCTTTGCCCCGATCCCAGTACTTACAGAGTTCGAAACACTTCTCAAATACCGGTCTGCAGTCGATAGATGGAACGATTTTGTGACCGTGGGTTCGAAGATTGACAGTAGCAAGAACAGGTTAGACTACTGCATTGCTGGAGATTTCCTGGGGAAAATGATACCTTTGATTAGTCAACGGTCGCTTACAGTCCCGGGCAACAAGGAGCTTGGATTCCCTCTGTACCATCCGGACCTCAGTACAAGCAACATCTTTGTAGATGATGACTTCAATATTACCTGCATCATTGACTGGGCATTCTCTTCAACCGTTCCCATATCGACACTCCTTATGACTCCAAGCTTTCCTCATCCGAGAGATGATGTTGACACAACCCTTGTTCCCATCTTCAGAGCCGGTTTCACTCAGCACTATTACCAGAGCCAAGACATCACGCTAGACCCAAAGTTCTGGGATTCTACCCAGAGAGCCTGGCTATTTACGAGGCTAGTGACTCTTGATGGCTTACAAGACCACCGTTACTTCACAGAGCTATATATATCGGTGCATAAGTCAGAGGATGAGCTCAATATACCAAAGCTATTCAAAGATGTACAGAAGAAAGAAGAGTTTGTAGAGCTAGCCAAAGCGCTTGCGGCGGATGACCGTTCAGCAAGCGAAGTCGAGAAAGATGAAAAGGAGTATTTCTTTTACTCAAAGTCGGGACAAGAAGCTATAGCGAGAAAACTTACAATGGTCGAGGGATTAAGCGAGGGGTTTGTGGCCGATAAGAGGCTATGGCAATGGATCAAGGAAGCGATGGCATAGGCGTACAGTCATAGCCATAGAAGAGAGTTTGATTCGGGTCATTATGTTTTTGAATAAACACTCTATCAAAATGTAGGAGCTTACCTACGTGTTTGGCCCAGTCAAAAAAGTAGAATCCTATCGAATATCTGTAGGTAAATATGCAACAGCTTTAACTTCTACAAAAGTCACTTTAGAAAACTACTAGTCTACAGGCAGAGCACATAAAGACTAGCTAGTAGTGCCAAGCCACTAGCACCTTTAACTTTTCATTTTAGTGGAAATCTCAAAGGCTATTGAGCATCAATCGTTTAAGCGGATCGTTGCTCTATTGGTGCGGATCCCCCGGCTCTCGACTACTTCAACGCCTGAGGATTCGAGTTTGCTTAAATAACGAAAGAATTTCTCTGATTCAGTTTCAATAAATCCGCCATTATCCGAACTTTTATTTTTGTGCTTTTTCAGCGTATTTTACAAGATATTCTGTTGCAACCAGGGCAATGCAAAGATTAGAGTTTCTTGGCGCATGACTAGCCTGTCGTGCGTCGTACTCATCGTTAATACCCCAATCAGGACTTTTTCGCGAGGGGTTCGTGTGCTTAAAGTACTTCGTATGTCGTATGCCCCAGATCGCTTTCCGACAAACCGAGTTTTTCGTTTGTTCTCCCCATTCGTTTCCCGTATATCCAAAGATTCCCTTGCAACTGGGTGACGTCGCAACGGGTTTAACCAAAGATGAGATCGAGAAGGCCGCACCACAAGACCCGCCACGGATGCACACGCTGCAAGGAAAGGAGGATTAAGGTGAAACCCCTTGGAGTTTAGCGGCTTTTGAATTACATGGCCCAAAGTTTTTAATTGATCGCTGGATAATCTGACTGCATTTCTAGTGCGACGAATCAAAACCGACTGTTAGTAGAGGGACGATCAGAGATAACTGCCCCACCAGCTTACAAGTAACATAGTGCCATAATTGCCAGAGATATCACACGGTATGCACATATAAAGCACCGACAGCCGCACCTGGCACGCGGAATACTGCTACCACTCTATCTAAACTCGGAACCACAGACACGGCTCTATCGAACCTCATAATTCAGTCTGGGAGCACGACACCTTCACCTAAAGCTACTTCATTAACGCCGCCATCTTCAGGACACCCCCCATGCCAAGGTTTAGCTACTTGCCATCCTCCCAATGTGCAGGATCTTCAGCTCTTGCATCATTACACCATGGTGACGTGCTTTACAGCGGCGGATGATCCCTCTCTCCACCCCATATTTCAAGATATGGTACCTCAAAAAGCCTTCTCACACCCATTTCTATTGCACGGCGTTCTCGCTTTCTCAGCCTTACATCAAGCTTTTCTAAACCCAGAAGATAAGACTTTCCACTGTCTGGCTTTCAAGCACCATCGAATGTCTATTACAGCTCATCGGAATGCCCTGGAAAATCTATGCAAGGAGAACTGGGAAGTTCTTTTTGTTTCTGCCAGCTTAATTGTTATATTCATTGCGGCCAAAGGCAGATTTCCGGAATACTTCCTAGGCGTAGGCACAACGGAATCAAAGACTCCACTAGACCACGTAGTCGACTTTGCCAACTTCTTACAAGGCATTCTTGCTGTTCTTATGAACAGCCAGCAGTGGGTCGTTGGTTCAGATATTGGGCCACTTCTCCACCGTCATGTCATGCGCAGACCCTTACCCGAAAACCAGGTCCCACTCGAAAGCCTGATACAACTACAAATGCGCAATGAAAGCAGTGGAGCCAGCGAGGAAGCGATTAAGCTGTATAAGAGTAGCATCGAAAAGTTACAGTCAGCCTTCTACCGGGTTGAACTCGCCGACCCGGACTCTGCTGTCGTTGTTCTCAATTGGCTCGTTCAGTCACCCGATGCATATCTCGAAGGCGTAAAAAGTAGAACTCCTATCGCCCTTGCTATCTTAGCACACCACTGCGTTATCCTTCAAAAGATGTGCCATGCGTGGTGGTCTGCAGGTTGGGGAAAGCAATTACTATCGTGTATTAGCGATGTGTTGGACGAAGATTGGAAGGAATCTATCAAGTGGCCTCTTGAACAACTTGAGACCTAAAACGACCCAATTATGTATCATTCTGGTCACATGTCGAGGAAATACTACACCAACGATTCAGAGAGACTCGTTTCCAACTCATCTACTACTCGGCTGCTCTAGCGACACTAAACAACTCCAAGGAAGTCGCAGTATCACGACCAGGTTCTTCACAACCCGATTGAATATTGGAAGTACCATTTTACACAATTCTGAATATATCACCAATATTTTTTGAGGACATGTTCAGAAACACTGTGACTGGGTACTCTCGTACGCTCGCGCGTTACGGGGACGAGTTGGGATTCTACATAACCGCTGGAAGGCTCAGCGGGGTTGTGGCAGTATTGCGAACAGTACTTTCGGCCACGACTTGCACTGGCTACTGAAGCTCTGATAGGTTTGATACAAGCTGCTTAAGGGTTTCCTTGTTGGCTTGTTCTAATCATCAACCAGTAATTGGCTGCTGGTACCGATATAAGGGCATGTCGGGACCTGGACACCTGTGTGTGGATAAGTGTCAATTGACATTTCTGAGTCAAGGGGAAAAGCGTATATTGATGTTTGAATTTATGATTCAGGGAAACGGTTTGCTAGAATGTACACTTATCATCTGAGAGGAAATAGAGCTAAATTGTAGAATGCCAATGGCAGTATTTAAGCGAGCCGGTCAATCACATCGCTTTGAACAATACCATATGTTATCAGTTTGATATTGAACCCCTTAAACTGCCTCTGAGAACTGTAGGCAAGGCGAAAATAATTCCCGCACGTTTCCAGCCGTGATTTGGATCTCCATTAATGAGCGAATCGGAAATCTAGGCGCTTGTTTCCCGAATCGGTAGTTGTGTCAAGGTACTTGACACGTTCCTAAGTTGATAATTAGCCCCTGAATCCTCATAAATTTATTTTCAGTTATCTAACCTCTTCATTCATAGATTTCCACTGCTTATCCCGTGTCTTATTCCGCCAGATATAGTACACTTTGGCGAGTAGATAGATGACGATGTTCATGCAACAAATTGCAATCAGTTGTCGATTACCTCTTCGATCTGGTAGCAACATTAAAACAAATTCTAGCCAAGCCTCCACAAGACAGAAGAAATACTCACAATCAGGCTTGTCATCTTCCCTGTAAATATTCGAATAGATTACTCGAGCGAGTTGAACGCACATGCTATACGTCGCTTAGTTGCTGACTTTATGTTGTGATTGTATTACTTACTTGTACAGGGCAGCTGAGACAGCGCGAGTTCTCACTGAATTGGAGTTTGAGCTAGCCCAACCAACATGCATGGCATGAGGTGAAGGGTATGAAAGCAAGACTGTAACGACAGCGAACTGAACCCACGGCGAAGAGTTTGAAGGAAGCACAGCTAAAGCGACAAGATTCGGCAAACACCAAAGCTGGGTAAAGATACCGAAGAATGCTCGTTCGTTCCAGATAGTCGATAAGTATGTCATGATACACATGGTAATAGCACCAACGACCTGAGTCGGAATGCTCAACAAATTCGCATCGAAAGTGTCGAAGCCCAAGTTTCGTAATGTCAGAGTGAGGTATTGATCAGGTGGACCAGACGGCATTTCCCACACCAGCCCAAAGATATAGATAGGCCACATGTCGAAATCGCAAAGAGATTTCCAGAGAAGCTTCAGGTCAATAGCTTGTCGGTTATGCATGTCTCCCTTCGAGGGATCGTCACGCAGAATTCGGTTCACCATGATTTTCTCTTCTCTTTCGTTAAACCACCCTTTTGGACGATACCAAGAGCGTGTTTGTGTTGGCGAAGGAGCCATCATAAACCAGGACCATACACCGATCGTAAGCATGATGCACCCCTCAATTAGAAATAGCCATCGCCATCCTTCTCTTCCATGAAGGCCACGCATCCGGAGGATTCCAAATGCCATGAGCGGCGCCACTACATCAGTAACTCTTCGTACAGTCCAGAACAGGGCTAAGCGGAAGGGCAATTCGTTGGCTTTGAAGAAATACGACAGATAGAGAATCACGTCAGGGATAAATCCACCTTGAAGCATGCCCAAGAGAGCACGGGTAGCAAGGAATGAACTTCGCCCGGAGAGAAAAAACTGTGCACCAGAAACGAGACTCCAGCAGCACATGATGAAAGGAATCCAACGATCGGGACCCAGCTTCTTGCTGATCATTTGGGAGGGCAATTCGGCGCATAAGAAGGATACCTGGAAAACGGTATTGCCCAAGTTATAATCATTGGTCGTCATACCGAGGTCGGGTAAGAAGTTGTCAGTATTGGCCTGGCTGAGGTTTCCTCTTCCAAGATCGAGACCAAAAAATGCAATGCATGCCCAAAGTGTGATCTTCCAGTCAATCTTGTTGATCAGAGGTAACTCTTCCCGCCAGGTCCATCTCTCTGCGGGATCAAATCGGTGCAGGTTTTCATATCTTGGATGAGGTTGAAAGTATCTGGCCGTCGCTGCATCATCAAAGACTGAAGGTTGTGTAGCGATTGCGTTTAGCTCATCTTCTGTTCTCTTCTTGAAGAGTGTAGTCAGTGGCAGGACGGGCGCTTCTTGCTTGGCGAGTTCAGTTTGTTCAGCTACTTTCTCTCGAAGTGCTTCAATGTCCTTTTCAGTTGGTTCGACGCCCTTGGCAGAAGTTATGGAATATGTTCGAACTGGAGCCGAAGAATGGACTGCAACATGTTGAGAGTCTGCCAGCGAAGACTCTCTTCGCTTCTCGAACACCATGGTGGCTGACGATGGGTTTGATGAACGTAGAAATATCCAATATCACACTTGAATCATGGCGAGAGGCCCCAGCATGATATACTCTGCACCTACCCAAATCTTGCGTGATCCATCTCATAGATTTTTCTTTTCGCCATGCATTGTTCCGAGATGGCTTCATCAGCGCAAGCTCTTAGGTCTCCGAGTTTTGCTCTTGGAATTATCTCGGCGGTAGCTTGGTTGGAGGGCAATAGTAATACCGCAAACTATGATTGAGCTTAGCTTCACCTGTATGGTTCGACCAACATCTAGGATGTCAATGCCTAGATGGTTCGTGTTCGTGAACGTGGTAGCAATGTGCTCTATCTCCGAGCCGCGGAGACTCGAATTCTGCATACCAAGCCGGTGTACCACCGTTTTCTGAGTCTTGGGACATGCTTTTCGGTCTTGGGACAGAACCATAGCCTCGTCACCGCAGGGTACCTCAGATCTCAAGTATCGATTGCTACGAAGAATTTTCGCTGAGAGAAAATTCTTCGGTAGATGTATCCTCTCTTTGAAGCCCAGGCTACTGAGCGTGGTCCATGTCGAAATATTATATGGCAATTTTGATTACCTGTTGAGAGTAATGTGAAGCACAGAAACCACATCTTGTCGCAAAATGCCATCAGTTGGTATATTGGATGTGATACCCCAAGACAAGAAAGCATTTTGACGCAATTCTTGTATATATGACGTGCTTTTAAAATGTCTTGACTTTGTTGGCGTGCTTAAGCCGAGCCTCTTGACTTTGCATGGCATTTGTTTAAAAAGCGGTAGAGAGTAGAGCAGCATGTGACGTGCGCGACATGTGACTTGACATATTTTGCGACATATATTGGGAAACAAATTATCGCAGCAATAACATAATCTAACATTTGAGGTCCTTGCTGAAATATAATTTATATCGAGATGCAGCCTCGGGGAGTGTGGTAAGATCAATTGTTTGTTTACATCACGTGAACTATCTAGCTCCTACGAGATCACAGGGATAAATCAGCTAAGCGAGCCAGTTACCAATGCATTTTCTCCTTGCCTTGAAATGTTCCGTTTCCTTCATCTACTACCTACCTAGGTTACTGGGTACCCAACTTGGGCCTTGTTGTGACCAAGTAACAATCGATAACGCTATCAAACCTTGAGAATCTTATCAACTTACACCTTGATCGACTATTACTTTTTGCATGAGCCATCAGCACGGGAACACTCAAATAGTCTCACTTGAAACCGTGACCACTTCTTACCAACTACTTCCTATATAAGATTGAACAGCCAAAAACAGTATCACTTGATTACTGACACTCAAAAGAATAACCAAAACCAGTCTCTAGTGCCAAATAAATGAACAGCTACTTAGCTACATACGGCGGTGAAACCTCTTTCGGTATTTGCTCTTTCGACTGAGAGGATTGACGCTGAAAGCTGCCTTTCCTTTCTTATGATCTCATCTCGAAAGAGGATTTCCTTCTTGAAACCATTCGCTCTCATTTTCAATAACCACGCCAGTGTCAGCAAGCGACCTTCAATAGAGGCTACGATCTGCATCGAGGCATTTTTGGGCGAATCTTGAGGGATGACGGAATGAGGGACCGAAAGAAATTACACCTGAATATTCCGTAAAGTTTGGCCTAAGTTTCTTCAATTTGAAATTGCTTTCCTGCAAGTACCGGAATCAGCGGTTCTTGTTCTTGGCAGGGACAGGCTTGAGACAGAGATCTGCAGATTTACCAAACAGATGAGGATCGCCACTGGTACCTGGTCATCCAGCACACGTTTTGCAACGGTCAACTTGCACGTTCTTTGATCTGTGCTGAACATCCTGGATTTGATGATTTGACAGGCTTCATCTGCCACAGACTACAATGGGCAGGGCGGTGAGGCCCACTCTACCGTCAGTCCCCCAACAGGGTGAACACATGTTGATCTTTGTCTGTGGAGCAACCCCTGTAGCCTGGTTCATGGTTCGTAGCACCGCTATGGAAGCATGTTTGCGATGCCTGATATACAGTGTGATTTCATGAGAACTGAAGTCTCAGTCGAGGAGAGTTGCTGCACCGGAATTTTCCGTTCAGAAAGATACAAAGTTTTAGAAGAATATGCTGCTAGGGTGAAGATAGGAGATTGAATGAGTTATCCGCACGTTCATCGTGAAGGCATCCCGAGCCCATGGCAACATGTCTTGGAAAGTATCTTTGGATCGTCCATAATTGGGATCTACAAACATGTATCCGCGGGAAAGGGGAAATATGATCGGGGATGACATCAAAAGATCCTCAGTGAGCAGAGACCCCACTTGTAAAAGGAGTCGAGATGATGGGGTTGAAAAGTACTTAATACCAGAGAATTTCCTTTCGAGTTGTTTTCTCTCAACAATCACACTCCTTCAACAGTCACTCTTTTACATCCGTTGATCACAGTCTTTACTTTCAAAACATCTCACCACCTTACCAAACTCAACAACTTTCCAGTAAACCAGAAAACCTTCATCAAAATGCAGTTCTCAACCGTCTCCATTCTTGCTGCTCTCAGCTTCACTTCCCAAGTTTTCGCTGCCCCTCTTACCGGGACCACCTCCCCAGCAAAGCGTGATCTGATCAGCACTCTTCACGTATCTATCACCTCCCTCCAGAGTGGAGTAACCAGCGACCTCTCATCCATTAGTAAGCTTTATTATCCATACACACGACGGCCGATGCTAATTGACTTGAAGCCTCGACTGTTACCTCCGATGTCACCACCTCCATCGTCCCATCCGTAACAACCAACCTTGGTAGCATCGTTGGCTCGCTCCAATGCGCAATCAACGACATCGTCCCCGCTGTCACCGTACCAGTCCTTGCTTTAACCGTTGCCGAAGTCCGCGCCATCATCAGCGACATCCAAGAGCTCAAGGAGATCGTCAGTGAGATCGACTCTGTTCTCGGCAGCACCGTCAGCGGAGTCCTTTCTGGTACGTATAATTCTTCAAACTTGTAAAGAATCAAAAGAACTAATACTTTGAATAGAAACCGAGGCTCTCCTCGCCCCTGAGATCCAAGCTGTTCTTGACCTTGTCTCCCCTCTTGTTACTCCTATCCTCACCTACGTTCACGGCATTGTCTCTACCTTGACTGGTGAGGACTCCCTCGTCGAAGAGGTTGAGGAGTTAATCTCTGAGATCGAGGGTATTGTTGGTGGCATCCTCGCTCCCGTCACTGGTCTCCTCGCCATCTTGTAAATCTGATTCGCCAGATTTCATAAGATTTAAAGCCACGAGGTGTTTCTTTCTTGCAAATACCCCTTGTTCAGAGTTCTGCGAGTCAGGAGTATATGTCAATTAGCGTGGTGCAGGTGATGGGTTTATGAGCTTTCTTGTATTCCATATTTAGTTCTACTTTTAATCATAATGTATCGTATTATGCGGTGCAAGTACTTTTGTCTTCACTTGTTATCCCCCTGCATTCTATGACCCTTACTCTGTATCCGAACTTATCACCATATTTCAGGGGCTTGGACTCAGTAAAATTGGTAGTTCGTAGTCCCTTTTGAAGCTATATTATCTGGCTTCATACACCAATATATATATGTTCTAGTCACAAAAAGGTCCAGTCACAAAAGCTGTGTAGACTACGCTATGTAAAATCCCAGAAAGGCTGGACTACGTTGGCGAATGACTAAGTTTCATTATGTAGACTATAAGGTTAATCATCAGTCATATACGTAGTAGCAAGCCATAAAAGCCGACTTCTTTTCTGCCCGGGATTGATTGATTGTTTTTCTGAAATCCGTTCATCTTCTCACAATATCCTAACTGTAAATTGATGTGATAATCATATTTTTAAATCATTTGTAACAATCAAATCTTCGACCTCAATATAGATGTTAGAAGAGAAAATTGGAACTCGGAAGTGTTCCAAATATATTAATTTACGCTTAAAGGGTGGATACAGCTCTCTAGTCACTGTCCCGATAAAAGTGTTTACCAAAGCCCGGCAATGTTTCAAAATCCTCTGAAATCTCTCAAACAACATCTGCAAGAATAGAGTCTGCTGCCTTTTCACTGATGATATATGTTGGTAGCGCAACATAAAATCCAGGAATCTTGGGGAAGACACTTGCATCAACCACGCGCAACCCCTCTACCCCTCTCACCCTAAACTTCGAATCCAAAACGGCCATTGGATCATCATCGGCTCCAATAGGGCATGTACAAGATGCATGATGACCCCAGGCTTCCTTGCGAATGAAATTCTTCATCTCGGATTCGGTGTCCACTTCAGCACCGGGCCACGTCTCACTGAAGTCACCATCCAGTGGAATCAGACTATCGAATGCTCTTCGTGACCACTGCATTCCCTCATATATGGCTTGGATATCTTCGTCACCACCTTGCGCGAAAGATCGGAAATTGATTTGTGGGGTGTCCCGCGGATCGGCTGACTTGAGAGTTACAGTACCGGCGCTGTTGCGGCTATGTGCTTTGAGAACAATCCATACCCAGTGCTTGGCATCTGAAAGTGCTATGTTGGCATAACCTGGATAGTAGCCGAAGAAGTTTGCTGGGCCGGCAGAGATCAAAAGATCTGGATCGTCGCTTGCAGCCGCAGAGCTGCTCTTTTGAACAATGGCAACAGAGATACCGTTGGAACCATAGACACCCTTGTAAATCTCACTATTTTGCCACTTGAGTAAACATGGATCAGTAGTGGTGTTGAGGAAAGTGCAGTCTTCAGTGATGGTGAAGTTTGTTGGGCTTTTACCGACGAGTCCTGTTTCGTATCGATCTTGGAGATTGGTGCCGACACCTGGTAAATCCACGACGACAGGAATATTGAACTTCTCTAGCTCCTCTCGAGGACCAATTCCACTGAGTTTGAGTAATTGGGGTGTATTGAAGGCGCCAGCTGAAAGGATCACCTCTCGCGTTGCATTGACGCTGCCTAAACTAGAGGTTGATGCTCTACCTGATCTGGGATCCGCGCGGTACAAGCTTTGTCCGTTCATGAAGTCAAGACCAGTAGCTTTCGGGGTTGTGCCATCTTGGGAGAATCGAATATTTGTAACGAGAGTATTGAGACGAATGTCAAGATGGTATTTTCTCGAGCCATCAGAGTTCACAGCATTGGCAGTGCTGAGAATGAAGTCGCGAGGACCAGTTCGATACTTCTTGTCGTTGGTGACTGCAATAGGAACTTGGTAAAGACCAAGGAGAGAGTCCCGATTTGGAAGATTATTATTGATGTCTAGAGTTAGCACCTCTGCTAATCCAGCTACTGTGGCTAGAAGACCACCAATTAATCCTTTACCGAGGGCTGTGGCTGCTGCGATGACAAGCGAGGTCAACTTCAGATCTTCAGCTAGAAGTCTCAAATCAGTGAGACTCGTCTCAAGCCAGCCATCAAAACCATGGCCGATAATACTTGATGGAATGTATCGGTTCTTTTCAAGTCGTTGAAAGTATGTTCGCATCTTCTTAGGAGCCCATGAATCGTCGCCAGTGATAGTAGCGATATTTGTCCAATCACTCTCATGAGGGTAAATAGTTATCATGGCGTTATGTGTAGTGCTGCCACCTAATGTACCTGAACGAGGATATAGAATGCCAAGGGGGGCAGCACCGGATGGAGGACTGGTGCCAACGTAGTATGTGCCGTCTTCTCGTTCCCAGACCATCTTAGAGTCCTCCTGCTGTTGAGTTGCATTATCGTAATGCTGAACAAAGTAATCCCATCTCATGGGTTCATACTCGCTTGCTTGTTGGAACATGGCAGGAATCTTTTGTGTGAGAGCCTCTCCTTGATCATCACCGGCTTCAATGAGAAGAACCTTGTGGCCAGCAATTGCAAGCCTTGAAGCCAACGGTCCACCTCCAGCCCCTGACCCAACGACGACATACTCGTAGTTCTCTAACCACGTAGTGTTATCGAGCGTGGTATTCGTATTGCGAGCTTGTACGTATTCATGATTTTGGACTTGGGCATTTAAAGTTGCACTGGGTATCATTAGCACGTGATTTAGACGATGCGAGACAGAATGAAACTTACGACACCACTGCCGAAAAGAAGCCTACCAGGCCAAGAGAATTAAAAACTACCATTTCTAGATGCAGCAAAAGAGTGACTGGGTGAGAAAGCTGAAGAAGAATGATAAGGATCACAACGAACAAAAGAACATTCCATCACTCTTGGTTATGGGGTTGAAATACTGGGCAAAACGGGACATCTCAAGCTCCGAGGAACTTCACCAATGCCCAGAGCAGAATAGTTAGGGACGATCACAGGCCATAGTGAGTGGATTTTTGCCCAAACGCATCTCTTGAAACGGATGAAAAGGTCTCGGAGCTTGGCTAGATTTAGCATGTTGATCATGGATAAACTCTCGTCTACAGAAGCAGAGGGCGAATTTCCGAAAGATGTGTTGTTGCTTTGATTGAACAACGTGGTAAGCAGGCGCTAGAACCGGTTAAAAATGTTCGATACAGGCACATGCGTTGTGATCGACAAAGGCTGAACCAAAATTGCAAAAGGGAAATCAGCACAGGGTTTTGTTCAATGTTTCCCTGTTGTCCGAACTTCAGGGGTTTTACCTTGCACTTGTTGGGTTGCTCGGAGAGGGAGAGAGCGAGGATTCCGATGCTCAGGACGAAAGCATTTGAATACCCTGTAATTGCCTGGTCATGTTATCTCCTACGGCACCATAAGAAGTACATGACGAATTGCCGCGAGTATGCATCCCCACCTAAGTTCTAGTTGACAGCAAGATTGCTGGGGGCATGGGCTTTACGCCGCGCGCGGGGAAAGGCATCAACATCCGGTAGACCTCAAGCGGGCCGGATCCCAGTAAGATTTCTCCAACAGCGCAGGCATGGGTCTTTCTACATTAGTTTGTTGAATTAGGACCTGATCATCATCAAGGTGCTCCCAAATGTTGGCATCAAGTTAATAAGATTGGCAGAGCAGTATGGTGAAAATCCAGGCAGTTGGGCCAAGACTCTAGGAACCCTAGCCTTAATAATATCAAGCCTTTGGTGACGACAATATCGCGACATCAAAGTCCCTTACGTTCGATCCAGTTCGAAGTGATCAATGTGATCAAAGGATTCATCGGAATAAAAAATCCTTCAGGAAGTTGAAAAGTGATTAAATTCAAGGCGAGGCGGAAGTCGCTCCGTAGAGCATGGCGCACATTGACACTTCTACGTTATTCTACTGCTAAGCTTAGATCTGCTTTTAAGGTCACATTTAAAATTGGAAGCGTTTCTTAAATTGAAATATATGTTGCATTTCAATATTGTATGTGTGAAAGTAACAGGTTGTACACAAGTATATTAATAAAAGCCGGGTATTTTCCATTCAAAACAACCCTTTTAAACGGCCGCTCCATGGCGATTCCCACCTCCACTGCCTTTGGTCTCAAATGTGACAAGTTCATGAGTTGAGGAATGTTCATCAAATACCAGATCGTCTCTACTTTGCAGTTCCAAATGCGAGTTGCGGTTCAAATGTGGAGGCTTCGCCGAGAACTTACTACCTTTGCTCGACAACCCTTTGGAGGCTGGTACTGAGTGAGCAGCAGTTGAGCCTAAACTGAAAGCTCTAGGGAAGAATTTCTTAAGCAGTGGCTGGATTGCAGGCATGCAGACACAGACAATACCAACTTCAATTTCCAAGAACGTCCAATAAGAAACGCTTACGTAGTCATCTTTGAATGAGATCAGTTACCAAGCATCCTCAAAGTGTTAAATAACTTACAGGTGACGTTGATTGATTTTCCGAAATGGACAAGCGAGTACAGTCGCATGATGCTGACCACAGTAACACTATTACTATTAGCTCGCGAACCCTCGGACTAAGCAGAAAAACCCACAAGAAGCCCACACTGAACATAACCATGACTTGTATCTTCTTTCGTAGAGCCATGTTTAGTTTCCATAAAGGAAGTAGGGGTAGAGAAAGGGTTGTGACATCCAAAATGATGTTAACAGCAGCACTCAGCCAACCTTGCAGATTGATATTGTTGCATCTGCCTTCAAAAGATCCATCCCATCGTGTCCAGGCACCCGAGACTGGAATACACTGAAAGACAGAGATAGTGACAAATGCAATTCCGTAAGACACATTCACTGCAATCATAAACCAGACAATTCTCCTGAAACTCTTCTCAGGAAATACGCGTAGGTATAGTAGAAGGAAGGTGATTTTGAGAAGAGGGAGCACAGCAAGATAGATGAGTTCTTGCCAATAGAAGTACTGTTCATCTGTTAGCTGAAAACGCTTTATACACTTTAGGATCGATCCTCACAAAAAGTGAAGGTCTGACCACTTGAGGTCACTACTCACAATAACCACAACCAACACCAAGTCATCCCACCAAAATCCATTAGCGCTAGCTCTGAGAGCCTTTGAAAGAACCCGAAGAATAAAAGCGATGAGCGAAAAAACTCCAAATACGGTTCCAATAATTGGGACCAGTAAAGTCTGATCTCGTACCTGTACACCACAGGAATCTTCGGAATACTTTTTGGTTGCTGTGATATTATGTTTAGTTGTTTACTTTTTCGGGGGGTTCTCAGACGCACTCAGTTGTTCTCTAACTGTGCAACCCTGTGTAACACATAATGTAATTGCCTCTTCTAGTTCAGTATTCGTACAGATACATGTGGCGTTAGTTGGCAAACAAGTTGACTTGGGAATCTCCTTGGCCATGCAAAGAAGCTACAACATTAGTACAGGCTAGTACTTGCTAAGAATAAAGACATACTGCACATGTTGGTGGCACTGCCCCTTCAGCTCGAGTGCTTAAAGACGGTGAATTTTCGAATGCTGTCGTCAACACAGGTAGACAAGCAAGGACAAACAAGAGCCCGTTCCAGTGGAAGGATTTCATCTTGGCCAAATAGAATAGATTTGCGACAGCGAGGAGGAATGAGTGACTGTCTCGACTGTGAAACGAAACTTCCAATACGAAGTTGATGGCACAGCATTAATATTCTACCATAGCGTCCACATGGCACAAGGAGTTGGCTAGGTTCTACTATTCAGGCTGATGACAAGCGGTGTCAATCATGGGGATCTCAAGTGATAACTTCATGGATTGAAAGCTAGTAGTTTTGGTTGGGTCTCCCAGCACCATGAATTCGTCAACGTATCCCACACAACTGGCTAGGGAGGACCACTTCTTCTGAGATTTTGATATTGTGTCATACTCACTGAGTCGCTGGTCGGAAAGTGCCCTGAAAACACTTCTTTCGCGTAGACTTTCCAGCATAACAGCGAGCTCTCCTGAGAAATTAGGTTGCGAAGAGGAAAAGATCATCTCAATCGGAGCATGGAGACTTTTTAAATTTCCTCATCTGGAAGGATCGCACAATTTACCAAGATGCACGTCGCTTGTTTTCATCACACACAGTGGAGCCCAGTATCGTGAGTATCGAGGTAGTGAAGTGCCGGAAGTTTGTATCCAGACCCCTGGCCTAGAGAACGCCACAAATTCGAGTTCATCCCTCATCGATCATTGTGTTCATTATATTCATTGTTTCTTTGCAGTCAAGATTCTTATCAATGGTGAACTAGGGTTATTGTGACAGGCCTGGCCTGTCGAAAAGTCACCCGGCTCGGACCTCCGCCGCCTCCACAAACGCTGATCTTCATTAGCGGCAGAGCCAGAACCATGGGCCAGCAAAGAAGCGACGATTCCCCGGGGAAGTCAGTATTCTAGAGTCGCGGACCAAGCTCCAGAAAAGGACTTTACCTGGACGATCATCTTTACGACTCCCAACCTTCGTGTCCCAAGGAAAAGGGACCCAGTACCTGCAGGATTTGCTTTCACCTCCTGAAATTCATGTCCCTGAAAGGCCACAATCTGGTCTCCTATTATTTCTTCTCAATAATAGCCCTGAAATGTCTGTGTCATGGAGCTTTCGGAGGGCCGACGTGAATCGAGATACCAATTGTCACGATTTACTCAGGGCTTTAAACCAAATGTGATCTGCATTGTCCTAGCTACGATCTTGGCTTCGATTTGTGATCCGTGCTAGCCCGTCTGACATATCTCCCAGGTCTGTTTGGTCACTTCTTTCTTCTTCACTTGACCACTACTACCAATCACTGCTTTCACTCCTTCAGCAGTTCGATATATACAGTCTTTACAATGCGTTCCACTACCTTCTTTTCGTTCGTTTCTGTACTTGGGCTCCAATTTTCTCGAGCTAGCGCTTTGTTATTTGATCCATTGACTAGTCCGATTGATGGTTAGTACTCTCTTTGGTGTATTGTCTTGCCCGGTATTGACTTCAATCTTGAATAGTTTCTGGAAGACACGCTTTTAAAGCGCCTGACTTCGATGCTGGAGATGTTCGCGGGCCGTGTCCTGGATTGAATGCACTCGCTAATCATGGCTATATACCTCATGATGGTGTTGTTGGGGTAAGATCAATGTCATTCATCTATTAGAAATACATACTAAGAAACAAAACAGTTTTTGGAGGTGATTGCAGCAATAAATGAAGGTGATCTATTACCCTGCTTGTTCCATCAGAAACTGTCTAATTAAATAATAGTATATGGCATGGGAATCGATTCAAGCACAGTCTTAGCTACTATGGGAACTGTCTGGGTTGGCAATCCCATTTCTCTGAATCCTGGATTCTCCATCGGCGGCTATACCGACAAGAGCAACAACATTTTAGGAAATGTTCTTGGTCTGCTTGGTAAATTTACTGCCGTTTCTGTTGAAGGTAAACAAGCTAACAACAAAAGGTACACCGCGTGGTCTTGTTGGCTCACACAACTTTATCGAGTCGGATTCCTCCAATACTCGAGATGATCAATACATGACTGGTGATAGTCAGACGCTAAATATGACTGCGTTCATGGAACTGTACAACATGTCCAATGGTACTGGCGATTACAACTTCGATATCTTCGCCAAAAGAGCAAACATCCGTTTCCAACAGACTGTCGCAGAGAACCCAAACTTCTACTATGGACCTTTCACAGGTTTTATTGCACGCAACGCAGGATTTATTTTTGCTGCTCGTTTATTTTCAAACCATTCTTGGGAGAATCCAGCCGGAACTTTAAGTAAGTTTCTAACAATCTGAAATGTCTAAGAGAACTATGCCTTAACACTCGTATAGCTAAGGACATCTTGAAAAGCTTCTTCTCTATCCACGGAAACGAAGGAAATCTCACTTATCGCTATGGACATGAGTCAATTCCCGAGAACTGGTATCGTGCTCCAATCGACTACAGCCTAGTATCTCTTGTCGCCGATGTGGTGAACTTCTGCGTTCAGTATCCAGAACTAGCCAGTATCGGAGGTAACACAGGTACTGTCAATAGCTTCACTGGAATTGATATCCTGAACCTTACTGGTGGAGTATTCAACGCCGCCACTTTGCTGGAAGGCAACAATTTGCTATGCTTTGTTTTCGAGATGGTAAAATGGATAACACCAAACGCTTTGTCTGGCTTGTTCGCAACGCTTGATGTTCCGCTAGAGATGGTCCTCGATGCTATCTCTGTACCACTTTTAGATCTTGCTTGCCCGGCTTTTGATGATCTGAAAGTCGGTGGCAAAAACTGGCTTGAAGGGATTGAAGAATTATATCCTGGTGCCAAGATGAGTGGAGGTGGGCTGTAAATCATGGGCATTTTCACCTTGTCATAAGAACATGCAGACTATAGTATTCAATAATTTTAATTTAAGACCACGGTGTGGGAATCACCTGCTAAGTAATTCACTTCTCAAGCTCATTTTTCATTAATATTAAATTCATTACTTGACTGATTTGTCAAATCCTTTCGAATTACCAGCCGCTTGGTCCAGCTGGAACTGGGTTTTCAGCCTCCCATTGTGCCAATGGAATAACATTCACGTTCCACACACTTTTCAATTCTTCAATTGCTGTCTCCTTTGATTCTTGCGAAATTGAATCGGTCGCATCCTCGATAATTGTAACCTGGTATCCAAGTTTTGTTCCGTCGATTGCCGTGCCTCGTACACAAGCTGAGGTTATGAGCCTATCATAGGATTTAGTAAAAGTTTTGTATTTTACTGCCAAAGCTTTCTTACCCAGTAACTACTAGCCTCTCAATACTATGTAAGCGTAATTCCGAATCCAAAGTTGTGAATCGACGATACTGGTTCTACTACAAGTCAGCGTTTCGACATCATAAGTCATATTTACAGGTGGTTATATACGAACGTCGGTAAATGCACTATAAGAATCAATTGTGTGATTCTGTGCCTTTTTGATATAATTCACCGTCGTTCTATAACCCTCCAAATTGTGTAATCTTGTCTGAACCCCATCTTCAATTTGCGCTCCCCAAGTCTCTGGCACGCAGTGGTCTGCGTAGACGCCTTGTTGCTCGGAGAAGTTTGGCGAATCTGTGAATGGAATCTCAACAGCATTCCCCGGCACTTCTCCAGGATGAGAGGAGGCGAAAGAGACATGGCCAATTGGATGCCAATCTGCAATTTTCAATCAATATGTGTTCACAACTTTTGGATCTCAATTGAATAATAACCTTGAGACGCGATTATGATTGGCCATTCATGCTCATCCAATAGCGTGTATACCTTGGGGAGAATTGCTGGAGCGCGCGAGTTGTTTAGTGAGCCTGTGATAAAATCGTTCTGGACGTCAATCACAATCAACGCAGTATTCTTATGGATCTTATTTGAAAACTAGCGTTAAACAGTAAGTATAATAATAATTGACACAATTGATTAGTATCTGAAACTCACAGGAACAGCAATAACACTTGCAGCAAGCGTAGCGATACAGAAAACGGTGGGCAGCATTTTGTAAGGGGAAATTGGTGAGACAAGAGAGTAAAAAAACACAGAAAGTGGCACACCGCTGCTTATTAAATACCTCGGAGTAATATATCCTTATCTTCAAGAAGAATTTTTTTGAGCGGAGCTTCAGCTTGAAGGAGAATAGAACGATGATGTCAAAGCCAGCTACCCTTGGATATGGATGAGTTAAGCGAGAGGACCCCGCACTTACCGACCTCCTCGAAGTCGTAGACAAGCTCTTTCATTCTGTTATAGATGTCTTCGATCTGCGATAATATAAGCAGGTACGAAATGATGATTCAAAGTATGGGATTCATTTGTCACTGAATCTACGATTAGGTATTCGGTCTCTATCGGTCTAGAATTCTCAAGGAGTTTCGCGATAAGAGAGGTTGGATATCCCCACCTTTGGGGGCTTTGATCTTGACTTGGCACGATAAGATGTTCTCAAACCTCACCAGCCTCTTCCTATTCTTTTTTCGCTGAGCTGCTTACAGCTTGCTCTTACTACAACAATCATCGCTTATCAAGACGCTCTTATTCACTTCCTGCTTACTGATCGCAACATCCATACCTGGGTTCTTCGTAAAGAAGTTCACAGGTTTCAGTGTCACCATCATCTTCTCTGCCGGCATTACGGGCCAATCCTCGACTCGAGGGTTATGTGTCGTGCCAAATGTGTGCCAAAGTACAATGTCTTCGTTCCGCACATTTTCATCTCTTCCCTTGATTGTGGATGCAATCCCATCGCCTCCGAGAGACTGCATGGTATGCTCTCCAGCGCTATAGAGCTCTCGGTCTTGATATTTCGTCACCCAGACAGCATGAGCTCCAAACTCAGATCGTTTGGAGTGGAACGATGATAGATCTGCGAGTAGCATCTGAGAATAATGCGGCACAAGCTTGTATCCGACAGGTGATTTGGTGATTGGATTAAGTACATTTTCATTGATGATCTTGAAGGTGCGGGCTTTGGTAACGTCTGTGTCAAGCGGCGTTTCTTTTTCGACAATCGATTTCGTCGTAATATAGCCTACTCCGGCAGGATTATGAACACTTGGATCATTTAATGGCATTGGCTGAGACTCTTCTACCATGAGAGAGTTGTTTGGCCCATCGATTGATGGATCTATGCGCAGTGCAAATAAATGCTGATGATATGGTGCCATAACACCAGGAGCTACGACGGTTCCAAACGGAACAGAGTCGCCAATATCAATTGGATTTGTACTGAGAATTCCTGTTGCACGCACTTCGTAATTGATCTCGGCGGCTTCTGTAAACTGGAAAGCGAAAATGTACTCATAGTTGCCGACAGTGATTATGGTTTGGAGCACAAGGATACGAGATCGTGTGACAACCGCATTATTGGTACGATAATTGGTGTGCTTCCATAAAATCCCATCGTCAATTTCATGGCAGCAGACAACATTGGGCATCTGAACAGGATCACCTTCAAGTGTGTTGTGGTAGGCATCGAAGTATTTGATAGATCCTAAACAATCGCAGCCTGAAGGTGTCAGCAGTTTCCTGGGTTTACTTGCAATGCAGTAATTACCTAATTGCAGGTTGTTTGCATTGACACCTGCTCCATTGTTCCCAAGATCAAAAGCAGCCTTCCTTGGATATGGAGAGCGAGAATCTCCATATGGAACAAACATTTCTGAGAGAGATAGTCGGTAAAATAAATCCCTGCCATCATAGGTCACATCATGGATTGTGAGTCCTTCGCGCTATGATTTGGTCAGCTAGAGTTTTCGGGAATACGAAATAAGGTACACTCACATAGTTGAAGCCTACTCTGAACCTCCACTTCTCCCACACCAATAAGTTACCATCTACTTGAAATGAAGGCCCATTTGGTTGGAGAACATGGTAGGGTTTAAGTGTTTCTCGGCGTTCTTTCTGCAACTCAGGATGGTACTCGCTTGTGCCATGGATCTTGTTTCGATCGAATTTCTTTCCATTGCCATTGCACTCCGTCATTCTATCACTCTCTGCTGATGGAAGTGACAGAACCTTCTTTACCTCGAAATCCCCATCAAGTTCGGCGCATATGTCCAGTGGATAAGCAAAGTGGTTAGCATCAAGATGATTTCCTAATCTCATGTATAGGTAACACTACTACTCGTTAACATTTTGATCGGCGAGTTTAACGCGACTCTCAGGTACTTACCATGATATACCTTGTTTTCATATCCTCAATTCCATCAGTAGCATATGTCCACGATTCAACACAGACAACACCGTCTTCCGGAAGGTCTAGAGCTTTAACCTCTGCCTGCACTCTCGGATCTGCAAGACAAGCCTTTTCACTCTTCTGCATTTCAACCGCATCCGTATAGGAATGTTTGCCTGGCAATGCTTTGTCGCCAAATACTTCATGAGTTTTGAGATTGATCTCAGCCTGATGGAATTCAGAAGCATGGTTAAGATAGTATTGAATGAATGCAACACGTGGTGGTGCGAGACGAGGCTGAGAGGTTCTCTCAGCTTGAAGATAAGGATGCAAAAGAGCTTTTGGAGGCTCTGCAAGAGTGATGACTCGAAAAATAACGGTCTTGTGTGAGAATTTATGCTTCAAAATTTTCGAAGCCTATTGATTGATTAGCTGAGAGTTATCTAAAACACTTAAAGTGTATAACAAACTAGAGATATTTCTTCGGGCGAGAGCGGATCGAGCGGGTGTTGGGCCATTTCAGCAACAATTCTTGCCAAATTAGGTGGCGAAGATTTCGTTGCGAATCCTTATTTGGTTGAAACCTTTTCTTTTCTCGTTTTTCTATAGGAATGAGGAGCTCTGACGTTGTACTTTTTCGTTATTCGCGTTAGTGAATAGGTTTCAAACAAAACCACTACCTTCTTATACTTCAATGAATCATTGATTTGAGGTCTTAGATTAGGCATGCAGTCCTACAATTTTCTTGTACCCACACCAAATGTCAGCAGGGATTTGAGCATGAAAGTCTGCCACTAATCCAGCTTTGTTGTTTGAGGTGAATCACGAGGGAAGGGGTACTTCGACGCCTTCTAAATGACATGAAAAGCGGCCCCAACGACTACAGCTGAACAAAATATGGGAGCAGCTACTGCGCTCTTAACGCGGTGCAGAGCCGGTACCTCATTGACGTCAGGTAATGCTTTTGGTTGTGTAATATGATTGGCAATCCCACTATTGACAGTCAGCGGTACTGGCGCTGTTGGTATGTAAACACACTACCACGCCTTGTAGAAAAACCTTCAGGTTTCTTTCGTCGACTTTAATTATCACTTGCAAATATAGACGCAACTTGACATACTTGATATATTACACGCCTACAACAGGTAAGCGGCTGCGATATATATGTATTAAAAATAAAAGCATATCAAATTTGTATTATGTAAAGCATAGTGCCAAACTTGATAACCGGAGAAATCCTACAACTTTTATAACCGCAGTAACAAATATTATATCAATCTTGATCTACTGTCTCCCTAACAGTCTTGGTAGCTTTAATTTTCCAGGCGACAGTATAAATTAATATTTAAGTATCAACCCGGTTTAAATACTATATTTTGAGTGATATGTAACCAAATTTGAGACCAGTCTGTTCGCGGCGTATCAGGTTCCATAACAACTTCTAACAAATGCTGATATCGCTTAAGATGAAAACTCTCGAGCATTTAAAACTAGAGGGAAAGCCGAACAGCAAGGGAAAAGTATTTGAGAACATGTTTTTTATTAAGGTGTACCCGAAGGTTCAATTCTTTAACTCCACCGCATGCTACTTAACTGGTGTCTGAGAATTTCTCGGCATTGAGCAAATCGACCGCTTTCCTACAGGCCTTCATATTCTCCAGAGCTGCTGGCATGTCAGAATGCAAGCATATCGAGAACGGCTTTCCACCAAAACCAAGCTCTAATTTTTCTCCTTCAAAGTCCACTGAAGCATCTGTCCGACCAATCGATAATGTCTTGTCATAGATCTCGTCAACCGTGACCATCTTGAACTGGCCAATTGGTATCAACTTCTTGCTTTTGTCATATGCCACGTCCACATATGCCTCTTCGATAAAAGATAGACCAAGCTCTTCACAAATAGCCTTCTCCTCGTCCGCTCCCTTTGCACCATATACCGGTACCTTGAAAACTGCGCAAGCCTCCAAGACCGCGCGACAGATGGTCAGATCTCTTTGCATGTAATGGAACAATTCTCCGTGCGGTTTGATATGGTTTAATGGTACATTCTCAGCGTCGAGAATGGCTTTAAGGGCACCGACCTGGTAGAGGATCATCGCATACATGTCGACTGGATCAATAACCATTCGACGTCGACCGAATCCAAAAAGATCTAAAAGCCATTCTATAAGCAAGAGATCTCAATAGATTTAAATTGATCTACCTTGTAAACCAGGATGCGCCCCAGCTTTAATGCCATGCTCCTTTGCGAGACGAACCGTCTTGACCATCAGGGAAGGGTCACCAGCATGAAATCCGCATGCAATATTTGCTACGTCGATATAATTCATGAGTTCCTCATCTGGTCCCTACCACAAATTTAGTGGAAGCACTCCATGACATTAGTTCGATGTCAACTACCATTTTCCATTTTCCAAACCCCTCACCCATATCGCAATTGATCTCAATCTTCTTCACGAGATCCGACATTTTTACGGAACAAGTGATGAATTCACATAGATCTGAGGGTTTTAAAATCTTCAATTTCAATATAAATAGTACGAATGATCATCACGTCTGTAAAAGCTTCAGACAGCAATCTCATGTACGTCAAAGATGTATGTATCCACCTCATCTGGCCGCGGGGCGAAAGGAATAGCAGAGTGATAAGGTACAACATCCGCAGGGGTACATCATTGCGGAGAAGCTCGCCTATTGTGTCACGTTGTAGAGTTGTCTGGAAAATGGGGGTTGATAAGACAAGACTGACGAATAGAAGAAACTCAAGAGAGATGATGTCCGCTGTTGACGCCGATAACACCAAGAGTTTGACAAAGCACGGCGGAACTTTAGATAACCTCCTCATCCTAACGTTGTTCAAGTAATGTCCGACTGTCAACTCTGTGATTGGTCTCTCATCTCTTATCGATCGGCCAAGTAAAGTTCGGAACGATGGACCCTAGAACTTCCTTTACTGTGCTCAAGCTTGTATGATTCTAAGCTACTATGGCATGTTCAAGTTATAGTAGCTGGAATTCTCGGCTTTTGCATGGGGGGTTAGCTTGAATTTCTATCCAGCTACCGGCGAAAGTAGAGTTAAAATAAGGCCTTCGGCGCGGCCTTGACCCATCTTTGACCCCGATATTCACCAAATCGGGGAGTCTGCCCAGTATACTCGATATTAGACTCAGTTCATCGTCAATGCTTCAGAAATGACCACATAGATAAGAAACATCGTTATCAGTGTTTCAAGTGATACATATATAGCAGAACATGTGCTAAAGGGAACCATTCCTGACAATATTCGGAACTCTTGACTCTCTCTCCACTTGATCTGCTGTCGCCATGGATATTCAAATTTCTCCTCCTTTTGGGCAAGGGGTCGGATATGGCATTGTGGTAGGCCTTGGGGCAGCCTTTGCCATTGGGATGTCTCTAATATCATGGTTTCTTTCAAAATACTTTGCAGAAAAACAAACTTCGGAGATGTTCATGACTGCAAAGCACTCTGTTAAGACTGGGTTAACAGCATCCGCTGTTGTTTCGTCGTGGACGATTGCTGCGACACTTCTTAGTTCTACGTCGTGTAAGTTTTTCATCCACTTTGATAACATCTCGAACTTTTCAACCTACCTTATAAAGAGTACATTTCTCTAACTAAGTGTTTTAGACGGTTACTCGTATGGTGTGTCTGGTCCATTTTGGGTATGTGTTCCTCAAATATCCACTGCTAGCCATCTTGCCCAAGCTAATTCGTATAGTACGGTGCCGGTGCAAGTGTCCAGATTCTTCTCTTCTCTGTCGCTGCAATTGAGTTGAAGCGAAAAGCTCCCAATGCCCAGGTAATCTATCGGAATCCAACGCTACTAATAGTTGATCTAACTTATAATAGACCTTCCTACAAATCGCTAAACACAGATATGGTGCACCTGCGCATATAACCCTTTCCTGTTACTCGCTTCTCTACCAAATTATCACTACTGTCAGTCTTCTTGTAGGAGGAAGCGCTGTCTTCAATCTTCTCACAGGTGTTAATCGTGATGCTTTATGTTACCTATTTCCAATTGGAGTTGTAAGTATGACAGCTTTAAAAAAAGAAAAAAAAAGAAAAAAAAAAAAGAAAAAAATTACTAACCGCGTTTAGGTCATATATACTCTATGCGGTGGCATCAAAGCTACATTCCTAACTGATTGGGTAAGAAGAACAGATAAAGTCCATGAAGAACTCATCACTGACATCATTTTAGGTCCACACTGTAGTGATTTTCATGATCATGATGACTTCTGCCTTTGTAGTTTATACCACTTCCTCTGTCATTGGTTCAAGTGACAAGATGTGGGAACTTCTGACAGAAGCAACTGAACTGCATCCAGTTGCAGGTAATGCCGAAGGATCTTACCTGACGATGCGGAGTGAACAAGGTGGTTATATTGGACTGATCTTTGTCGGTGCCGGGTTTGCTGCTGCTGTTGACTCCCAACTTTTTCAAAAAGCAATTGCAGCAGATCCAGCTGGCACCCTTGGTGCCTACCTCTTGGGCGGCTTGAGCTGGTTCACAATTCCATTTGTCCTTGCAACGACGTATGGATTGACCGCAGCAGCCACTGAACACCTGTCGTCGTTCCCAACGTATCCAAATCGAATGAATGCCCACGAAGTTGCAGAAGGACTTGCCATGCCATATGCAGCACTTGCAGTTATGGGCAATGGAGGTGCTATAGCAGTTCTTCTAATGGTATTCATGGCGGTAACATCAGCCATGTCTTCTGAGACAGTGGCTACTACAGCCCTTCTTACTTACAATCTCTACCAGTCTTATATCAACCCAAAAGCAACCGGTAAACAACTTCTTCGATTCTCGAACTTCATTGTGCCAGGATTTGCTATTGTTGCTGCTAGTATTGCTGTTGGAATGAACCACGCGGGCTTTTCTGTCAGCTTTTTGATCACTGTATCTGGCATCTTAGTTGATTCAGCAATTGTCCCCATGGCCTGCACCATCATGTGGAGCAAACAGTCAAAGTTTGCTGTTATTGCCTCTCCACTTATCAGCTCAGCTTCTGCGATTCTGGCATGGATTTTAACTGCAAAGTCAACCGAAGGACCTATCACAATTGCTACTCTGAGCACCAATCTACCACTCGTGGCTGGAAATATGTGTTCTTTATGTGCACCACTTGTATTGACGCCTCTTTTCACCTGGATTCGGCCAGAAAACTACGATTTTGAGAAGTTCAAGGAAGTGAAACCAGCGGATGATTACTCGGATGGTGATCCCGCTTTTCCGCAAGAAAGCGAGGTACAAAGAGAGCTAGCAATGGAGGCCGCAAGGACACACGAAGAAAAGAGTCAAGTGGTCTTATTGCGAGCAAGGAAGTATGCTATCATTGCGAGTATTGTGTTGACATTGGTCTACCTTATTTTATGGCCAATTCCGATGTACGCATCAAGTTATGGTAAGTACTCAATTCCCAACAAGTCTAATTATATAACTAACACTCTCAGTCTTTTCAAAGGGTTTCTTCAAAGGCTGGATTGTTGTCGTCTTTCTCTGGGCGTTCTTTGCCACGACTGTCATCACTTTACTTCCTATATGGGAGAGTCGTGCTTCGCTTGCTAGCTTTACTCGCTATGTTTTCAGTGGCAAAGTCTCGACGGCCGGGCCTCCACAGGCGAGAGTTACCATGGGTATATCATCTGGAAAAGATTCATCAAACTTTACAAGTGAGCCTGTTATAGAAAAAGGTGCGGAGAAGATCGGCATGAAGTCGAGTACTAGTTTGTAAAGCTTAAAAATGAAGTTCGAAATTCTTCGAGTGAAGTATAACAGAGAAGTTTGTGGTATAATGTAAAACAAGAAAGAAATGCCAGCCTACATATCTAAGTGGTAGTAGATTTAAATAAATAACTTTACGTTAATATTTTAATTGAATCAAATAAATGTTTAATATAAGCTAAATTATTAAACATATCCTACAAAAAAAGGTATACTTAAGGTTATGTATCACAACTAATTCTCAAACGTCTTAATATATAGCATTTGCTAATTATTTTCTGCACCTAAGAAGTATTTAATTCATCTAAGACCCATTTCACTCCATCGACAACAATATCCGGCTGGGTTAACTGGACAAAGTGTCCACTCTCGCGTGCAAATACAAGCTTTCCCTTTGTAGAGAACTTCAGAAATTCCTTCATGAGACCCTCGCTCTTCTCATCAGCTGTCCTAATTAACTCCCTAACATTGCTCCTCTGCTCCTCGGTTCCATTCCCCTTTTCAACGCCCGCCTTATACATCGCACTCCAGTCCCTACTTCGCATGCCCCCAATCAAATAAATCGGTTTATCTCCAACCAGCGGTTGCCTTTTCCACAGCTCTTTCTTCCGCAGCGTCTCAAAACTCGGTACGTACTCCTCACCCTCCTTTTGCCCTTGCAGCTTAAACTTTTCTGTCGCTTCGTCACTCAAAAGCGCATCCCACTCCTCCTGCGTCAACTTATGCTCCGCCTTAATGCCCTTGGCGGAGTATGGTTCCACGCCCACTGAGATGGCTTGGAGATTCGCATTATTTGGGTTCAGCACCTGTAATGCGGTCTCGTGATTGGCATCGACGAGCACCAAGCCAGCGATATGCGGGCCGTTTCCCGTAAGAGCGATAAACTCAGTTATAAGCACGCCGGCCCAGGAGTGCCCAACGATGATCAGAGGGTTTGCAATATGAGCCTTTTCAATCAGACGGGAAAGCTCCAGAGCGATGTTCTCGGCCGTGGGCGCGAGCGGCGAGAGCTCGGAGTTACCATAGCCAGCACGATCGTAAGTGTAGCTGCGCAGCGAGGGAGGGAGCTGCCGTGTCACGGCCGCCCAGTTGAGGCTACTGCATGCCACGCCTGAGACGAATAGGACAACGGGATCTTTGGAGTTGCTGGGTTCTGGGCCGTGGGCATAGAGGGCGAGGGAATGGGTGCCAATGTTGACGAGGGTGAGATTTGAAGGCGGGGTTGGTGAGGACATTATGGGCTTATGATAAGATGAGTTTCTAAGGCTTATGGTGTTATAATGAGTTGTTTTGTGATATACAAGTCGGGTGGGAAAGTGGTAGAGTAACAGAGAGCGTATAGGAAGTTTATAGTTAGCGCTTCAGCGGGGGCAATAATGCTTAGCATTGCCTTTTATTACTTGATAATATGGGATGTACGATGGTACCTTGAGATCTTCTAGCGTGCCACTAATCTAATACGTTGTAAGCTTTGGGGTGAGTCAGACCGAATCGCCAGGTTCCAAACCCTGAGCTTAAGCGAGGGCGAAGGGCGTAATAGACAATGCATGAAAATCCCACCGAGGTTGCGATAGAAGAGAAAATCTTCGCGCAATAATAACTCAATAGCACGTCACAAGTCCGGAATGGAATCGTGGAGGGCGTTGACTGTCTTTACCATGTAAGCGCTAGCCGAAAATCTCCGCAGCCGACGACCCAGCTGGTGCAGTATACCTGCGCTTACCTAACGAGAAATCCAGCCACCTACGAGTCAAAAATGTCTGACAAAAATGTCTGACAAAGAGGTCAGTTTCGTAATGGTTATACTCAAATGAAGCTGCAGGTTAAGCGATGCAGCTCTAGGATAGTCCTAGAATACAGCTTTTATATATGTAATCTTACTATATGCCGTGGGCGCTGATCTATAATAGCTTTTTCAAATTTGGACTTAAAGAGGAATGTATTATCTTAAAGTTATACTATAATAAGAAAATAACATTTTTATATTCTTCTAACGAGTATCAGACTCTTTAACTGCGATGCTTCTAATTTGGGTTCAGGGTAAAGTTATATATAAAACAAAATTTAACTTATATATCACATACTAGCAGGCATTATAATAGTTTATAGGAGCCTAGTTAGTTGATAAGATAGATAACCGGCCCTTAGATATTTGTAACTTATATATTATACCTTTATTCCTAAGCCTATTAGATTCTACTAGAAGATAGGTATTCATCTGCTTATATATCTAACACAAGCATGTTTCTTAGTTTACTGCTTCAAATTTCATCTACTTGCTTTATCACTCTTAAATATCCTCATCTAGCAGTTCTAGATTTCTCTAAGTATTAATACTAAAAGAGTGGCTAGAGCAGCTATAATTAAGTTTGTTCTCGCATATAAGCCAATTCTATCGGCTTAAATATTCAGTGCAATGCAGAGATGCTACATGTATTAACAGGTAGGGGTAGCTATAGCTTATAGACTTGTTGACTCTGAGAATAAAATGTAATAAGAATCGCCCTTCGTAATTCAAATACACTTCTCTTCAATTAAACCGTGACGGATTGAGGCTATATTCTTACTAGATGGACAGAACGTACCATTTGCCAGATCAAGTTGAATATACGACAGCAAAAGTCACTCGATACATCGTGAGACATTAAATCTGAATTAAACCCACGGGCCGCTAATTCAGACCCAACACAAAAAGCTTACTTACAGAGTGGGCTTGCCCCTAAGAACAATTTTGAGCCTCCTAGCAGGGAAGGACATTTAAATGACACTATCGACCCGATTTAGAGGGAACCAATTTAAAGCATTAATTTTCCAGCGGAATCCTTCTGCGATCACACAGTTGTATTAATCGGGCATGTCCACATATAATCAGCGCCTCTCCAAAGCTTTCCAGAGAGTATGAATGGGCATATCGCCTAGCATAGGTGAAAGAGACACCCAAAATTCCATCGTTCTTTGAAAGCAAGGGAAAAAACTTGGCTAGCATCCTGTCTTCTTTAAGCGTTGATTTCTTTCCCAATTACACAGGCAATCATTTGATAGATAGCTATATTAATACAAGGCTTTGCTTCTATTTAAACTCTTTCAAGGCCTAATATTTTCATATTCGACTCTCAAAGGGTTATCAATCAAAAACCGCATTCCACAATAATTAACTTAGAATAATCTCAAGAAGTAAACAAGGAACTCTTTCCCCAATAACGGAATATCCCCCAAATTCAAATCCCGAGACCTCTGTCTCTGTGAATCAAGGATTACTTCCTTGGGCTGCTTGGGTTCATCTTCCAGCTTGTTAGACTCATAGACTCACGTGCATAAATTGCATGAGGACCTGATACACAGCTCTTAAGGGTATCAACAGTCAAATCAATCACATCCATGCTATTTATACAACTTAGAATGTAAAATAATTGTTCAAAGAAGGCAAATATCTGTCGTCATAGATGGTCGAATCCTGTCCCTTCAGTTGCTAAGCGACGAACCCCTGAAGCCTCAAAGCCAAGCGTTTTCGTCAAGCATCCAATCATGATCCTCATCCCACTCTTGGGATAAGATCGGAGGAAATTGTTTATCTCTTATCCAGGCGTCCGACGTCGTACTCTGGGCGCTGTGAGCGAGCGGTGGGGAAGCCACAAGCAAGCAGTCATACAAGCCTCAGAGGACTCAACTCCATACCACCTGCACCCCAAGATTTGCCTCGATCACGTCGTTCTGTCTTCCCCAGCGCATTACCCCAACCCCACCGTTCGATGAGAGAGATGTCCTCGGCTGCCCTGCAATCTCCTTCCTCCACCCAATTCTCAGACACCGATCCCAAAACAAAGCCGAAATCGCAGGGCAGGAAAAGAACAGGCACAACAAGGTTACGGACAGGATGCTTAACATGTCGACGACGGTATGGATAGACCTCTACAGCAGCCTAGTCTCAAAGGCCTGTACTAATCATGGCCTGGCAACAGAAGGAAGAAATGCGACGAAACATACCCTATCTGCGGCCATTGCACACGACTGAACCTAGTATGCGCGCGAGAAGAGCCTCGAGCATTATCCCCTGATCCATTTCAACAACCGGCAGTGGAGGAGAATGAGTATGTGGAAAAGGCGGTTCAGCAGAGAAGGCGATACTCAATTCTTGTCCCGAATCCGAGTCCAGCAACAATTCTGCCACCAGCGCATGAGAGGAGTCAGAGATATCTGTTGAAATACTATGCACAAGTGCTCACTATGCTCTGCGCAACTAGCGTAGAGAGCAATTCATTTATAAATGGTGAGTTTAGAAGAGAGGGGAATTGCATCCTCAAATGATTGACGATGCCCAGTTTTCTTGCCAATGGCCATGGACTCACAAACTGTTTTGAACTCGCTTCTTGCATGGACGGCGGCTCATATCAGATATTTCGATGATTCGTACTCTCCCATCGCATCCGAATACCGCTCTGCTGCCCTGGTCTCCTTAGCATCAGCCCTTCCGACACAAGCGGACACCGATACCACGCTCGCAGCTTGCCTTGTGCTCTGTGCAGCCGCGTCTCCGTCAAACAGTTGGTACGACCATTTACAAGGGGCCAAGACAATCATAGAAACTGCTGCTGTGAGGGGTTCTGGAGGGGTTGTCTTGACGGGAACAGAGTGCTTCATGCAGAGTCAGGATGGACAGTGGTTACTTCGCCACTTTGCCTATCACGACATTCTAGGCGCTGCAGCGATGGGCTGTGAGCCACTGATCAAGGGTCCTTACTGGCTCACACGCGGAGCTCCTGTACTAGACGCGTTTCTTGGAGTTGGCTCTGAAATATTGGCAATGATCTCGGAAATATGTTGTCTTAACCTTGAAATAGAGATTCCGAACACTTATCTGGAGTGGCACCAGGATGACTGGAGCCCAGAGGAATCTTCCAAGGGGTTTAATTCATGGGTACCCTTTGTCGATCTCGAGTCGCGGTTAACACAATGGATATGTCCATCGGTCTCACAAGATTATCTGGAAGAGCTTGCAGAGTGCTACCGGTATGCGGCTTTGGTATGCCTATACCGCAAAGCAAGAGATCTATTTCCCAACGATATTACTCAAATAGAACTTCAGATCGGGCGATACGTCTCTGAGCTTATCCGCCTTCTAGAAATAATACCTTACCAATCTATGGCTGAGGGTAGTCTACTGTTCCCCCTTTTTATTGCTGGCGGCGACACGATGGAAGACAGCTCCGTATCCATCGTAAGAACGAGAATGCAAGGCTTACTTGCCCATCGAGGGTTTCCACATATTGGCCTGTCAATTGAAATCTTGGAGGAGCTTTGGAGGTTGAAAAAACGAAACGTTAAAAGTCCAGAGGGTCGACCGGTGGACTGGATGGATATTCTGAACCGAAGAGGAATCAAATTAATGTTGTTTTAGGATATATGTGTATATGGCTAGTGGAGTTTTGGGTTACATACCAGGTGGGGGGCTGGTTGGTGGTGGAATCTGGGCGTTTCTGTCATTGAGAGTAGATAAGGATCTACTTCGCCATCTCTGTGAGTAAATTATCTCGTAATATATGCAGCAATGATCATGCCACAACGACATTAAGTATTCACAGCCGTTCTACCAGGCCGTATCATCACGTGCGCAAACGATGTCCGTTGGCTTGCTGATCCTCCCTGCCCTCCTGTCATTTCCGTTTCTCACTATCAAAATACACTTTTAGGGTGCTGAAAGCGAGGTTTTGTGATAGGACCTATGTCCCAACCACCTTTGGAACTGATGTCACCGGATGTTCCGATAAGCTCGATCCAGGCTCGTACAGTTTTGAGACGGCCGATCTACTCCATAGGTGGGATGTTATCTCTCTTGACAAGAGATGAAAGCCTGCGTCAAGGGCGCCGCTCGAGTGTTTCTGCAGCCTTGGGTTAGATCGGGCTTAAGACGATAAGCTCTAGGATAACTGGTAATCCATCCAGATATGTTCACTGCCGTGGCCAAGCACCCCACCTTCAATGGCGGGGAAGACGCGTTGATGGAAATCTAAACTAAAGGTAGGATATACATATTTCTTGAACGCGTTACTACTCGAGTATTTACTTTCTTTTCCTTTTTTCCCCACTCAACCCAGAAAAGTATTGCCATCATGGGTTATTCTTTCACGCATGTAAAGAAAGTTCTTATCGCCAATCGAGGCGAGATTGCTGTAAGATGTATACGAGCATGCGCTGCTGCGGGCATCAAAAGTCTTTCGATTTATACAGAGAGCGATAGTACATCAGATCATGTTGGTTTAGCAGACGAAGCTGTTTTGCTTTCTGGTGAAAATGTTAGTGGTTATCTCAATGTGTAAGGTTTTCTTCCCAACCCAGACTTTCAAACCCAACTCTTTTGTAGGGACAATATTCTCGCTATTTGTAAATCACACAAAGTCGATGCGATAATTCCTGGTTATGGCTTTCTCAGTGAAGACGTCGGATTTGCACAGAAAGTCCAAGATGCCGGGATGATTTTTGTTGGTCCCTCGCCAGAATCTATACTTGAGATGGGTCAGAAACATCGGGCTCGGGCTTTGGCAGAGTCTGCAGATGTTCCAGTAGTACCTGGGACTGGATTACTCACGAGTGAAGAAGACGCAGTTGCTGCAGCTGCGAAGCTTGGGTATCCTGTAAGTTTTATTACTCCAAAATGCCGGCATTTTTAATGTCTCTAGATTATGCTCAAGGCAACAGGTGGAGGGGGAGGCATGGGACTAGAAGTTTGTAAAGAAGAATTAGATATCAAAACGGCATTTGCAAAGGTCAAAGGTCGAGGAGATTCACTTTTCAAAAATACTGGTGTTTTTATGGAGAAATATTATCCCTCAAGTCGGCATGTAAGTCACTTCCAACCGAGTAATGCTTATAGAGAAGACTAATATGTCACAGGTAGAAGTACAAGTTTTTGGCAATGGTGAGACAGTAGTCCATTTCGGGGAAAGAGAATGCAGTATTCAGCGCCGGCATCAAAAGGTTTGCTACAAACCCAACCTAATTAAATAGGCCTAACATATATGGAATAGGTTATCGAGGAATGCCCCAGCCCATACGTTCATTCAAGACCGGAATTAAGACAAAGGCTTACGAACTCTGCCGTGGCATATGCTTCTAAACTCAAATACAAATCTGCTGGCACTGTTGAGTTCTTGGTCGATGATATTTCAGGCGATTTCTTCTTCCTGGAAATGAACACAAGATTACAGGTCGAACACGGAATTACCGAGCTATGTTATGATGTTGATCTTGTTGCTTTGATGCTTCAACAAGCAGATTATGAGAAATCGGGCGCTATCGGAATTCCTACGGACGAGTTGAAAGCGCTACAGAAAGATGGACCAAGCGGAGCAGCTATCGAGGTTCGCGTATACGCAGAAGTTCCATACCGAAATTTTGCTCCTAGCCCTGGACTGCTGCAGAAAGTCGAATGGCCACAAGGAGATGGTATTAGAACCGACACGTGGGTGAAGACCGGACAGCGAATTGCTCCATATTATGATCCTCTTCTTGCAAAGGTCATGGTTCATGCACAGGACCGCGCAGAAGCGATGCCAAAGATGCTGAAGACATTATCAGACTGTGTTTTGCAAGGTCCAGCGACTAATTTGCATTACCTCAGTGCAGTTATTACATCTGAAGGGTTTCAAAAAGGAGAGACTTTAACAAATTATCTTTCGACCAAATTCCAATATAACCCATGTGCGTTCGACGTACTATCTGCAGGAGCCTTCACCACCATTCAAGATTATCCAGCTCGTGCTACGAGTGGGCATGGTATTCCCAAAAGCGGTCCCATGGATAATATCTCCTCTCGAATCGCTAACATTCTTGTTGGGAATAGTCCTGGTATGGAAACTCTCGAAATTACTGTATCAGGCCCAGAGCTTCTTTTCACTGCATCTGCTGTTTTTTCAGTTTGTGGCGCCCCAATGGCTGTCACAGTGGATGGAATCGAGAAGCCAATGTGGTCGCGACTCATAATACAGGCTGGTCAGAGATTGAAAATTGGTTCTGCTAAGAATGGAGGATGCAGAAACTATCTTGCAATTAAAGGTGGCTTTCCTGATATCCCAATATATCTTGGCTCAAAGGCCGCAACGCCAAGTCTGAAATTGGGAGGTACTCAAGGTCGACAACTTCAGACAAGTGATTATATTGCATTATCTGAGCAAACAGCGATTTGGGCTGCAGAAGCCACAGAGTATACTCTACCCGACTCCTGCATACCAAAATTTGACATCACAGAAGTCTATGTACTGCATGGACCGCATGACGACGACACCTTTATGACAGCCAAGGATCGTGAAATGCTTTACAACACACCTTGGAAAGTCGGACACAACTCCAATCGTACTGGCATTAGGCTTATTGGCCCAAATCCTGAATGGAGTAGAAAAGATGGAGGTGATGGAGGTGCTCATCCCTCGAATTGTTTCGATTATGGCTATCCACTCGGAGGCATTAACTGGGGTGGGGACTCGTCGGTTGTTTTCTCCATGGATAGTCCTAACCTGGGAGGACTCATATGTTCATCTACAGTAATATCTGCAGACCTCTGGAGAATGGGCCAACTCAAACCTGGGGAGTATGTCCGCTTTAAGCCAACAACATACGACTTGTCTCTAGAACTCTTTAGCCGAGTTGAGACGTTTATATCACACATGCAGGATCTTGTAGAGGGAAAGTCAAATCACGTTCCAATATTAGATGTTGTCTTGCCATCTGGAGAAACTGGTGCCATCTTAGAGAAAATCGAAGGCGATGGGGGTGTCAGACCTGAAGTAAAATATCGACAGGTATGGTACATAAACGACATTGGCAGCCCAAAAACTAACTTGATCAGGGTGGCGATTCTTACATAATTGTCGAATTTGGACAACAAAAGGCAGATATCACCATTACATGCAGGATACGGCTACTGATTCAAAAGATCGAGGCTCTGAATATTCCTGAGATAGTCATGAACCCTTCTATTATCGGTAAATGCCGCACCTTATTAAGTCTGTTTGGCTAAAGCTAAAATGTTGCAGGCGTCACGATACAGTTTAACTCGAAATTCATCACACAGCATGAGCTATTGAAGAAAGTTGACGAATTGGAATCCGCAATCGAGGCGACGCGAGATGTGACGATTCCAGTACGAACTATTCGCTTACCAGTTGTTCTCGACCACCCCTCCCTCACCGAATGTCTGGAAAGATACATGGGAACAATCCGTTCGACTGCCGGCTACCTGCCAGACAATGTCGAATACCTTCGTAAAGCCAATGGTCTAGCAACAAGACGCGACGCCTTCGAGGTTCTCCTGAAATCCCGCTTCCTCGTCGTGTCTGTTGGGTTTCTCGTCGGCAACCCGATTTTGTTTCCCTTGAATCCCATGAGTCACATCACAGGTCAAAAGTTCAATCCGACTAGAATTGCGACTCCAGGCGGTACTGTTGGAATCGGCGGTTCACTATTCTCTCTCTATCCTGTAGAGCAACCAGGTGGATACATGCTTCTCGCACGCACCCTCGAGAGCTGGGATACATTTGGGACTAAACCAGGGTTCAAGCCTACGAATCCCTGGCTCTGGGAGCCATTCGACATGGCAACTTTCTACGAGGTCTCGGTAGAGGAATACAATAGCATCGAGGCAGATTTCATCGCTGGGAGGTATCAATGGAATATAAGCGACGACATCTTTGATCTACAACAAATCTACAACGTCTTCGAAAATGCCAAGTCTGATCCGGCATACCTTTCATTCAAAGAATCGCAACGCAGAGGCGTCGCCGAACAACTCGCCATCGAGAATAAAATGTACGCGGATTGGACGGCGGGACTTGCTGCCACTGCGGCTAGTGAAGCTGAGCGCCTCAAAGAAATTCTGAAAATGAATCCCAACCCGATCAATATTGACTCGCCCATCGATGCGAATGTATGGAAGGTCGAGGTTCAACCGGGCGACGTGCTGAAGAAGGGCCAGGTCGTCGTCATCCTCGAGGCTATGAAGATGGAGATTAATATTCTAGTTCCGGACGACGCCGTGGGTGCAACCGTTCAGGCGGTCGCGAGCAAACCGGGGAGTACAGTTGCACCAGGGAGTTTGTTAGTCGTTGCAAAGGGGGCCACAAAGACAGACTAATTGGTATTCAAAGATGTTTGTGAAAGAGTAGATATGTTTGCTTGTGAGATGCCAAGTTGCTTTTTTTATATGCCCTGGATTCTATGGGATTATATATTGTTTGACTCTATGAAGATGATTAAGAAATACTATCTAAATGCTGTTGGAAACAAAAGAAATAAAGATTAAAGCCGTTTCGCATCTCGCCCTTCCCTAAACTCCAACGCCTCTAATGCGGAAGTCTGCTGTACAAATTGTGTTCCCGCTCTAATAGGAACAAGCGTCATCAATCAAAATCTTCTTCAGTTAAGGAAATCCCAGGTCAGCTTTCCCATCAATCAGAAGGCCTTAAACAGGCTCTTCTCAGCCTGGAACCTGACAAAAACCAGAATAATCCCACCGAGTATGGTCGTGGCACCAGCAAACTCGCCTGCTGGCGTAAACGACCCGTATTTGCTGAGCAAAGCACCACTGATAGGCGTGCCGGCCAGTCCTGCAAAACTGCACACGCCGAGCAGAAAACCAATATGCGCGCCGATGGTTCCAGGGTCCGGTGTGATCTGCGCAATGCACGCATTCATCAACGACACAATCGAGCCTGAACAGAATCCGTACAGGATGGTAAAGACGATGATGGCGGGATTGGTCTCGACTAGTTGCCAGCAGAAGAGTAGGATCCCAGAACTGAAGGCTGCGAAGATAAGCATGTTGTAGCGACCAAGCTTGTCGGCGAGGATGCCGGAAACGACGCGGCCCATGAAGGAAGCTGCGTTGAGAACGGCGATCATATAGCCTGCGAGACCGCGGGACATGCCTTTGGAAATACTAAATGAGACGAGGTAGAAGAAAGGAGTGAAGATTCCCAGAACCATGAAGAAGATGGCTGCGACGGTTAAGAAGAAGATGGGTCGTTTGAAAGATGCCGGGTCCGGTTTCTTGCCGATGTTGGTGTAGCGCTCCTTAATGGCCAAGCAGGATATAGAGAGCATGAACAAGATGAGGAACCCAACAATGCGGACTGACCACCCGAACCCCAGCGTCGATTTGTTCAACAGGTTGTTCAGGAGGACAGGAAAGATGACTCCGCCTACTGAGGAACCAGCTACGACAACACCCAGAGCTGCACCAATATTCTTCTTGAAGTAATGATTGACTACGGCAGCGGCAGGTGTGAATACCATTCCAATACATATTCCTCCTAGTACGCCTTGAGTAAGGATGAACTGGTAGTATTCCTTGCAAAGACTGTTGAGCATGATTGAGATGATGTAAATTACGGCCGGGGGATACATGATCTATAAAGTAACATGGTTAGCCTATGATCTCAATCGCGGAATTAATTTACTCTTCTGGTTTACAACATACCTTTGCTCCCAACCGATCAAACATTGGTCCAGCAACCACACCAGTAATGTATTGGAAGAAGAGTTGTATCGATCCGATCCAAGCGATCTGTGAGGGCGAATGATCTTTCAGTTGATGCGCTTCGTAATATTCTTGGTAGACACTATTGTAGGCAGTCACTATTAGTTGATGTGGCAGGAGACGAAAGTACACATGGAATAAACCCAAGTACATACCCGAAAGAGTTTACATAGCCAAACGTTGAAAATAATGCCGTCGCAGCACCAATTGTTACGATCCAAGCCTTCAATCCGCCCTCCGGGTATGTCATAACAGGAGGTTCCTGCTGAAGCTGGCTGGGAGGCATATTTCCATTATGTAGCTGGGCTTTAATTTCTTCAGAATCCGTGGAACTCATGGTGCTTGAAATTTAAATAATATGAAGATAAACGAACAGAGTAATGTGAGAATTAAAAACTCGAACAGATTAGAGTGACTCAGAATGTGGTTGTGTGCATGACTGATGTGTAGCGTTCTCACTCTTATATAGAACCAGACTTATTTCATAGCTCTCCTGAGAACTAACAAAGATGCATCTTGATGCAAGATCAATCATGACATGGGTTGAGCCGCAGCCCCATTTTTAGCATGGTTGTGTTAAAGCCGTAGACTTCCCCTTTAGGTAATTTTTTAAGGCCGGTAGCCAGTAGGACTAAGCTTTAGAGTGGAACCCGAAGATCTTGGCGAACCACCCCGATGCAAATTGAGTTTTATTAAGCGATGACAGCGATGATACGTGGGTACGTGAGGATCAGTCTCTTCCTTCGGCAGGCAAAAGCCTTATTTCCCGAGAGGTATCCTGTGATTTGCAAATGTAGGGATGTTATCGTCATTTTTATCTCCTTCGTTACCCCATTAGGAAATGGCTCTTCAAGTGATGATGGCACTGGCAAAAGCAACCGTTACTCTGCGCTTCTTAACAAACTAGTTCCCTAACCAGATTTGTCTTTGCCGCCCACTACATATCCCCGGATATTGAATCACCTAGAACCAATTTTACGATTCTCGACTGTCCTAACAATCTCATCTCCGGCCGCCAACATATCGCCGAGTAAAGGAGTCTTTGATTCCAGGGCTTTGAGGGCTGTAATAAGCAGAGTGCCACCAAAGTAAACCTTGAAATGGTGAATGGACTGGTGTAGATTTCTCTTACTCAACGCAACACAATTTTGCAGAGCTGTCCATGCTATGCGTTTAGCAGGTTGCTTTGATTCTGATATAGGAATTGTTGAGAAATCGCCATGTCTAATAGCCAGTGTAACATATAACATAGCGGTATCGAAGGCGTTCCTGAGGTAGTCGGCAAGCCACTCAAGAGGGACTTCATCGACAAGCGTTTGTTGGTAATTGAGTAAAGCCAGGGAGCTCTCCAGTACGATCCAGTGGGATGCCTGGTACCCTTCTAAGCCTCCACTTCGTCGTCTGTAAGCGTGATGAAGTGCCAGCTGTACACGACGCAAGATCGTTTCAAGCGTGGTCCGCTGAGATATTGCAATTTGCCTTTTGGTTCCCGGGACATCTAAGTTACACATTCCTGTGAAAGTCTTTTGGATGATTTGGAGATGGCGCCTAATTTCCTTGTCGTGTTCAGTGGTGATAATCGGATCAAATCTTGGATTGATTGAATTGATGTTGCCAATAATACGAGCCATGAGAGGGTATGCCTGCGCATATATGACATGAAAGGAGGAGTCCGTATATGTTGAAATATTCCCCTCTGATTGCGGTGACTCTGATCTTGGCAGGCAATCTGCATTCGACTTCGGATCTTCGGGTGACGCTTGTTCTTCCGCTGCATTATCTGCATCTATCAAAGCATCTAGATCCTGCTCGTTGATGTTCTCTGGCGGACATGTGTCAAAGTCACCCTCACGCATGAGTAATGGCTTGCCGGAATCAATGGCTGTGTTTAGATCCAAAACTAATATGGTAGTCCAAAGACGTCTCCTCATCTCCGCTTCGAAATATGGCATTTCTGGAAACCATTTGGGGTCTCGATGCAATGAAACCAGGATGGCAATCCGAATAACCATCCCCATTAGAATCCACAGACTACTGGAATCATTCAAATTGACAAGCTCGAATCCTTGCGCAATGACCATCATGCACAAGGCTCTGATCGCTGCCAAGTCTGGACTTGTCATAAATGGTGAACATTGTAGCGAGGTCTCGGCCGCATCCAAAAACTTTCCAAGCATATCTTCATCTTGAGAAATGCAATCCATAATATTTTGCGGAGCAGATCGGAGGCTAAGCACTAACATCATGAATAATTGTGAAAGCCAGCTCTCAGATTGGCTGTCGGCGTTCTCCCAAAAGTCACTGAGCTCTCTACGAAATATAGGAGCATGTATAAGTGGATGAGTCTTCTCGATCGTGTTAAGATAATTATCAACTAGAAGATTTGTTATGGCGATGGATGGCAACGTTGCTATAATTTCAGCTTTCGAAGGCTGTCCTTTGGTTGTTTGGCCAAAGGGGAAATTTGTACTTCTTGTTTGCGGGTAGAGATTCTTCAGACTTTTTATCTTTCGATACATGTCTTTGAATTCGGGGTTGATCCCAAATACATAGTCTTTTCCCTCTTCGAACTAAAAAATGCAGGTTAACTAGTTGCTTGGTTTTGGTAATTCTTTTCGGGTCATACCTCAAGTACTAGATGCGACCAATGTGTGATACCACCATAACTAGCTCTCCCATTCTCATACCGAGTAAGCGTATGAGGCAGCGAAGAAATCTCAGGAGATGATATAATGTCATCTGGGGAAGGATGGTTTTTAGACTTGGCCGGGATATAAGTGCAAGAGTCGGACATCCCCATAGAAACGCAGCTATTGCAAGGCTTCTGACGATCACATCGAACTTTCCGAAAATGACACTGCTCACAGGACAGAATTCTGCGTTTTCGTTTGACTATGCGTCGAGCTACTGGTGGTTTGTCGTTGAGCCTAAATTTGGAGAGCGACTGGCTGATGCTTGGGGTCGCCATGGTTTGAGATCCAGCGGTCGTTCTTGGAGCAAGAGTCCTTCCGGGTCATGTGAGATGAGCTGGCACCGTTACCTTGAACACCCAGAGCGTGGTTTATTTGTAAAAGAGAGAGAACAATGCATGAATGAAGGAGGTCGTAGATACGGAGTAAGGTTGATGCGTGATTCACGAACGCCTCGGTTGAAACTGCTAAATAAGCCTCCATTAGCGCCCTTCCGCGCATGGGCGCTTTCTTTCCTTCGATGCGTCTGAAATTGGAAAGGGTGATGTTGTGAGAATGAAACTCAGCTCTGCTAGGATATCGTCGATGCATACAAAGAGAAACTACCAGAATGAAGTTGGATTCTGTGTTCTCGCATCAAAGCAAAGTTTGCTAGCTTGAAATCATCAAACAACGCCAACGCGATACATAATGGGAAGGAAGGAAGAAAAGGAGTTTAAAGCAAAGGATAAATCGGGTAAAGATTTATTTATTTTTCAAACTTCAAGTAATAATAGGAGGATTCAAGGTGGCTTTTATGCGCTCTTAGTTTCAAAGGTCATCAAAAAAGTACCGCAAAATGAGACGTGATTTCTATTTCTTTGCTAAAATGACACTCTTTGGTGATATTAATATAATAAAATTGAGTTTGGATTTCTCATGTTAATTGTCGCAAAGCTAAAAAATCAACTTGGTTGATATGTCATACTTAGCATAGCTGATGGGCCTGAGCTTACACTAATGTCTGTAACCCGACAGTATTTTCATTTCTGCTGGCTAACAAATAGTCTAGTCACAAAGTAAATTACGTATCTTAGGTAGATTTACAAAAGGACCAAAAAGCTAATATAACAAACATCAAGTACATTCACTATTCAACAGTTGCTATGCGATCTATTTTCTACCACCTGTGGAGGAAACATTCGCAATCGGGATTCCAAACCCTATATTGGAATAAAAGTAAATGGCTATTACTCTTTTCTATCGAGTACCATTTATGACTCGACAAACTTCCAACCCTTCTCTGTCGGCTGCAGGCGCACATGTAACTTCTTAGACGCATTCTCCATTTCCGCAGTCCCACGCTTCTGCAAACCAAACTTCTCAGTCGCGCCGGACTCCAACCCGTGAAACATGAGTGGAAGAACCGAAGATTTGTAGTTCTGGCTACCGCTTGTCATGGCCTGTCTAGATCGCGTTTGGAGAACCATAGCTACGAAGAAGCCCAGCGTCAGAACCAAGAGGACCACCGGAAGAGACAGCCACCACCATCGTACATGAACACATGTCGTACTCTGATGAGCCTGTCCGAAAACAAGGTTTGAGGTGTAGGCACCACCATTCGTCTGTCGTATATAAGCCGTCATAGCATCTGTGACATTCCTGAAATTGCTTTCGATCGAGGGAGTGCTGACATTACCGCCATTTACCATGAGTGTAATAAGACTATTCGAACTTTGCCCGTTGGCTTCTACTCCGATGGAAGCAAAGCCCGTAAAAAGCTGGCTGAGGAAGAGGTTAATGCTGAACCTCTCATATGAGTAATATTGGTAGACACAGGACGCATTGATATCGATAGGATAAGTCGAGTTGGATTCGGCTTGTTGCTCGGCTGTCATGCCCGCAGGAATTGAAAGGTTGTATGGGAGCCATTGCATCGTATCATTGAACTGATATCCCGCTTCTTGAAGTTTTGACTTTTCACTCTCGCTTAGACATGGCATGTCTAGAGCAGACATCAAGAAATCACCACCGAAAATATCCGCCGTCCCTTCATCAAGAGTCATTTCTTCTTCGACAAAATCACCTGCTTGTACAGATGCCGTAAATGCCCTGATGCAAGGTGAGATGGAGCAACGGGCGGCTCCATAGCCGTTGCAACCCCATTGAAATTCATCGGAGCACGCAAAGTCGGGATACATCGGTCCTGTACCATTATAGACGTTGAGAATTGCTTCGATGGTCCCGTTGCTATCAAAGTTTTGTATAAAGCTCTGATAACCTGCCATCGCGGTCAAGCCAGACGGAAGTGTAGCATTTACTCCACTTACATATGTGGTATTATCCCCAGTGGTACCAGTGAATACGGTCATGTTCAATTCCGAAGACACATCTACACATGATGCGCAGTATCCCATCGTTTTATAATCCGTCGGAAAGGTGCAATTGCCCGTGGGACAGTTTGCTGAGATGCGAGTATTTCCGGGACTGAAAATTCCGGAATTGATGGCTGATTGCATCCCAAGCCCAATACTAACAATACCAGCTCCTGCGTGATTATCTCCTGGTGAGCCCAAAAATGCATTCGTCCTTGGAATAGAGGCAATGCTGCTGGATATCTGATCACAGCTATAATAGCGAGTAAGTTGTTGGGCGAAGGGATCGATAACGAGTGCTGTGATAACAATTATAGCTCCTATGGAGGTGACTGGGTGTCTGCCACCAACAGTCCGCAAAAGCTTCAACGCTCCTAAAGGACCTCGAGATGCATCATCAAAACTTTCAAGATGGTACAGGGGTCTTGTCTGTTTAAACCATGCCCATTTTAGCTGGCTGAGACCTATGTCACGTCAGCTCAGAGTAGGATATCATATATTTATATGTATCTAAATGGCCAACACACCTTGAGAAAGAACCAAGTATATCGAAGCTTTCATAACAACAACAAAGATCGAGATGATTGAGTTGATAGATAAATTGTAGGGCCATTTAGGCAGAGGACGGCCATCGTACGGGAGGAGAATCGCGGCAATCGACACGAGACTTCCAACAGCCAAGATGCAGCATAAAATCTCCAACCACCAATCTTTCAACGCCCCCAACATACCGGGTTTGGACCCTGATTTATCAGGGGCTCGGCTGTTAAACGATGAGTTTTCTCGAGCCTGCAAATTATCAAGCGGAGCTTGGGTTTCCATCCATCTGGGTGCTTTCCTATTTATGAACGAGTCGTCACAATTAGAATCGTCGAGTTGATCAACGGTTTCGACATGGTGAAACTGCCGACCTGAATTGCTGGACACATTAGAGTGACTTGATACTGGCGAGACATAGCGATCATCATTTGAGTCCATCTCTTAGAAATAGGTTTCGCTAGTAATATAGGTTCTGGGAGGTAGACAAGTTGAAGGTTGTTGTCTGTCTCAAGCAAAGCAATGATGCGAAAGACATGACGAGAAAGTAGCATGTAGCCATGACTCGGAGAAAATACATTACTGCGCAGTGGCTGTAGCGGAGGCGGTGACACTAACTGCTACCTTGAGCTTAGACATGTCAGCCCTAAGGCAGATAACCGCTAGGTAGTCGCACCAATCATACCCAATTTTAACCTGGCGCCATCTGATCAAGATCAATGATGCATGGCAGAAAAAAGGAGGATTTCCATGACGTGAAGGATACTAGGTTGTATTCTCCTTCATAAAGAAAGCGCTCTTTTAAAGAGGGGGGATACTTACGTTTGGGTTCATGAGCGGACCGCTCAGTTATCTCAAGCAAAGCTGAAGAGGTCCATCCCCTAAAGAGGGTGTGTCTATGCATTAGCTAAACAATTACTATAGCTATCAGAGAGGGAGAATTAAAAAACGGAGAATTTAAGAATCATTCCGCTCGTGCTTTTATAATAACAAGCGCGCAGCTGATAACGAGAATTCAACTAGCGAGGCTGGCTTCAAACTTAGCAATCACGCCTTTACGTATGTGTAACTTATTGTCTACCTAGCTTCAGTAGCACAGTAAATTGCCCGAGGCGAAGCGAGATAACGCGAAAGTGAGTTGAACAGCAAGTATTCATGTAAAATGTAATTTTACAAACATAAACAGAGGGGGTATCAGAACTCGATCCAGGCTAAAAGAACAGCAAATCGAAGCATCTGCTCCATCTCATGTCTAGAGCGACAAACAAAACCCCAACTTATAATCATCCAGTAACTGCATGTGTGAATGAAATCCTTCCACAGTCGCTCTGCTTAATCCAGGTTAATTGGATCATCCATAGTGAGTCCCCCACTTGGTCGCCTAACCCCTGATTTCTGGCCCAAGGGACTTGATCCAAACACATTGCCACGCACCATAGTCAGTCGACGCTTTACTGACAATGGCAGCGGCGTCTCAGTTGCTTTATGAGGGCCCATCTTGCAACCTTCGGAATCACCTCGATCTTCACAGCAGTCCCATATGAAGCCTTTGGCGTATTTCGGGTTACTGACTTGGTCCACCATTTGACCGTACACCTTCTCGGAATAGTCGGCCCAAAAATCATTGGGATCCTCGTAATCAACTTCTTTTTTGCCTGAGAATGTTAGTAAGCTTCTCCATGCTCTTAGGGAGTACCTACCAGGGTGGTAGTATCTACATGCAGTATCACTATTATTGGCAGGGTCAAAGTCCTCATAGCAATACTGGCAAGTACTACGTGTAAAATCGTTCTTCTCTTCATTAGCAACGGGTTCGGTCGGGTTCTTCGTTGTTACTTTTATGTTGATTTTAGATTTTGTCGGCGTCGCTTGGCCTGGGAAGATGATGTCCTTGAAACTCATAGGAGATTTGGTTGCAGTCACTTCCATCTCATTGTCACTATCTCGTTCTGGGCCTTGGCTGCGCTGCTTTTTGGATGAAGGTGTAATGTCCACTGCCTTGTATTTAGGCGTTGTGGTGTCGTTGAACAAACTTCCGCGTCGATGTTTGGATGGCGTTAGCATACCTTGCTTGGGTGTAGTTTTGGATTCCATCATACTTCCGGATCGGCCCACCTTCGATGGTGTTGATGGTGTCTTGCGCTTGGGGGTGGTATTGGGTTCCATGTTTCCGCGTTCCTTTGATGGCGTAGCTGCTCCAACTCCTACGTGCTTGGAAATTTGACAACCTCGTGAATTACCCGCCGTGTTGCAGCAGCTCCACATGAAACCCTCGCTGAACATTGGGTTATTCATTACATCGCAAGGATCCTTGACACCTTTTTCATGCCAGAACAGACCTTCTTCGTACAGCTCTTTCTCGCCTGTGATGCATGAGATGCGGGATCATGAAGATAGCGGGATGACATACCTGAGTGCCATTGACACGAGTCTCCGATCTTGTTCAGCGCGACATCAAAATCCTTCTTGCAGAATTTACAAGTGTCGAGCTTGGGAGGTGCAGCAGAGGCAAGGATATCGTCGATCTTTCTCTTCTTAGCTGGCGATGGCTGAGGTAGTGATTGTCTTTCCGGATAGAGGGTTTCGTACTCCTCAGGATACAGAGCACCCAATCTTGCTTTCGCTTGAGGGAAGTAGGTGCAGAGTTCCACGAGAATTGACTTCCAGTGGTCGGCCGCGGGGTCAGTGCTGGACGCCATGTTGGACCAAGGATGAAGATGTGAAACGAAGCGCAAGGTATTCAATTGGCCATCTCAATGCTTGGGACGATTAAGCAAGAGCAGAAGAAGAAGTTGTTGTCAAGCGAGCACAATCGCGTTCTCCCGCTTGAGTCGCGATGAGATAATTATTGTGAGCTGTGGAAGACGCGTTCGGAAACGGTAATGGTAAAACTACGCGATGGCATTGCGTCAGGTGCTCTGTCCATCACGTGTCTCTTATCTGCCACATCAGCCTGCTGACCAGGAACCATTCACATCCCATTCTTAGGATCAGGACCATGTCGGTGAAGAAATGGCAGGAAGCTCCACAACTCCACAACCCAAGCTAAGAATCCCTCAACCTCAAGCTACTCAGGTCACGACACTTCTTGACTGCCATTCGTCATGCGACCTAACCCGCTGAAAGTCTGGCTCAAGATTCAACAATCCAGGGCACAGGCGAGCCTCTCAAGTTCTGCACGAAACCCCAGACAATAAGATACACTGAGGTTCCCAGACCAACCACCACCGGGATCACCAGCCGAAACTTTTCTCCGCCTGACCACTCTTTATACTAACCTCCGTCACAAACCTTATAACCTCAACCAGTATGACGTTATTCTACACGTCTGTTCTCTATATCGTCCTGCTGAGCTTGAGCGCTCCGTACTTGGTGCACACGTTGCCATTTGGGATCGACAGCTCTGGAGCCGTCGCCAGCGAGAGTAAGATATGCAGTCAGATTGGGGTGGACTTGATTGAGCGAGGAGTAGGTTTAAGCATTCTAAAGGGTATTGTCAGTAGATTACTGACTGAGATTAGGGAAATGCCGCTGATGCTATGGTTGGAACGACACTCTGTGTTGGTGTCATCGGTATATGCTGATCATGATTGATGTGTGGTCCAAACTAACGCATACAGGAATGTATCATAGCGGCATCGGTGGAGGCGGCTTTATGCTTATAAGAGCGCCTGATGGTGAATATGAAGCAATCGGTATGTTGATGAACCGACTCGACCGGGTTTAATGCTGATTCACCTTATTAAGACTTTCGAGAAACGGCTCCTGCAGCTGCTTTTGAAGATATGTTTCAAGGAAACATCATCGGCAGTGTTATCGGTGGTCTCTCTGCTGCAGTACCCGGAGATTTGGCAGGTTTAGAATATCTTCACAACAAATATGGGGTAGGTACTCCTTGGATGACTTTCCAACTCTACTAACAGCGTCAAGGCTTTGCCATGGAAAGCAGTCGTCAACCCAGCAGTTTATGTTGCACGTCACGGGTTTCCAGGTCAGTGCATCCATATTTTAAAAGTGCCCAACCATTAATGCAATGTCCAGTTACCGAAGATACGATACGATACATGTCTTCTGCAACAAGGAACGGCAAGAATTTTCTGGTAGATGACCCTTCGTGGGCTATAGACTTTGCACCAAATGGTCAGTTTGTTTCATGCTTTAGCAAACGACATATACTCATTTTCCTCCCAGGAACTCTTGTACAGTTGAACGATACTTTGACGAGAAAACGATATGCAGAGTAAGCCCTTAATCTCGATTTATAGATCAGATTCTGACTCAACAGTACGCTTGAAAAGATCGGAGAATATGGAGCTCGTGTATTTTACGAGGGAGAAATTGGTAAGTAGCTCCTCAAGACCACTTGCTCAGTACGATTAACGATAAAAGCAAACGCCACTATTGCCGCCGTACAAGCAACCAACGGGACCATGACACTCTCCGACCTCAAAGATTACAAAGTCATTGCCCGACCGCCCATTAGCATCGATTACCGCGGATACAAGCTGCACTCCATAGGAGCACCAAGTGGAGGAGCTGTAGGTCTAAGCATCCTCAAGATCATTGAAGGCTACGAAATGAGCAACAAAAGTCTTTCGCAACTCAACATCCACCGGCTGGACGAGGCAATGCGCTTCGCCTACGGAGCACACAACGAGCTCGGCGACCCAGATTTCTTCTCCTACATGGAATCCTACGTGACATCTATGATCTCGGCGTCAACGGCATCAGAAACCCGCGGAAAGATCCTGGACGACCGGACGCAGAACATATCCATCTACGACCCCAAAGGCTTCGACGTGCACGAGAACCACGGGACGTCGCACATCGTCGCGTCGGATTCGTCGGGCCTGTCCATCTCGTCGACGACAACCATCAACCTCCTCTTCGGGGCCCAGCTGATGGTGCCCGAGACGGGCGTCATCCTGAACAACGAGATGAACGACTTCTCCATCCCGGGCGTCACCAACGCCTTCGGCTTCGTGCCGTCGCCAATCAACTACATCCGGCCCCTCAAGCGGCCCTTGTCGAGCATAACGCCCATCATCGTCACGCACCCGAACGGCTCGCTGTACCTCAACGTCGGCGCCGCCGGTGGGTCGAGAATCATCACGTCGACCATCCAAGCCATCTGGCACGTGCTCGATCATGACCTCACCCTCCCCCAGGCATTGAAGGAGCCCAGGTTTCATGACCAGCTACTCCCCGACCGCACGGGCTTTGAGATGGAGTTCGATAAGGACGTCGTCAGGAGTATGGAGGGTCGCGGCCATAATATCACCTTTGAGCCGTACCTGACTGCCGTCCAGGGTATTCGGAGGTTGGCCAACGGGACCTTCGAGGCGGCTAGTGAGCCGAGACAGAAGAGCAGTGGCGGGTTGGCGGTCTGAAGAGAGGGGAGGCGGTATTGATTGCTACAGTTGAGGTTGAGCTTAGAGTGGTGCCAGGTATACATAGATAGAATGGATAGTTGATAGAAGGGGAACGTTCGTCCGAATGGTTAGGTAAGAATAGATAGGCATGGATATTTCATCACGAAGGAAACTAGACATGTACATACATACATATTCATTGAGTATTATATTATTTCAACAAGCGAAAATCCCTTATGTATACAGTTCATAACATCATCTCGACGGAGAGAGCGGAAGCAGAGTACAACACATCACAATATAACACAACACAGCATAGCACAGCAAGGACAAGCAACCCACAAACTCACAAACTCACAAACCCTCAACACATCATCGCCATCACCATCAACCGCAAAGAGAAAACAGACAAGAGAAAAGAGAAGAAACCAGGGTATATTTTCACACAGCACTCTTACAAAAAAGGCACACCATTCCAGTCCAGTCCGTCTGTCTACTGGATAATGTGCCCGTCTTCATCTACATCTACGTGCGCGCCTTGGGCTTGGGCTTGGCCTTGATCTGCAGCTTGATCAGCGTATCCAGAGCACCGACGAACCCCCTCGCGAACTCCTCCTCGGTAAACCTCTGCGCGCTCTTGCGGGCCCTCTTCCGCATGGCCAACTTCTCATCGTCTTGCAGCTCGAGGGCTTTCTGGTAGCCGATGGCGAATTCCGAGGGGGTCATAGCGTGGAATCCTATTTGGGGAGTGTTGTTAGTATTTTGTTGGTGGTGAGTTAGATTGTAGTAGTGAGAGGGAAGAGGGAGGGGGAGATGAAAAAGAAGGAAAAAGAAAAGAAAAAATGAATTACCAGTAGGCTGTCCATCGATGGCAACCACGATATCCCGCTTCGGCCCACCACTGTCGTGAACTACTGAAATCAGACCCGCAGCTTGGTACTCGACGACGCCGATGCCGAAGTGCTCATTCCACATGCCATTCACGCCCACAGAAGCTCGGCGCAACCAGTCGAGGATCTCAGGCCAGGAAGCATCGAGATGGAACTCGACACTATCCTTGATCTGTAGCTCATTGGCCAACAACCTCAGCTCGTACACACGCTTCGAATCGCCATCATCGCGGACGCTGCCGATTAAGACCAGTTTCGCTCCCTTGGTGGCGGGGGTTTCCGTAGCCATGAAGGTCTTGAAGGCGTTCAGGATCAGTTGGTGGTTCTTCTCGGGTCGGAACTGGGCGATATATAATAAGACTTTCTCGCGTTTCTTCTCGCTTGCTTCTGAGACCTCGACTTCCTTCTCTAATTCCTCAACTGCGACGGGTGGGTAGACGGCAAAAGCACTCGCTTTCCTCAGTTCCTTTCTCCATGGACCCCACAACGACGTGATGTGATCTAAGGTCCAGTTGGAATTCGTCATAACCACATCGATGGATGCACCAACCCAGGTATAAAGCTTGGCGAACATCTTCCAGTACATCTTCTTAGCCTTGCCCTTGGTACCGGCTCCTTTGCCAGCATTGACTCCTTGTTTTCCAGTCGGTGAATCCTCGTCTAATGAGCCGAGCATATCTGTCGAGATGGTCGGGTAATGCACATAGGCACCAGTTGGTACATCGGGGAATAAGAGCTTGCTGAGACCAAGCGCAAACGCATAACCCATCGTATCCACGAACACATCGGGGGGAAGGAGAGAGAAAGCATCGTAGGCAAGAATAAGTGAACCTAGTGACTGGCCGAGAAGAGTAAAATGAGGCCATGTAGAAGCCAGAACCCAGTGCCGTGTGGTCAAGTAGAGGAAAGTAATCGTCGGAGGGTGGAGGTGAATGTTGAAGCGATTCTAGCTCCTAGTTAGCAAGTTGTACACGACATGATGTGCACGGCAGACTTGCCTCGACTCGAGAAAGTATGGCATTCTTGTCCACATCATGATCTCCCGTGTAGACGATGATTTTCGCATTGGGCCATCGTTTCTGCGTGGCTCTGATAGCGGCCCAGAGAACTCGCTCTCCCCCACCACCAGCATTGCTAGTTGAAATCAGTCACCGTCCTCCCCAAGAAAATGGACATCAGGCCAAAACATACCAGAAGGGATGAAAGAAGCCGACGATGCCATCCCACTGGCGATCAACCGTGGCAGCATCCTTAGCCTTGCCCGCCGCAGCCGCGTATGGTTCCACGCTCTCCCACTCATCACTGTCCCTCCGGTCGGCCTTCTTCTCGGCCCATTCTTTTGTGTCGGTCTCTACCCTCTCGAGAATCTGAGCTCGTCGTCCATCGGTCTTCTTGCGCAGGTAGAAGCCGACCGTTCGTCCCACAGCCTGCACGAGTTTGGGGCCGCCGATGATGATGGTCAAGGGTGCCAAGCCCAGAAACAAGGCTGCGCAGATGGCAAACCACTTGGGAGCCAGCCCGAAGGTGAGGTAAGAGGGCGTCGAGGCTGCACACGTATCGGCCATGGTGAGGGATACGTTTGGTGTTACCAGGAGGAGAAGCTGAGCTGAGCAGAGCTGTGCTGGCCGGGTGGGTTTTTGTGTTTCTTTCTCGAGGGGTGTTCGTGTTCATCGGACAAGTACAAACGTATGTATGCCAGGTGACGGAGCCCGGATCGGTCCTTGCAGCTCCGGGAAAGCTTAAATGTATTTTTGGGACCGCGATCCGAACTTTTGTACGGATCAACTGCGACTTCTGCGACTTGTACCTGTGCATCACACCATCGACTCCCAATATTGGACAAGCATCCCAAGTCGGTATACGAACATCACCCAGCACCCAGCATCGATTCCAGAGCCTCATCCTGCGGCTCTGCCGTGCTGTGTCTTACCCCTCCATCATCCATCCCAAGGTACCAACTCTGTCTACAAACCCAACAACCTAAGGCACGATCATGGCCTCTCTCCTGCGGACCCGAAGACCCCTCCTCAAGAGCTCACCCATCCAGCTCTTCCTGCAACTGCCCCCAACCTACCGAGCCTTCCACGCATCACCAACACCCCAATTCCTCGACTCGGCCCTGGGCGTAACACAGACGGTGCTCGAAGGCCTACACACAACGACGGGTCTATCATGGGGGTACACGCTGCCGCTCAGCGCGCTACTACTACGACTCACAGTCATCCTGCCCATCAGCGTCTACATGCGGCGCACGCAACAGCAGCAGATCGCGCTGACACCGCTGCTCTCAGCATGGCAGCACATCATACGGCGAGAGACGATGGCCGAGGTAGGACATCTAGGGCCTACGGTCGCACAGTCAACAGCGATGAAGAAGACGCGCGCGAAGCGGCAGGAGATCTTTAAGCGCTTCGAGTGCCAGTCGTGGAAGGGCTTCGTGGCGCCTGTGGTGCAGCTCCCCTTCTGGCTGGTGATGATCGAGACGGTGCGGCGGATGTGCGGCGCGCACGTCGGGCTGCTAGGCATGGCGGTATCGCGGACGAGTGGCATCGAAGAGGGCAGCGTGGTAGAGGCAGTGCACCGCGTCGAAGCCTTCGCGACTGAAGGCATGCTGTGGTTTCCGAACCTGCTCGTGCCGGATCCCGAGCTCGTCCTGCCGTTTCTGCTCTCGGCCGCCATGCTGCTCAACCTGTCGGGCAAGCAAAGCGTCAGGCTCGCCCTCTGGCAGAAGCGCCTGGGCCGGGGCTTGAAGATCGGTGCCCTGGCCATGGGACCGCTGCTGCTGCACGTCCCGAGCGCCATGCTGGTCTACTGGATCTCGTCCATGTCGCTGGGCTACGGCCAGGCCAGGTTGCTGGATGCCTTCATGCCACTCAAGCCGCCGGTCGAGCCGTGCAAGGAGAAACCGTCGAGGCTCCTGCTAGCCGCGAAGGCCATGGCCAAGGACAAGGCGAAGGCGAAAACCGACGACGCTCAGCTGTGAAGGAGTACGTGCTGTATATATGTAAGAGAAGAAATGCCGTCCCGTCCAGAGATTGATTGTACAAGATACCCACGCGATGTAATACTACCGGAACTCTCTAGACCCGTGGTGCCTACACAAGCATCTCGCAAACAGACAAATAAATAAATAAATAAATAAATAAATTAATCACCTGATTCAAAAGTCCACCCCTGAAAATTCATCATCATACGTACAAGCGTTAGATCAAGTATAATCGAATCAAGCAAAGGGATCTCAAATCGAAGATGTAGGAGAAAAAAAAAGTGTATTATTAAAATCGCTATATACTAAAACCAGAAGCCACTTTCCCTCTCTTGTCATTCTCCCATTCCCTCCACCAGAGCGACCACCCCACCAACCTGATCTGTATATACCCCAAAGCCCAAGGTATGTATAAGGTACCCATGTACCGCGGTATGCGATACTACCTATGCTATGTAAAAATGCGTGCTTGTGTTTGTGTTTGTTGTTGTTGAAAGAGAGGTAGGTAAAAGAGTTGAGACACGCTGTTTTGAATCCTATGCTACAATCCATCCCATCCCTCACTGGGTTTGGTTGGTTGGGTTATCCATACTATAATCAATCCCTGCCCTTCCTATTTCCATTTCCTTATTCCATAGTCCATAGTCCATGCTTCCCTTGCCCTGTGGGCTTCCCGACAAAACAAAAACTGAGTAATCCTGAGCGCCTTGCTGATACTGACTGCGGAACTCTGAACGGTCCCGTATCCAATTGTAAACTCGAACCCTGGGCGCCTTGCTGAAAAGTAGAAGAAAATCCCCGCCCATTCCCTACTCTTAATGCGTCTTTGCTATGCAGAAAACGACCGGTGCCTGCCCTTACCAAAAACCCTTTCAAAAAAAATTCGGAACCCTCGTTTTCGTAAGGAAATTATTCTGCCATGAACACCTTCTTTGCTGTTTCGGTGCTCCCCACTGATGCATTGGTTCCACGTCGGGCCACGGGCATCTTCGCCTTGGGTTTCTTCCGTGCCATGGTAAGCCCATCATCACTATCCGAGTCATCATCATCCGCTGTACAAGCCGCTTCGCTTTCGGCATTGTACATGTACATGCCATCATGTCTGTTGTTTATATTGACAATTCCTTCCATGTCCTTGTGGTCGCCAGCCTCGGCAGCCGTCTCAACCTCCACCGATTGCTCCTTGGAGAAGATAGGTGGTGTCATTGTGTCAGGGCTACTCTCGACGCTAAAGACTGACTCTGGTGCAGGAACGACACCTGGTTGTTGCAAAAAGTCTCCTTCGGGATCAGCACAATCTGAAGAAGCACTCGATATGAGTGCTGGGAGCGAAGGAACTGAAGCAAACGATTGTCCCTGAGATCCCATATTCACAGACGAGACAGGGGACGTCACGTCTGATGGTGATGTGAGTGCAGATGCCACATTAGCTGAGCTGATGGAGCTTGATGATTGTGCTCTCCCAGCTGCCTGTTTCTTGACAAACATATCATCGTCTGGGGACGGCGGACACTTCTCAGCATCTACCTCGTTCCTCCGGGCTGCAAACTCATTTCTCTTCTGTTCTGCCTCGATTTCCATCCTTCGTCGGCGATCAAGGGTTTCTCGTGCCCTCCTGAACGATTCCGGTGTGCTCGCACCGTACACTCTTGGCGCAGGTGTTTGTGCCTCGGGGGTACGGTTCGCAGTGGAAGGCCGTTCATCAAGTAATGACGCTGCGAGCGCGTGATCTTTGACGTTTGGTGCCGAAGCTGAAAATTGATGGGCCTGGACCATGTAAGGCTGAAAGAAGAGAGGTGATGCCAATGGCTGATTGTCGAGCGCACTCAGATCGGCGGATCGAGAAGGACGAGGGTGCTTCAGGATACTAGGCGGCTCAAAGGTGCCTGGAGCGATATCATTACTTAGTGCTACGCTTGCCTCGCTGTGCTTATCCTCCGATTCAAAAAGGCCTTTGTCAACCGATCGGGCCCGGATCTTTGGAGATTCGTCAATATCATGAACCTTGGGTGTCCACAAATGACCTCCAAATATGCCACCCTTGTGATCTGTGAAAAGTCCTGGGCTACGATCGTGATCAGGGAAATGTCGTCCGACTGCCGCGTTCGTTACCGACCGCGCGTATGAGTGCCCTCGGTGGATGACCGTGTGAATCGAGGCCGCCGCAGAAACAGAGCGATCCGGGAGTTCTGGTCTTGTATCAGGAATCACTGGAGTGCCTGATCCAGTAGGGGTAACTCCTACCGATTGGGACTTTGGTTTAAAATCCAGAGAAAATGGATCCTCGCTTGCACTGATGGCATGATCTGGGCTGGCCGTCAAACTCTGGGCCAGAGGGTGTTCGTAACGATGCTCCTCGTCAGCACGGATTGTCTCGAAATAATCAAAGTCATCGCGGAGACTGGCTCTCCTCGCATCGCGGGAATAAGATGCATATGGGGTGTAGATGTCTGGTGCGGAACTGGTGGCACTGCTTACTGCTCTGCGACGCGATCCCTCTCCTCTCTCACTACGGACGACACCAATGACCTTACCAGCAGCCTTCTTCATCGCTGATCTAGCACGCTCCAGGAAGGTAATAGGGACAACGGCACGTTCCAGTTCACGATCATCAACTTGAATCCTTCTGCCAGAGGTCTTCCGAGATGGATCCGAGTCATCCAGCCAACCGATGATATTATCGACTCCCTGGATGACCCACGGGTGGCGCTTGACCTCTCTAAGCTTCATGCGTTCTAATGGATCTTTGATAAGCATTCTACGTAGAAGGTCATATAGCTCGTCATTGATCTCTTCATATACCAATTCCCCATCCTCCCGGAAGGGTCCAACAGAAGGTCCCATGCGGCGGTGCAGGCTGATATGTGAATTAGAATGAGATGGGTCAATAGGCTTTAGACGCCGACGAGGAATGTAGACTTCTTCCTTGGCGATTGTCCTAAAAAGGCTGTACTCGTCCTCGGCCATGAAGGGAATACGAGCATAGATCAAGCAGTAAAGAGTGATTCCTAGAGACCAAACATCAATCTGCTCAGTGACCTTTGGCTGCTCCACGTCGAGATCCGTGTAACAGAGTTCGGGAGCGAAGAATGCCGGTGTTCCCACCGTCTTAGCCAACTCGAGGTCATCGTCAAAATCTTGTGCGTCGGCCTCAGAGACGTTCTCTTCTGTTTCACCTTCTCTGATCGGTCGTCCGAAGTAAGAAACACCAAAGTCCGAGATCTTAACTCGGTGGTCCTTGGTCCATAGCAGATTAGCAGGCTTGATATCGCGGTGGACAATACCCTCATAGTGCAGATATTCTAGTCCTAACACAGTGTCTCTGAACGCAGATCTGGCCTGTTCAATGGTGAAGCAGGGGACGTAGGAGAAATCATCTTCGAAAGCGTCATGTGTGGTCATGTCGTCAACCGAAGACATGTGCGAGATGATACTGTCAGCCATACTTGGGGATCGTCCACGAAATGGTGGGTCGTCCGGGTATGAGCCGTACATAGTACCCTCGAGTGCTGTCGCAGAGCCATGAGTGGATGGAAGGGAACGAAGAGGCCGCGGTGGCTCGTCTTCGTTGTCACTGTCGATTGCGGGTATATCGAGCTCGGTGGGGAGTGGGGTGTGAGAGCGAGAACCTGCTCTTGAAGGAGCTCGAGATACAGCCCTCGATGGTCCTCTTGAATTGGGATTGGATCGAACCATCGAAGTATGCGAGCGGGCAAGACTGTGGAGAGATTCGTGTGTGTTCTGCCGCGACAATGGCGCTCCCTCGGCATCCTCTTCATCATCACCATGCTCCAGGCTCCAATAGTCTGGGTGGCCTTGTTGGAGTTGCAATTGAGAAAGCTTCGAACGCTGTGCCTCTTTCCTCTGTCGCCGCCTCTGGACCATCTTGAAGAACTTTTCCTCTTCGCCCGTGTCCTGCTCTCCCTTGATCTCCTTCTCGATCCGCCGACGTTCGTGGAGGCATATCGCGGGTGAACCCTTCTTCCGCCATACTATCTCACCCAATTCGACATGTTCCAACACCATATAAATTTTCTTCAGTTCGGGGTCGTCAATGACCTCCAATAGACCGACAACATTGGGATGGCGGATCTTCTTCAAGATGGCAATCTCCCTCTTCGTCTTGTCCTCTGGTGAGACTGTGACTCTTCCCAGGCGACGTTTCTTGGAGAAGCGTTGAATGATCTTGATGGCGACATAATCGCCCGTTTCGAGACTCCGTGCCAGCTTGACCTTCCCGTGCACACCTCTGCCAATCTCGTCGATGATCTCGTACTGGTTGATGAGCTTCCGCCCGGTGATGAAGTCTTGTTCAACTTGTGCTTTGTGCGTTCTGCGGGAGACGATGTCAGTATGAGAGCATGGCGTGACTGGAACAAAGACAAGAGTGGGCATCCACCACGGCCATGAGGGCATTGATCGGGCTGGATCTGCAGACTGTACACTGGTACCATGCCACGCGGAGACCATGTTGTCAGGGTGCGAAGAAAGTTCCCTGGTGGAATGAGAGATTCGCAGCCATGGCCACGTTCAACGGATAATTTACTCACTCTCGAACTCTATGCATCTGTAGCGGATGAAGATAGGGACTGGAATGAGGGGTGCCATCAGATAAGGAGGCACCGGTCGACTGTCGTGATATAGCAGCAGCTGCTGTCGCTGTCGATATTGCTGTCGCTGAGGCCGGACTGAAGAGCCCTGGGCTGGAGGGCGTGCTGGCTGCGATCTTGGAGAGTGAAGGATCCATTGTTGAGATTCCACAGAGCAACGGTCGACATTTTTGGGGGATCAGATCTCCTGGGCCGCAGGGTTGTGCACAGAAGGGAGAGGAGATGGATTCAGCGAGCCATGGTCGAGCAAAGAATATTCACGGGGGGGATGTTGGTGGTCGACGAGGTGGTAATAATGTAGTTTGGAGAAAGAGGAAGTGGTGGTGGTGATGGTGGTTGGAGGTCCGATCGGGTCGTCGTGGGTCCTTGAGATATCGAACGTGAATGGCTCCAGGGCCAGGGAGTGGATGCGATGGGGGGGAGGGGGGAGGGAGAGGGGGGCAATCAACTGGCTGATTATGATTGTTGGTGGGCTGTTTTGCTTGGTACTGCAGCGCTGTGGATGCGGGCTGGTGTGTGCTATGTATGTGCTATGTGCTATGTGCTATGCTGAGGCGCGGTGGATGGAGTGGATGGGTGGATGGGCAGATGGGCAGCAGCGGACAATAGTGCAGTGACCGAATAGTGATGGAGCTGGGTGTGTCAGTCTCCTCTTAGAGGTTACTGCTCTGGATTGAGTTACGTCTAGCTTGGAGGGGGGGGGATGGCGAGGGGAGGGTGTGGTGTGTGGTGTGTGGTGTGGGAATAATGGGTGAGTGAGTGAGTAAGTGAGTAAGTGGTGTGTGGTGAATGGTGAATGGTGAGGGCGATTAGTGGTGGGTGGTGAGTTCAGAGGGTGTAGGGTGTAGGGTGTAGTGTACTGTAGGTCAGGGTAGGTCAGGGTAGGTAGGTCAGGGTAGGGTACAGTACAGTACAGTAGTAGCCTGGAGCCTGGCGCCTGTTCCTTGTCAGTTGGCGCCGCTTGGGGCAATTTCAACTCGGTAGGCTTCGCCTAAGCAGCCCAACCGAGCTAGACGGCCAGTAGCCCCCAAGACTGTGCCAAAGCTAAAGGGCCACCGACGACGATAAGGGACGGAAGAGCCTGAAGCTGCCCTTTTGCTCATCGACTCGACTCGCCTCGCCTCCAATGACGACGCCTGTAAAGTCGTGTGCAGCGTGTCTTGTACTGTAGCGTACTGTACGGTAGTGTGTACGGTAGTGTGTAGTCTGCAGTGGTGTGCAGTCTGCAGATCCCGGCTCGAGGGTGACAGTGACAGTTCTCTCCTGTTCTCTGAGTTGCAATAATAATAATTATGATAACAATTCAACCCGGCTACTGCTTTGCTGCTGCTCATGCTCATACTGTACAGCACTCCTGCCGCCGACCCCCCTTGACTCTTGGCATGCACTTTGTTTGCACTTTGCAGTGCACAGTCAGAAGCCCCCAAGAGCAAGAACAAGAGCAAGAACAATTGATACTCTACACAGAGACAGATTAGGTTTCAACGGTGGCTCTGGGCTGCATCTAGAATGTCATCGCATTTGAGAGCGATAGCCGCAGCAGACGAGGAAAAAAAGCAAGCAAGCCACACACGGGGCCAGGCTCAAGGGTTGAAGGGTTCCCTCTTTAAACGGCTTCAGGCAAAGACTCCAGCGTTCGATTCGGTGGGCTAGCCTTCTGTAAGGGCTTACTGCGAGTCTGTTTAGCCTCCGTCTTACTCATAGCACAACCAAACCCCTACAACTCGACAGGGCAGCAGTTCACGATACACAGGTCGGTCCCCCAGATTTAGCACGAGGCGAGGCATGCTGTCATCATCCTCCCTCAGAATGCGGAGAAGGGCTGGGGATGAGGAGTATCGAGGATGATGAGTGTCACCAAAACACGAGACTCTTCTTGCCATGGCCACCAGATGTGATGGAATACGATAGACAAGAGCCATCACCACCATCACCCATCACCCATCACCACACCACACACCACCCACCAATCGTGTCATATGTTTGAGGCGTTCGATAACTCTGAATCACTCTCTTCTTTCAAGTATTCTTGCTTGACGCGTTCTCTGCACCCTGCACACCAGCTCGTGCTTGATCTTTTCTGTTTGGAGGGGGATGGTGGGAAAGATAGTCTCTCTGATCTGAGACAAGGCTCCGAGGATCCCTACAATCTCTATCAATACACAGTGACAACAACCAGCATGTGGTCCGAGTTATATTATCACGGCTTAGCTATCACTCAGTTATTCGCCTCTCCGTCTCTCCTCTCGTCTCCTCTGCAAGCGCCTCTCCCCCCCAACCCCCCAGCCTCGTCCAAAAATTTTCCTCAACTGCATACGGATCCCTGTTTCCGCATCTCACTGTTTAGCAGTCACTGTAGCAGTCCGGAAATAATTCACGGCATCGCCACGCCACACCGCAAGCTTTCTCGTTGCATTATGCCTATGCCTTTGCGGAAACGTGTGTCCCCTATCAGAAATGACAGTCATACCGCCGTACAGCCATCCAGAAGAGTTCCCCTTTTCGCATTCATCCAGATTAAAAGCCAATTCTATTCCTCGCCTGGCCTGGCCTGACCTGACCTGGCGGTTGCCGTTGCGGGTGCGGGTGCGGTTGCGGTTCTTCTGTACGTGCAGCCAGCAGCAGCCAGCAGCGAACGAGCTTATCAAACATTAAGCCGAACCAGCAACCAGCACCAGCACGGCGCTGCGCAGAACGACATATCATATTCTCTCTCTCGGTTCGAAGAGGAAACCTCCTACGATCCCGTCCAGTTCCGAGCTTCAATCCTATCGCAAGAAGCATCACATCACATCATAGGAGTCGAGTCGAATCTCACGATGCCACATCGTTCCTCTCTCGACCAGCTCCCGACCGACTCAGCTGGGCAGCACTGCATACACCGAGAGGTTAAGTCGCTCGAGATTTTGAATTTTTGAATTTATCCTGAGCCAGACAAGTCACTGGGGCGTCAAGTGATGAACAAGTCATGCCTTCCGAATGGATTCCCAGCCCGACGAAGCGCAGCAGCAGAGAGAGAGACAGAGAAAAAAGACGCATGGACTCAATGTTGCCGTTGCTACTCGTCCTCTCTCTCTCTCTGTGTGTTTCCTGTCATGTACAGCCGCTGTGATTGTGATATCGATTCTTGCCCTCTTCTCCACTCCTCCTCTTTCCTTTCCCACTCCGCTCCACCTCACTCCGACACAGTGATATCCCCACTGCGGGGGAGAAAGGGGATTCCTCCTCGCACGAATCTCCCGCGTGTCGTGTCAGTCGTCGTGTCGGGACTCAAGACTCAAGACTCAGCACATCGATTAGCGAGGTATTCAGCGACACAGAAACAGAAACAGACAGTGAGTGAGTGGAGTGGGAACAAAAAGCTCAAGTGCCGTACTGTACTGTACGGTCCCGTACCGGACCGTGCCACGAGTCAAGAGTCAAGGGAAGAGCAGAAGCGGAGTCTAGTCTGCCGTAGCTATCGAGCAAATGCTTTGACTGCCCAGACTTTTTTTTTCTCGCTATCTATCGACCACCGAACAAAAAAAAACAAAAAAAAAATCAAGTATCGCTTCCTTGCACGCTTTCCATTATTATCCCATGCTACATGCTGTACATGGTGGGGTCTTTTTTATTTTTTGCTGGTGGAGGGGAGGGGACAAGATACAAGCGGCCCTGGCCCCGGCTCCGGCCCCACATGATACATGTAGCTAGCTAGCTACAGTACAGTAGCTGGTACTCCGTACCTACCTCCGTACTATAGCTATGTGTACTCTCTCTCTCTCTCTTTCTCTCTCCACTACCTTATATCGTCCTATGCCCACCTCCACCTCCCCATCTCTTGCGGTCCGCTCCCGTGCCCCCCCCCCCTCGCCGACTCGCCGACACGTTCTCCCGTTAGCGGGAGGAAGGATTCCTGCCCAATACAATGGTGCCATGCAATACCATGCCATGCCATGGCGGCTGCGAGTAATGGAAAAGAAAAGAAGAACGGATTGCGTCTTGTCGCGTGCAGTAAAATGCTCAAACTTTATTCCGCCCGTGCTGTGTTGGATGGGGGAATTCTTTCCGGCTGGGTAGTGCTCTTCTTCTTCGGGACTAAGAGAGGATGAAAAGTTGACTAGTAGAGTAGATGTGCTTGTTTCCTTCTCTTGGTTTCTTCTGGATTATCTATGGCTTGGATATAATACCTAGGTAGCTTTGAAGATTATGTAGGTGGGTGGGTGGAATCACCTACTTGTTTTATACGGAGGTGAGAGAAGGAGAAAAAAAGAAAAGATCAGAGAAAGAGAGGTAGTAATCGTGTTTTCAAACGATAGACAATGTACCGCATGAGACTCCACCGCAGGGGAACCAAGTCCCTCGAGGTCGAGAAAAGCTTTCACGCGTCCTCTGCTCTCTCTCTCTCTAGTTATATCGCAGCGTAGATTAAATTTCGACTTGAAAGGAGAAGGAAGAGGAGGAGGAGGAAAAGTATTGTATAAATTCGTACCTTCTCTATCCTTCTCTCGTGTCTATGGGTAGTAGTACTTCTAACTCACGCTCGTGCTCGTGCACTTGGATGTATATAAATACCAGACAAAAAAACAATACTTTTCTTGTACTTCAGACCTCGAATCCATATCTCACAAATCCCAAACGACAAAAAAGACACTAGCATCAGCTCCCTCTCCCTCGCTCTATACAGAAAAAGAAGAAAAAAAGAGAAAACCTAAATAAACCACTTACCGTCTGTGAGTCTTCTTACTCTCGTTGAATTCTTTCCTCTTCGTTGCTCCTCCCCTTTCCCTCGTCGCTAACTAGACGAGCCGCCTCGCCCTCTTCCTCTTCCCCTTTTCATTTTTCGCTCTCATATACAACTCGTCTTCTAATTCTCTATGCTCATCCCGATTCGCGCCGGTAAACTCCCTCGTTCTCCTGTCCTCTGCTCTCCTCTCGTTAAGAGTCTTCTTACCAGAAAAAAAAGAGGAAGAGAGCAAGAATATTCCCACCACAAGAGAATACACCTCACATGGAGAGGAGAGATAAGTCCCTGGATTTTTATATCTATCTATCTGTCTACACTCGCACTCGCACTCGCAACCAAAACCAAAAACCAAAACCATAACCACAGTCCCAATATAAAAAACCACGCAAATCTCCCCTTCCCCACAGAATCACAAGCTTCCCTTCTTCCCTTCTTCCCTTCTCCCTTCTCCCTTCTTCCCGCGACTCCATCACATCACATCACAAATCATCACATATCACAATCACATCACACATCACACACCCTCCCCTTTCTCTTCCATCCATCCATCCATCCATCTCATCTCATCTCCATCTCATTCTCCTTCTCCTTCTCGCTTTCCATCGGCGACGCCTCGCCTCGCCTCGCCTCGGCATATCAAATCACGAACCCTCCAAAACGTCACCACACCATCCCACACCATCCCAAAGCCCCCCAAGGGCATCAGCCTCCTACCTGTCTCACCCGTTCACACCCTTCCACACACCCTTCCTCACACACCCTCAGCGAGCGAACCCCTCCAAAAAAAAAAAAAAAACCAAGGAAAAAAAAACAAACAAAACAAAAACTATGTCTCGCGCCGGGATATGCGGGAAGGGGGATGCAAGATAAGGCAGAGCCCAAAAGCTAAGATCAAGGGTCTTGGTCTTGATCTTGGTCTCGGTATTGGTCTTGGAAGGGTCCTTAAAAAAAAAAAAGATACGACTCTTTCCAAGAAAGCAGAAGGGCTATGGCTATGGCTATCAAGCAATTTGAGGTCGAGTAAATCAGACTGCGCTGCAGGGATCCATCCCTTCAGAGTGGAGTGGCTATGTATGTATATTAACTCTATAGACAGTTAGCAGAGAGAGACAGACAGAAACAGCAGAGAGAGACAGCAGAGAGACAGAGAGACAGAAACCAAAAAAAAAAATCCAAGCATAGAAAATTAAAAAAAGAACCATTCCCTCCCGTCGTGCTTTTTTTAATTCTTGTGAAAACCAGAGTTCGTTCAGCTACCGTAGCAACACCTAGAAAATCTGGCTACCGTAGCAACACAGTAGCACAGATAGGGATATCTTCTCGCGGAAATATTATTCCGCCTTGCTGGAACCCGGAGAACGAGACTCTCCAGTCTCGCACTGTCCGAGTACTGGCAAAGACAGAGACAAAATAATAATGTAATGGTGGTGGGGTGGCGACGAGACCTGACCAGTCCTGACCAGACCAGGCCGTACGAGACGAGACAAGACAAGACAAGACAAGACAAGACAGGATGGATCTAATCTTGGATATATTCTACCTACTTCGTACCTAGCAGCCACCAGTACCAGTATCAGTACCTAAAGCAGTAGCGATAGCTAAACCTCAGGCATGACCCTGTACGTACATGTTGTCTTAAATAACCGGCGGATGACACGGGACGACAAGCCACCAACACTCACCAACACCATCACCAAGACTATTATCGCATCATCAAGTCATCCCTCTTCGATTATTATTCAATTATGTCTTTTTCATTCATTCATCAGACTATCTTCGCCTAGTAGCGACTTTGGTTGTATGCAAATACAGTACAATAATTCCTCTCTCATCTCCCCTGCCGCCCATTACAAGTCCATGTGGTCTGCAATCTCTGAAGAGGCAAAATAAAAACACCATAAACCCTCAGGCCGATAAGTATCAGTCCGAGGGGAAAGTTATGAGCAAGAAGTGAAAATAGCATGGGTATCGCTAAGGAGAGACCGACGACCACCATGGACACACACCCCGATCCAATATTGTTTTGTTCCATTAACCCCGAGTTTTGTGTAAAGCCATCCGAAAAGAGAGGATGATGAAGCTGCAAGGCAGCCTCATCTCAGTTTCTATGCGCAAACAAGTTGTTTACAAAAGGAATGCGGCAAGACCGGCAGCAGCCATGAATCCAGGCATCACAGTCTGCATAGCGGCACCACCGGAAGAGCTGGTAGATTCAGCACTGCCTGTTGAGGTGGCAGATCCGAGAGCAGATGACACAGCTCCTGAGGCAGAGGTGGCAAGGGAAGATGCGCGGCTGCTAGCACTGCTGATCACAGATGAGGCGGAGTTGATGATGGAGCTGGCCTCGGATGCACCAGATGAAGCAGCGGAGCTAGCCTCAGATGCGAGAGAGGATGCAGCAGAAGAGGCAGAAGCTCCAATACCACTGAAGATGGTAGTCGATCCGAGGATGGAGGTGAAGGTGGACTCGCCCGAGGTGATGATAGACTCGATGGCAGAAGTGGTGATGGCGGAGGAAGCCTAGAGATGAATTAGTATGATTCTCAACTTTACTTGGGGGAGTTCAGGCTCAATCGCTAGACCTCGACAAGGCGCGCCGTACGCGAACAAATGTTTGAAGCCAGCAATTGAACCCCATCCCCATGTTTGTAACTTACAGCTTCAGTTGCGGAGGCTCCAATACCGCCAAAGATGGTGGTGGATCCGATAACCGAGGTGAAGGTCGATTCACCAGATGTGATGACCGACTCGAGAGCGGAGGTGGTGATAGCAGATGCCTCAGCAGTCGTGGTGCTGGTACCAGTTGGAGAAGTAACCAAGGTGGTGTCGGTAGCGGTGCTTACGGCACCGGTAGCTGAAGCAGTTGAAGCACCAACCGTGGCACCAGCAGCTAATTGAGGTCAGCGCGAATTCTCTCTCGGGTTCAATTGCAACTTACAAGAGCAGTAGGCGACACCGTAAGCGATGACAGTGGCAGCAACCTCCTCACCACAGACAGCATTGGAGCAGTCACGAATACCATAACCAAAGTTAGGGTTACCGCACAAGCAGGCAGCGTCAGCAGAACCACATCCCAAGGATGCAGCCTGGCCAAGCATGTTCTGGACACAGGTTTGCTACGAGGAAGAGTTAGTCAACCAAATTGGGATAAAAGCATCCTCGCCTTGGAGAAACTCAATGCGCGCGCAAACGCGTCGTGAGGATGGGATGGATGCAAAGGTAAAGAAACTTACACCGCATGGTGGGAGATCACCTTGGGCGACAGCAGAGATGGCGAAGACGCCAATGGCGACGGCGAGGGAGGAACGCATCTTGAGAGGTAGGTGGTAGGTGGTAGGTGATTTAGGATGAGAGAAGATGTTTGTGTGGATGCTTGCGAGGATATGGGTGGACAAGATTGGAGATGTTGAGGATGGTTGGAGATGAGAGTCGAAGCAGGTGAAGAAGAGTTTGGAGGAGAGGGATGCTGGTGATCAAATAGGGTTGGTAAAAGAGGAGGTGGTGGACGGTGAATGCGCGAGGTTGAGTTTAAATGATGGGTCACTGCAGTCAGTCGATCTTGTTTCCTGCTGCTCGCTCGCTCGCTAAAGCAAATAAAGGCAGTGACGACGTTACCCAATGTTCCATGTTCCACAGAGCTGCTGCTGCTTCTTTGTTTCTGGCGCTTGATGCTCATTTCGCTGTGATTGCCTCCCCGAAGCAGATTAGCTGCAGGACATTTCCACCCATAAGAGGCCAGCCACGGGATACAACTCCACTCAGTCTGTACAGCGAACGAACACCCAGAGCAGAGCTTCCAGAGCACAGAGCACAGAGCGAGCACAAAGCACAAAGCACAAAGCCCAAGTCCCAAGTCCCAAAGCCCAAAACCCAGCTTGGAAGGGGTTCACAGCGACTTCTGCTCCTTCGTCCCATGTCGAGCTAACAAAGCGGCCGGAGATGCTAGACACGTTATGGCAAGGCCCGGTTTCTCGGGACGAATCATCTCAGCTCAATCAACATCCCCAGCCACAGCATCAATGATCCGAGCTGGGAAGCTTCAGGGGGCAAAGCAGGATCTAGATATCCAGCGCCAGGATGCGTGTGCTGTTCTCCAGGATTTGCAGTTGGGGAGACAACAGAGCACAGCGAATGCTTTACCTGACATCACTCTACTCATTTCGCCGTCGCCGTCGCGATGGCCGCAGCAGCCCAATCACCTACTCCATCGACTCCCGCTCCCGCCATCTGGACCTGCTTGGGGGCTTCACGCTTCACCACGACAATGCGCTTCGACAGAGGTCTAGCCTGTGCTGCCCCTTAATCTCCCCTTCCCTTCCCTCCCACATACCAGCATCGAGGCGCCAGCGATTCAGCGAAACACAATTATCCAAAATTGGTACCCGTCTGGACTTACACACGGCTGACGAGAATAGCGACGGCGACCGCGACGACAAAGAACAAAGAACCGATGAAGGAAGCGAACACAATCAGAACACGTTGACGAGGCAAACAGAGTGGAGCCGCGATGCTCTTCGTATCGATGCAGCAAAGGAGCAGAAAACCGGCCACGGTCACCAGTGACGTCTGGATTAGCATCGACGGGCCCAGAAAGTGGCTGGGCAATGAGACTTTCCTTGCGCAGACCTTGATTCTCGAGCCAATCAAGCCGTACAAGAGCGAGCAAGGGCCGCTGGAGGGTTCTCCAGAAAAACCGGGATGGCTGTTGTGACGGGGGCGGTGGCTGGCTGCTTTAGACCCATCCCCAACGAACCCAGAAGCCAAAAACCCATGTTGAGCTGAAGGCGAAAAGCGACCAGTCAGGTACAAAGAGCGTGTGTGGCTGGAGAGCAAGTGCAAGTTAAGACTTGTTATCTCGAGCATTCATCTGTTAGACTTTGGCCCTCAGCTATAGCAACTCCGAAACCGAGGTCAGATTCCAACGGTGAAGGCTACTGCACACGGTGAGCATGATGGTCCCGCTGTCATGATGGTAAAGAGGATACCACCACTGCGCTTCAGTGCTTTTCTGTGTCTATCACCGAAGCGAGCGGGCAGTCTTCCGGCTGTTGGCCCCCTCGTCACCAACGCACTACCAGATGAAAGTTTGATAGCTCTCTTACAGGGACACACTGTGAATATCCCGCCCCGATATTTTACAACCATCAAGGTTGACAATATTCAGCTGGGGAGATGCCGGCCTTCAAGCGGAGGTGGAGAAAGGATGCGTCTTGGGCTATCTACCCTACCGAGTAATACATTTTCATCTACAGTTATGAGAGGATATGAAGGGTATGAATTTTCGGGACAATGTTCCTCCAAATTCCATGCTGTTGTCAGTAGACTTCTGCTGTCATTCTTGTCCATTTTGTCATTTGCTAATTCTTGATTTTGCTTTTTTATGAAATCCAGGCCTATATTCAAGTATAGTACTGTGGAGAATACATCACCACTACCGAGTACCGTAGCACGGCTCAGATTACTGGTGAGCATTTCATTATCCGTGCCCTTTAATCAATAGTCTCGATAAGATGACTTTGCGATGGACTGATGAACTGACCACAGCTTGGTCCTTGGCCTGTACGCTATGCAAGTACCCGTTCCCATCAGGCCATGCGTTGTACCGGTGACAAAAACCAGGCACAGGCGCAGGCACGAACACTTGTACACCTCACCTCACCTTTTATTTGCTCGGCGACCCACGACTGCATCATATCTTCCAGTCTTCCAATCTTCCAATCGCCCCAGAAGGAGAGAAAGGATATCCATGACGCCATTGATATCGCGAGTCCTCGGAAACCCCCATTCCTCGCCCGAAAGTCTCTCTCTCTCCATCAAACTCTCTATCGCGATTCTAGATTCCCAGTGCCCTCTAAATGCCGACCGCACAGGAAACTTAAATGCATGTGTCTAACACAAACATAGTACGCTACTGCACTGTACAGGTGAGAAACCGACACCCTCCTGATCGCCGTTGCATGTTTCGGTCCGAGTGTCTGTTTTTCCTTTCTTTTTATTTTGTTTTTTTCAACCTCTCCATTATTTATCTATTTGGTTCCCCAGCCACTCCGAATTTTGATCCAACTACCGTTCTCCACTACCCGAAGCGGAGCGATAGTCATTGATGATCTCCCAGCACATTCACATGAATCCACATCCACATCCGCATGCACGTGCACTGGTTGGTGTACTCCGTATAGAGTTAAACTTCAGCTTGACATGGGAGTGACGATGGAGGTAGGCGAGAAGAAGAAGAAGAAGATATTTTTCCTCGGTGTTATCCATTGACTTTTTTTTCCACCTCCTTCCCCCTGCCGTCCACTTGGCGATCAGAGTCTAAATTGCCATCATCAATCAGCCCAGCTGAATGTCACATCTATAGATTCTATACAGACAGACGGCGTTGAAGTTGCAGTCGTAAAAATCCCATGTTGGGAAATTCCAACTATGCTTGTGCGAGCCTACTGTAAGAGCTAAGGCAAAAGCAGAAGAGAATCTGCTTAGACCGAGTGTCGTGATATCTGCTTCATTTTATTTTTTATTTCTTTAAAAAAAAAGAAGAAAAAAAATTGTATCAAGAGCTTTCTATCTCTTCATTTAAACCCGATCAGATTGATTTCATAAAAGTAAATAATCACCCAGACTTTCACATCTTCTCCTCTCCTCTCGAGAAGCTGCTCTGAGCGGCTTTGGTCCAAAATTCTCCATCTTCTTTCCTCACTCCACGTCACATCACATCACATCACCACTTGGTAATCTTCCCGTCCCTGGCTCTAATCTCTTACCTCTTCGCTTCTTCGCTTCGCGAGGGAATATTATCATATCATATCCAACAAACTCCACCAACCCGTCTGTCTCTCTTAAATTACTACTTTTCAAACCAACTCCAGCCCTCTCTGTCTCTCTATCCCAACGAACAGGTACAGGTACCGGTACTGGTACGCACCAACCAACTCCAACTCCAACTCCAACTCAAGGCGAGCCTCATCTCCCCCTCCCCTCCTAGAAAATATCCACCTGCCATCGAGCACCATGCTCAAATTTCCATCCGTCCGTCCCTCCCTCCCCTCATTGATTCACTAGCCCAAACCAATCCTCCGACCAACCCTCTGCCTCAAGCGATGGGCAAAGAAAAGAAGAAGAAAAACGCAATTTCCTCATCCGCTACCAAGGTACCAATCGCTCCTCTCCCAAGACCCTCCCACTATCCTGTCTGCGTCCCGTGGGGTCTGTCTAGGGTGGTGGATCCTGATCTTTAATTACCCCAACTACGCAAGGATGAGATTCAATGCAACAACCACTTTCGTCAATTACCAGGTCACACAGTTCCACGATGCAGGTTTGTAAAGAGTGAGAGCAGATTAGGACATATGTAAAGCCGAGAGAACGAGCTACTAGTTCGCCGCCCACACACGCAATATCCCCAAGATTTCCGAAACACCAAATCTAGTCAAGACCTCTTTATTCACACACACATAAGGTACATGTATCTAATCTACTCTCCTCGTTGGGCCATACTCAAAACAATGAAGGTAACAGGCGCATATTAATATCCCCATATCCTTTCTGCATGCAATAGCAAGGACACAGCACACAGAAACTCCAAGCAAAAAATAACCCATCCGACCCTGCGAAAATCAAAAATCCATACCCATAAGAATCCAACCGTCGTGTCCATAAAGTATCATCATTAAACCATCCTAACCACTGCACATCAAGCATTCCTCTCTGTTGTCGATACTACCTGTGAAGATTGTTAGTCATCGATCAAAGAATCTCCGAAGGTTAACTTACATTGAAGAACGGCATCAGCGTAAATATCATTTTCTCTCACAGCACTGTCCTCATCCTTATCTTCCTCTTGCTTCTTTAAAGCAACAGCTGGTTCTGGTAGTTCCTCCTCCTTGGGCGGTGCAGTTGATGGTTCAGTTGCAAGAGCCTTGGGGCTGTCACCTTCCTCAACATCAGCCTTGAAAGCAGGTGCCTTGACTGGGTCAGCAGCAAGCTTCTTCTCGGTTGGTGGTGGAGTAGTGGTAGGTGTAGGAACTCCGTTTGCTGCTGTCGTATTGTTGTTGGAATTCTGCTTCATATACATTGGACGAGGAACTGAAGTTGGCGATGAGACATAGCCTGATGCAGGTCCACGCTTCTTGATAGTACGCTCGCGTGCAACGTTGGTATCAGCAACGAGAAGAGCCTCCTGATCAACTGTGAATTGGATAGGAGCTGAAGCTGCCATAGTACGAAGATAGTACATTCCAGTCTTCAAACCCAACTTCCATCCGGCGAAATGCATCGAAGTGATCTTGCCCATGGTTGGATCTTTCATGTGGATGTTCATCGACTGAGATTGATCGATGAAGGCACCACGATCAGCGGCCATCTGGACGATGGTACGTTGCGAAATCTCCCAGACAGTCTTGTAGAGAGCTTTGATATCTGCTGGAATGTTGGGGATGTTCTGGATAGAACCACCATCAGCGATGATACGGTTCTTCATGTTATCAGACCAGAGTCCCATATCAACAAGATCCTTGAGGAGCCATGGGTTGACAACTTGGAACTCGCCAGCCAAGACACGACGAGAGTAGATGTTTGAGGTGTATGGCTCGAAGCACTCATTGAAACCGAGAATCTGACTGGTACTGGCAGTTGGCATAGGAGCAACCAACAAAGAGTTGCGAATACCGTGCTGCTTAATCTCAGCCTTTAAGCCGTCCCAATCCCAAAGATCGGTAGGTGTGACACCCCACATGTCGTACTGGAGTTCGCCCTTGGATGCTGGGGAGCCTTGATAAGTCTCATATGGTCCATCAGTCTTAGCAAGCTCAACGGAAGCAGTTAATGCACCGTGGTAAATGGTCTCGAAGATTTGCTTGTTAAGTTGTTTGGCTTCTGGCGAGTCGAATGGAAGACGGAGAGCCAGGAATGCATCAGCTAGACCTTGAACACCAACAGCAATAGGTCGGTGACGGAAGTTACTCTTGCGAGCTTCTGGTACAGGATAGTAGTTGACATCGATGATCTTGTTCAAGTTCTTGACCACAACTTGGCAGACTTCGTGGAGCTTGGCAAAATCGTACGTGCCCTCATTCATATCGACATAAGTAGGGAGTGCGAGAGAGGCCAAGTTACAGACAGCAACCTCATCAGGAGCAGAGTACTCGACGATTTCTGTGCACAAGTTGGAGCTGCGGATGGTACCGAGGTTCTTCTGGTTGCTCTTGCGGTTGCAAGCATCCTTGTAGAGCATGAAAGGGTTTCCAGTCTCAGTTTGAGCCTCAAGAATAGAGTACCAAAGCTTCTGAGCCTTAATTGTCTTGCGACCCTTGCCTTCCTTCTCGTAGCTCTCATAAAGAGCCTCGAACTCGTCACCATAGACATCAGCCAAACCAGGGCACTCATTAGGGCACATGAGCGTCCAGTCTCCGTTCTTTTCGACTCGCTTCATGAAAAGATCAGGAATCCACAAAGCATAGAAGAGATCGCGAGCGCGAACTTCCTCCTTGCCGTGGTTCTTTCTCAGATCAAGGAACTCGAAGACATCAGCGTGCCATGGCTCAAGATAGATGGCGAAAGCACCGGGACGCTTGTTGCCACCTTGGTCAACATATCTGGCGGTGTTGTTGAAAACTCTGAGCATGGGTACGATACCGTTGGAGTTACCATTGGTTCCAGCAATGTAAGCTCCTGTGGCACGGATTCTGTGGATATTGAGACCGATACCACCAGCGTTTTTCGAGATCATAGCACAAGTCTTCAAAGTATCGTAGATACCGTCAATGCTATCCTCTTTCATGTCAATCAAGAAACAAGAAGAAAGCTGTGCTTGTGGAGTACCGGCGCTGAAGAGGGTGGGGGAAGCGTGCGTAAAGTATTTGCTGGACATGAGGTTGTATGTCTCAACAGCCTTCTCGATATCATCGCCGTGAATTCCGACAGCAACTCGCATAATCATGTGTTGAGGACGCTCTGCAATCTTGCCATCAAGGCGGAGGAGGTATGATCGCTCAAGGGTCTTGAATCCGAAGTATTGGTAGTTGAAATCTCTGTCATAGACAATTGCCGAGTTCAGCTCTGCCTCATGCTTCATAATGCATTCGTATGTAGCCTTTGCAATCATGGGTGACGGCTTGCCGTTCCTCGGGTTGACATAATGGTAGAGGTCTGAGATGACGGAGGAGAACTGCTTCTTCGTTTGTTTGTGGAGATTCGAGACGGCAATTCGAGCAGCGAGGATGGCGTAATCAGGATGGGTCACTGTCATATATGCAGCAGTTTCTGCAGCCTGAAGAAAAATTAGCAATTGAGGGGCAAAAACGCGTTGAACACGCTGTGAAGAACTCCACGATGCAACATACCAAGTTATCGAGCTCTATTGTGGTAACGCCCTGGTAGACACCAGAGATGACTTTTTGTGTAATCGCAGCAGCATCAACGTGGTCGGCATCGAGACCGTAACACAGTCTGGAAACACGGGCTGTGATCTTGTCGAACTGCACACGCTCCTTACGACCATCTGCAAGTACTCTCAGCTACTGTCTTATCTGAATTGAGGGTGTTGATTGCTACATACCGCGTTTCCACACGTACATGATGGCGACGTGAGGAAGATTTAATCCCGAAGATGATGAAATGGGAGAGACGTTGAAGATGGGTATCAGAATGATCGTGTACTGTGTTGAGAGTTGTAGAAGAACTCAACACGATCAGTCAAGTGTAAAGGGAGGATTGAGTCTTGGGTATTGAGGTTGATGTTATGGACGAAAGGAGGGAGAGAACAAGTTGAAGATAAAGTAGTCGCTTGGGTTCACCACGCGACGCGACTCAACTCATTAGCGCGTGCAAAAACGCGAGGTCGGAGTCGCATCCATGCAGCCACTTTACCGAGGCTGGCCTAGTAACCAGGCAGAATCACGTGAATTCCCACTTTATGCCTGGACGCGTTCTGCACTGGTGGAACTTCTAGCCCGTCATTTCTAAGCAGACAACAACAACACACGCTTTGGGAACCAGAGCCACCAAGCAGAAACTTCAGCTTATGCCATTGACTCACCAGCAATCTCCCTATGTCGTTCTCCTTCCATCTTCAGAGAGAATCAGGCAGACACAGGACAACAATCAAAGCCATCCTGGACGAAACGCGAAAGAAAACAGAGGGGTTTAAAGCGATATCGCGCGGGGTTAAGAGTTTTGAGCTTTGATCTCTTCCCAGAATGTCATTGGCTCCTTCCATCTCTTTAGCGTTCCATGTCCATTACGTGCCAATTCCTTATTATGACCAGAGCATGTTTGCAAGCGAGAAAATCAAATTTCAACAAGAGTCGAGGGCCCCACCCAAATGCATTGTCATGATTAGTACTTGAACATTCTATTATATGCTGTATCGCCTCAACGAAGCCTTCCCTTGCTATTCTGTAACTATTGGTTTTGCTAGAGCTCAATCGGCAGGATGGAAGGAGGGTTTCTCCAGTCCCTTACATACAACTAATATCTTGATCTAAGCGAGCCCCTTTACTACATGATTATATGCATGAGAAGAAACATCCTGGTACTAGCACAATTTATAATACTAATGAAATCATTTAAATCCAATGATGCTTTTTATTTCAAAAATCAACTGACATTTGATTTTCGAGAATGTCTTTAGACTTGTCATATGAGCCTTTGAAAGCAGAACTTGAGCTCAGACAAGACTCAACCATTCTTTATTATAAACCCAAGGCGACGCATAAGTTCATTAATCGCGTATTAGGACAGATGTGATAGCACAAGCACAAGCGCCGATTAACGAACAAATTATACCTGAACAGCAATGAATTTTTGGATGATTAATTATAGTCTCACGTTTTGATATTCTCCGGGTTTTACAGTGTGTATCTGCCTTCTCCTACTTCTTTCATATGCTACAGACCGAAGTTTGCATGCTACAACATAATACTAGCATTAAGCTTCAAGGTCAGCTTTCTTCTGACAAATTCTTGCGTCCCCATTAACCTACAAAAATGGCCTCATCCTTGGTTCAGTCCATGTATAATATGGCCACACCTAATCCTCCAAGTTCCACCTGTGCAAGTAACCATAAGTTTCAACATATTCATTCAGAGGCATGTTCATCCAACCCCCATCTTCCTCGTCATACTCCGCAGACGCCTCTTGAAATAAGGGATGCGTCGTCTGATACATCTCCATAATATTCCACTCGAGGGATATCAATTTGATTAGCGGCGATTTAATACCCGAGTGGCTCATGGATATTAAACTGCTCTCATCGACGGCGAGACAGAAATTGTATCTCGGTGCGCTGTCTACGCCCGTGGAGCTCATGTTGGGTACCATATATGTGGAATTTGGACGAAGTCTCGCCTCGAGGTTTTTTGGCACCCATGCTTTGAAGTGAGCTCTGATATCGTGAATTGATGCACCTCTAGCAAATCCCCACAGATTATTAGTATATGACGATCCAGAACAATCAAAGTACGCGGCAGGACTTACTAAAGAAATTTTTCGTCAATAACATGTAAGTCATGAAAAGGTACAAGGCTCTTCAAGTCCTTCCGAGGATGGTGCTCGAGATAATCACCAACATGAGTTTGAATTTTTTGCAGCATGTGGTTCCACGCAGTGTCGTTGCCTTCAACGCAACGATAAATCTACTAACTGGTCAACTATGTGCGCTCAGATCTAGATAACGAATGCGTACAACGAAGCCCCAAACAGAATCGTGGAACTCAGCGCATGTCATCTCCGATTTTATCATATCCAAGCGCCGGTCGACCTCGGCATCACTTCTGGCTTGGTTGCTAGATGACCGTCTTGCGATGAGATTCTGCGATGATTGTTGGACAACGAGTAAATTGTTTGGCTTGGCTGAGGACCTGCTTGACCAGAAGATGCGTTGCGCTGGGGTAGCAAACGGTCGCAACGTTTTGCTCCTAAAGACCATGCGCTTGTACATCTTCGAAACCTCCGTGGTGGTTCATCTCCAGACCAGAGGCTGTTATTATTGGCAGAAAAATATTCCGTGTCGCTCCAAGTGCATCCATCAAGGATTTGGTTTATGAAGAATATGAAGTGGAGAGGGAAAACACGCGATATGATTAGCTGCGGTCATCTTGATGTTATACCCAAATGCACGGCCCCTCAAATGCAGTACTGGGGAGTATGTATGATCCACCTGTTCTCTAAGTGATATAAGCCTTGCAAGCAGAATTACCCGTTATTCCACTTTTTCTTACTGAGTATTCGAAACAGAGGTCAAAAATTATAATTACCGCGATATATTCATACAATACATTTTTATTCAAGTTTCATTTTATTAGAAGAAGTTTATCTAGAAGCGGGTATCAACTTTCCACTCTGGGGAAAATAATCGGGGTTTTAAATGCTGGATATCAAAGCTTGATTATAAAATGAGATGTGAATGCTATCTCAGGGGAAGAGAACTATTGGTTTTCTGCTATTCTCAAAGAAACCACCTACACAATCTTCCAAGCCAGGTACACGAGCTTTTGCTATATTACTCCAAAAAGTAATTATAAAGATGCTAAACCACAACCGCAACCAATGTATAATTATGCCTTCCGATTTGTGCCAATGACAATGAAGAAATTTTCTCTTGATTCATTGGAAGGTATTGTCGTACAGACTAATCTACACCAAACGCCGATTTGCTTATCGTTATCGGATGAGACGGGCGAGAGATCCAACAACACAAACGCCTCACCATCTTTCTTTCATTTCCAAGACACGATTTCCAAAATGCCACCTGCAGTAATCGATCTGACAGGCGGCGAAAGTGATAACTCAAGCTCGCTCAGCCCAGAGCTTATCCACGCGATTGACTCGGCTTCTACAGAACGCCTGCGGTGTCTGCTCAAGGATGTAGCCTGCCAAGATGTGAAAGCACGAAAGATCTTAGAGGAGAACCTTTTCTTCCAATTCCCAGCGACTGTGAACGACATGGATGAGGAACCTATATGCGTGGAATGTGAATATTGTAGCCAAGAATTTGATCCTACAAAAAATGACCAGGCGTGTATTACTCCACATCGGGGTACTCCCCCCTCTTAAACCGAAGCTTGGGATTACATCCACTGAATATTAGAGCAGGAGAAAAAGAAGTTAATGTGAAATCGCCTGTCTGGGATGAGTATGATGAGAATGCCCATGGCGAAAAGCACTTTCGTGCGAATGACCCAGCTTTCTTGAAAGGATTTTGGTGGAACTGTTGTGAGGAGCGTGGTGATGCGAAAGTATGTGTAAGACCAAGGCACAAAGCGCCTTCGATGCCTTCATCACACGGAAAGCGACCAATGATGAGATATACGATATGCTTGAATTGCCGTGGGCAGTACGATGTGGCTGAAAACACCGATTTGAAATGTATATGGCATACGGGTAAGCATGATAGCCAACTTCGTTTCAATTTGCAACGCCTTTTCTGATTACTTGTTTAGGCAAAAAGATAATGGACATGCACTCGGACGTGTGGGCTGATGATATCATTGATGGTGCTGATGACTCTGAATACGATGACGAGGATCATGCTGAAGGGTTCGTTTGGACTTGCTGCGGTCAAAGAGGCGATGTTGCAGGCTGTCAAAGAACGAACCATAATAGTCACAGTACGAGCAAGAAGGCAAAGCTCACAATTTGAAGAGTTTGGATTGACGCTGCTCGAAAAAAAAGCAATAAAGTATCATCAGACCAAATTCAATCTATATGCTGTGGTTGAGTGATATTCTATTTCGGTTTCCCAGACACTTTCGTGTTCTAACCACAGTGCCTTCTAACGCAATTCATTAACATGAGCTTTTCTCTTACATGTTTAAACTTCTCTCAGTAGCACGAATTACTGCCTTGCTATAAGCATGTCTAACCCGGTCTTCTTCCAAACTCAACAGTCCCTCAATTGTCACACCTCTTGGACTTGAAGCATTCTCTCTCAGGACAGCAGGATGACCACCATCTTCCAAGATCGCAGCAAGACCTTTCAGAGCTTGAGCGAGGATCTTCTTTCCCTCAACACGCTTCAATCCCTGCTGAACCCCTCCATCAAGCATTCCATCTAGAGCGAGCGATGCATAGACAGCACCAGGCCCAGAGAGGATACCAGCGATATCGAAGAGATCCTCTGCAACAATATGAATCTTTCCAATTGAGGTGAAGACGAAATCCATAACGGCTTGGTATTGTTCAGGTAGTGGATCTTTCTCTGCCGCAGAGCCAGTATTCTGGACGACCGTAGCTGACTCACCCAACGAAGCGGCCAAGTTAGGAATCGCCCTTCTGATATAGCAGAATTCCGAAGGGTTTTCTCTCGATGGATATATGCACTTGTCCATCTTATCAGGCGTGGTACCGACCAAGACGCTGATGAGAAATTTACCAGTCAGTGCTTCTTTGACTCCCTTAGCTCCAAGAACTGCTTCAACCATATATGGCTTGCAGCCTAGCATAATAATATCGGCTTCTTTCATAGCTGCGACATTGTCTCCTTGGATCACCTTCAGACGCTCTGGGAACCTTTTCTTCAATCTCTCCACTGAAGCTTGGCTGATGACGGTACCTATGAAGTCGGAAATCAATGCCTGCTTGCCTTCTGACTCAGTTTTGATAGTAGAAGCCAAAATTCCGTCGAGAATGGAAGAGCACATTGTTCCTGAGGGGAAATCAGTTCTTGGTCTTTATAATGGGAGTCATAATTTGGTGAATTTGCTCACCACAGCCGATGATGGCCAACGTGAGACCAGATTTCTTGATTGACCCCATATTTGCGGATGTTCTGGTTTGGGTTTCAAGATTTGCTTCAAATTAGAACATTCGAGCTCCTGAGCGATCTTGAGCCAGGTATATCAAAGATCAAGGAGTCTGGAGAAGTGGGATTTCTGCTTGTAGAAAGTGGTGCTGAGTGAGCAGCACGTGATATTCCGTAGTCGGCTTCCCTTCCCGTTACAGCTTTGCATGAGTCTTGTTCATTCACTTTCTTCCTCCGCTGTCAAGCAATATTAGGACCTTTCGAATATCTGCGAAAGCAATGATTAAATAAATCCATATGGGAATTATGATGAAAGAAATCAAGGCTATTTATTTTCTAGGTCTAATGTTTCTAATAAGGACCTTGAGCTTGAACCATGCACTACGTGATTATTGCTCACCCAATCCGAACATCTTGATGGTATTTCCCCAAGCTTTTTCTGTCAACTCTTCAACACTTACACCCTTCATGCCAGCCACAGCCCAGGCAACCTTGCCAATCTCACAAGGCTCATTCCTGCCCTTGACCATGGCATCCTCAACCCATTTCTCCTTCTTGACACTCTTCCATGTAACTTCAGGCTTGAAGTCTTTCAAGTATGCTGTGCTTGCATGCGAGGCTCGGATCTCACACCATGGCCCATCGGTTTCAAGCTGGATCCTGTCGAGCGGGACTTTCTTCACCACCTCGACATTTTCTGCTGTCTTCATTGAGCAACCGTTGATACCGATATCAAACCCCAGCTCTACTAATTCCAGCATCTCTGCCTCGGTGCCAGTGAAAGAATGTACTACTCCTCTCTTCGGTAAACCATCTATCTTCTCGCGTAAAAGTCGTACAAAGTCTTCGTGTGCAGCTCGAGAGTGGAGGAATAATGGCAGACCGACATCGACAGCAATATCAAGTTGTTTTGCAAAGTATTCGAGTTGCACATCTTTCGGACAAAGTCCTAAGCGATCGTAATCCAGACCAAACTCGCCGAAAGCTACACATTGTCCTGCTTTTTTGGCCGATAGCGCAAGGCTCTTCAGAGAAGAAAGTAAGTCGTCGGCAGAGGATTCGTGATTCGTAAATTGTAGGCAGGAACAAGGATGGACGCCGACTGTGCTGTAAATGAGTCCAGCTGAGCAGAATTAGCTTTGATTGCATACACCACAAGATAGATAGAGACATACGATGAGCCTGCGATAGTTCTACTGCTTTCTCTGACTCCTTCAGATCAGAGCCCGTCACGATAAGCTTCTGACATCCTGATTCTCTGGCTCTCTTCAGCACTCCTTCAAGATCGTCTGGGTGCCGCTGGGTGCCATGATAGAGCCCAGTGTAAATTGGATCGGTAAGGTTGATACCTATCTACTGCGGTGTATGGCGTTAATGCCCTAATACCTAAGTAGACTGAAGTTGAGGCATACTCACATCTATATATCGAGGTTTGGCAAGTGGCCTGGGAGGGGTTTCTGGTGCATGGTTTGCAGACATTGTAAAAGGGTGAGAAGTGTAGAAGGCTGGATATTTGGATGCTGAAAGCCGTGAAATTGGCAACGAGTTGCGAAAGAGATGTGAATACCGACAGAATGACTTCATGAAAGCAAGATGAAGGACAAGCCCAAGGGACTCGCGACTCCCAAAAGTTACCAGACGACCAAATATACTGCCATCATGTGATCGTGACACCGCCCAGTGTCAAGCCTCACCCCAGCATGGCTTTTGTGAATACTTGGCATTAAAAGTCATCTCTTTATTCTTTACAGTAGTATCTTCGAAGACCTTTCATTTCATTAAGCTACATCGACCAAAAAATTAGGCAACCTTTTGGAACCCGGTTGCCTTGCCGTAAATGGAAGGTGTCAAAGCAAGTGCTGACACGGCACGGGCATAAATCGTGGTGTTTTGGTGACTCTTATCTCGTCTGCTCTAACCAAGGCAAATGTATATAAATATGATCAAAGTCTTGGGAGCGGACGAAGCCATAAGCCAAGATTATCATTTTCTCTACACATTGCTGCAAAAGCCTTAGCACTCAACATGTCTCCCTCAAACCCTAGGCTGTTTTCAGAAGACTGGACTATTACAGTTCCCTCCTATCCCACTCTCAAGTTCGTACGCACAACGCCCCCCCAGAGGGAAAATTACTTCTCCTTCATCAAAAATCCAATTAATACACGACATATACATGGCCCAGATTTCACTTGGGACGAGGAGAGCATCGCCGCCGTAAAACAACGACTAGTTGACCGTTATGCAAAAGCGAGGACGAAGCATAGCACCATAGAGCTTCTGGTTTACTTAGATGATCAGGTCATCGGCGTAGGAGGAGTCGTGGAGATTTCCCCACAACTCGCTAATATCGGCATAGCTCTGGCGCCGGAAGCACAAGGTCGTGGTATTGGAAAGATTACTATGCAAGTGTTGTTAAGATTGAGCAACGAGGTTGATTTAGAAGTTATCGAAGCCGGGACCATGAAGCACAACAAGGCAATGCGAGGTCTTGCAGTTAGCCTAGGTTTAGAGGAGACTGATGAGGAGAAGGTTTTTCCCGACCGAGGAGTGGTGGCAGACGTTATGTTCTTGAACATTCCTGTACAGAAGTGGAAAGATTACGAAATTAACATAGACTTCAAGGGGCCGGCTGCAGAAGAAGGGGAATAAATCGGGTATATTTCATGCTCTCAAGTTATTTATCACTAGCAATTTCGTCCATAGTTATCTTACGCATATCTCACTGACTGCTGATATGCCTGTGCGTCTTGTGGTGAAGCAGCCTTACGCTTGCTAATTGACTGCTCGTATTCCCTCTTCTCTTCCGGTGAAGCATCCTTGCGTTTTTCGACCGCAATATCTCCCGGAGGAGGCATCTCACGGACCTGGCTCAAGAGACTCTGATTGAGATCCTTTCTGCCTTCAGCTTCTTTAACAACCTCCATCAATAGCCTTGTGCTTGATGGTATATTTTGGAGACCGCCAGCCAAGATTTGAGCAGCAGGCATTCGCTGCTGGTAGAAGCGAGCGTTCTCATCAAATCTCTCAACGATGATGCTCCCGTCTACTTGAACGCCAGCGTAGATTCCACGACTCTTCATATAGGTCCAGATAGGCCTCTTAGGCTTCTCAGCACTGAGGTCTACCTCGCCAACCCCACCAACACCGATAGGACCAGCAGCTACACTCAATTCGCCTCCAAGCGACAGCCGCACTTTCTTGAATGCAGCCAATGCCTCGGGGGTATTGATGACAAGTACACAGTCATAAATATCGATACCAGCCATAAAACCAACACCAGCAGTGTGTATCAAAATTCCAGATGGAGGCGACCAGCTCCCATCTGGGAGACGAGCAATCAAGACCCCGGAGCCACCCGCACCTGAGATCCAAAGTCCCGCACGCATGGTGGTAAAGATAGCCAAAGCGACAGCGTTCTTGATGACCTTTTGTGGAATTTTTAAAAGGACCTTAGGAGTACCTTTTGGCCCTTCTCTGAGCTGTGGCTGATTTGTCCGGTCGGAGTAAAATCCATCCTCTTGGTTTTCAGGTCAGTTCCCATAATATAATATTTTGCGTTTGGATAGATGCTCACTGCAAAATGATTTAAGGATGCGAGCACACTTCTCGCTTTCTTTGTCAAGACTGGTGGGCCAGAAAGCTTCCGATCCAATTCTATGTGTGAGTCTATTCACAGGAACTCCCAGTCTCTCGAAACCAGCCCACAACTGATCAAATCCTGCTTTGCTGGTATGTCTGGTCTTGTCCCAAGCTGTCAACCTGTTTTCCTGTGCTGGAGTCGCAGTTACAGTAGCAGTCGCCATATTATTTGCCTGCCTCGATTAGATAAAACAATAAATTTAGTGATGTTTGTCGCGAGAAAGAGTTGGTTGTGAGATTATGAGCGAAATGCCAGACACTTGCCACCTTGCTTGACTCGCCATATATATACCATCAACCAAGGCAATCATCCTTTGCTACTACCTGCTCCTGAGCTGTACAAGAAATTAGTTGTTCATGCTTGCTGCGGTCTTGGGGATTACGCGGCAATCTTGTAAAGATCAGAGTTTAGTGATATCATTGGATCGCTCGTACGATCGGACCGACGGACTTCGCGTAAGGATTCGCTCGGAAGGTCGCTTATTGGCGGATTCGACTGGGACATTGCCTGCTCCTTTATGATGTGTTCCATTTCCACGTATATTCCAGACCGTTGAGTTTATTACACATCAAGAATGGGAATGAAGTCATATTTTGTTCAGTAGAGAGGTCAGATGGTCACCTCACCTATTTTCTTCTCAAGTGAAATTGAAGATGCCGAGGTCCTACAATCCTTTGACTCTTCGGTATTCGCCAATTTGAGTTTCAGTCAAGATGCCTTATTTAGAGTTGGAATACTTCAAGCCTAGCTCTAAGCTTCACTTTGTGTGGATTTCATCTTCATTTGTGGAAGATTCCTCTGGGTGGTAATAAAGTACCTTGGTAACCATAAATGTTCCGATTATTCTCGTACTAACACTAATTAAGCGAAGCTAACAAGCCACCATTCCTCGAATAACATCTCCCAACTCGTGCACAGTTTTGTTGTCTCTTGGGATAGTATGTCCTTTTCCATGATCGAAGAGAAAGGCGTCATCAGGCTCACAAACTCCATATAAGCATAATGCTCCTTTGAGATAAGGGTCATCAGCACCAACGACATGGCATGTCGGGATATCAATAACCTCTTCACTTTCATCTGCCAAAACAAGATGGTAGTTCACTGGTTTAAGTGGTGGCCAGCCGGCGAAAAACACAGCTCGCTTAATGCTCCTTGGTCTGCCCTCCTCCTTCCATCGCCTCGCTTCATCTAAGATGAATGTTCCAGCCAGAACAGTCCCTTCTGAATACGCGCATATTCCGTCAAAGGGGCCATATTTTTCAATGGTTTGATAAAGGGCCTCAAGTGATTTATTGATACTTGCTACTTCATCGATTTCGTCTTCTGGTTTAGGAATGAGTTGGCGCAAGACATCTTCAGCCACTTCGCCCTCTGGAAAATCGCGAATTCGTTCGAGTACATCGTTTTTTTCTATTCCATCATATCTAAAGAACCGGTAATGTGGTGGAGGCCCGAAGTAATCTGTGAAGCCAGCAGGTGGAGTGCACTCGACAGTTCCTTGAGTAAAGAAAAAGGTTGCTGTGCCATCTGACTCGAGTTCTTTACAGAATGGTGCTTCAAGATTCATCAGTAAAATATGTACAATCAATCCTGTAAGACGTTGACTTACCAAGCTGTACTGCAAAGTTCTGGGATTTGTTAGGAGTTGAGTTTTTTTGGATTCTGTTATTCTTAAGACGTACCTTTGCACTACCATACGCACCTGGGAGACAAAGGAATCTCATTTTGCGAGTTGATTGAAGAGAATTATTCTAAAAGTATTCAAACTCCAATGTTTCTACAGAATTCAGGCTCTTGAAAGGAGTAGGGGGATTTAAAACGAGCACATAACCGAGCTCGATGATCGAATCAAGGGATACTTCCTGAGAAGTATGAGTACGATAACTTTAACTTTAATGGGGATAAAAATGTGCCACAAAAACTTGTCACCGGATAGCATAGAGACTTTTGTGGCTGCACCCAAAGATTCAGTACTGGATGAGGGAAGGTTCCTCCCGTGATCGCCAAGCGGGTAACCTCTCTGGGACTAGCTATCAATAATGGGCCTTCAAATGCGTCTGAAAGCAATACAGTTAGTCTAACACCACACCGGAAATTCGGCCTTTCCTCCGGAAGGGTAAGTTTCAAACTCTGTACGACAGATAATTATACCTTACCTACTATACTGTATAGTGTGGATCGCTTGATCTACCACATGTTCGGGCCGCTCCCAGGCTATTAGTTCTGCACCTCGCTAGATCTGTGATGGAATGACCAACCAAGTTGAACTTTTTAATTGTGGAGGTACAGAATTTGACCATTCGGGTTGCCGAACGTAGCTAGCAGTCTTCTGATTTCGCTCCTTATTGCCCGACTTGGATGACTAGGGTTCTGACTTAGATAACTCTATTTCTGCTTTATTATCTTCCATAGAAAACCGCAGAAATTACATGTTCTGGTAATAAATGGGAGGGCAGATATGAGATATCTCAAGAATTAACATTTTCTCATTATCTGCACAGTTCGGTAAATGGTTCTTACCGACCGAAAATAAAAAACATCTGCAAACATCTAGAATTTTTACACCATCAGTCAAAAGGTTAGAGGACTGCTGTGGGTCAAGATTTACACCATAATGCCTCCTTTCTATCTACTGCAAATACCTGCAATCGGAATTGCTTGGCTGCAAAATGTTGGGCTTGACAGTTCGCATCGCTTGTCCTATCGCTAAAATTCCAGCATTTCTACACATCAACACACATCCTCGTATTTATTACTAGCGCCCAAATTAAAGCTTCAAACAAAATTACTGTAATCATTCTTTACGAAATGTGGGTCAGTTCCGAATAGCTTCTTCTCCAATTTATTAACGACGCGTACCAGCCGAGAATTTATGAAATATAGGGTGACTTGTGATAAATCGTGTAAACTCGGTTCCGACAGTGCAACAAACATCAGATCAAGGTCTTCTGACATACCACCTCATGACTGTTGCAGTAGAGATCAACGTGACGCGTCATTTTATTTTGATCGTCGATGCACTCAACAAAATCGATCTGGTTTCTCTCTAACAGTGGTTACCAAGCCAAGGAGAATGTATATTACCTGGCGCTATCAAAGGGGCTTTTATAGAAACTTAACGTCATCAGAACGAGTTGTTTTTCTCCACTAGTCAGCCAGCAGTAACTATGAACATACTCAAAAAAGTTGGTTGCAGTTTACAGTGTTCAATCCAAGATGCTTGTCTCATTTGATCCGGAAATGACTACCGTCATCCACATATTACGTGAGGCATTTAGAACACGTATGATAAGAAATGAATTCAGTGGAGGGGGTGGGATGTGTTACGAAGGATGACGTGACGAATCTAATCCGAGTGGCAGCAGTAACTGAGAGTAAAGTGTCCAAGGCCATTATAAATTGATGAATATTTTCAACCAGAACATACAATCCCTACAATTATTCTTCCGTACCATTTTCCTGTCAAGTCTCGAAGCAAGTCGAATAACCTGAGTCGATTACTTGATTTTACTCGATCAAATATGGCACCGTCTGCAACGCCATTTGAGGGTTATAGCAATGACACCCACACTGCAAAACCCCAGAACAGAAAAAATACAGCCAATACAAATCAAACCAACGATCTCAATGAGATCAATGAAGCATGCTCGGTTTCCCATGCAGAAATTCCCATAGCTATTATTGGCATGGGATGCCGCTTACCTGGCGACGTGTCTAGCCCCGAAGAATTCTGGGAGCTCTGTTCACGAGCACGAAGCGGATGGTCACCCATGCCCAAGAGCAGATTCAACCACGAAACATTTCACCACCCAAATCCAGATAAGCCAGGCTGCTACAATCCAGAAGGAGGACATTTTTTGTCTGAAGATGTTGGACTATTCGATGCTCCATTCTTCAATTTGACAGAGAAAGAAGCCATCTCACTCGACCCCCAGCAGAGACTGTTACTTGAATGTACCTATGAAGCTTTGGAGAATGGCGGAATACCCAAAGAGAGCTTGGTAGGCAAAAATGTCGGTGTCTATGTTGGGGGTTCTCTATCCGATTACGAGTTGAGGAACTGGCGGGATACAGACACAGCCCCCATCCATCTTGCTACTGGATGCGCTGCTTCACTTCTGGCTAACAGATTATCTTACTACTTTGACCTCTCTGGCCCAAGTGCTACAGTAGATACAGCGTGCTCATCTAGCTTGACCGCTTTACATTTGGCATGCCAAAGTTTACGATGTGGCGAATCAAGTCAGGCAATTGTGGCCTCGTGTCATTTGAACATCTTACCAGACTACTTCATCACGATGTCTATGTCAGGGTGAGCCTCTAAGTACTCTCTAAAATTAGTACCGCAATTGACTTTTATATAGTCTTTTCTCTGATCACGGTAGATCATTCGCTTTCGATGATCGTGGGACAGGATTTGGTCGCGGCGAAGGAGTTGGATGTGTGATTCTGAAACCTCTCGACGAAGCGCTCAAGTCAAACGACTCGATTCGGGCTGTTATTGTCGGTTCTGGTATGAACCAAGATGGGAAAACAAAAGGTATAACTATGCCCAGTGGCGAGGCTCAAGTTACCCTGATGAAGTCGATTTACGAGAGATACGGGTTGGACCCGACTGATACCGGATACATCGAAGCCCACGGTACAGGTACTAAGGTTGGAGATCCCATCGAAGCGTCTGCTTTACACGAAGTCTTTGCAAAAGGACGGACAGCAAAACAGCCACTTTTTATTGGCTCAGTAAAGTCAAATATTGGTCATCTCGAGGGCGCAAGCGGCATTGTGTCAATCATAAAAACAGCTATGATGCTCGAAAAAGGGTTCATTTTGCCTAATTACAATTTTGAGAATCCTAACACCAAGATTCCTTTTGATGAATGGAACTTTAAGGTCTGTTCATGCAACAAAATTCCTTCGAACATAATGCTAGATTACTGACAATTATCTAGGTACCTACTACACAGCGTCCTTGGCCACGCGGAAAAAAACTCGCCAGCGTCAACAATTTTGGGTTTGGTGGTGCGAATGCACATGCCGTGATGCAAAAAGCCCCTGTGATATCGAAAACTGCAAAGTACCAAGTGGAAGAGTCGTCTGTTCACATTCCTGGCCCTTTAAAGAAATTATATGTTCTCTCAGCACATGACAAGGATTCGCTCGAAAGACAGATGCATGACCTAACCGTCTATCTGGAGCAAAGGCCTGAGGTTTTCCAAAAATCTCTATTGCCAGATTTGGCTTATACTTTGGGGCAGCGTCGGTCAGTGTTACCATATAAAGTAGCCATACCTGCAGATGCTTCTGTTGAACTGATTAGTGCTCTTGCTGGTAATGCTGTTAAGCCAATACGTGCTACAAAAGTACCAAGGATTGGGTTCGTTTTTACTGGCCAAGGTGCCCAATGGCATGCAATGGGCCGCGAGCTACTTCATACATTCCCAATTTTCAGATCTACCATTATCAAAGTTGCTGATTTGCTTGATATTATGGGTGCCAGATTCTCACTGATAGGTTAAATAACTCCATTCAGTATAGGCAGAAGGATTACTGACATTGTGTTCAAGACGAATTATCTAAAGATGCCGAGACCTCACGAATTTCCACAGCGGAAATCAGTCAACCTGCATGTACGGCCATTCAACTTGCACTAGTTGATCTGCTTGCGTCCTGGGGAATCCGACCATCTGCTGTGACAGGACACTCCAGCGGAGAAATTGGAGCGGCATACGCTGCGGGTGTTCTCTCGCTTGTGGACTGCGTTTCGATCGCCTACCATCGTGGACAGTCTGTCGTGCTATTGAAAGAGAAATTTCCTGACTTGAAAGGTGCTATGATGGCAGTCGGTGGCGGGCCAGAGGAAATCAGGTTGATGATTAAGACCCTCAAAAACGGCCGAGCAACTGTCGCGTGCATCAACAGTCCTTCTAGCATCACTGCATCTGGGGACGAAGATGCCATCTCGCAACTACAAGAAATCTTAGAGAAGAACCGAATGTTCAATCGAAAGCTTCGGGTTGATACTGCCTACCATTCTCATCATATGGAACTTGTGGCCGAAGAATACGCCGCAGCGATCAATGATATTGCTCCCAGAAAGACATCAAAAGTAGCTTTCCACTCGTCTTTGATTGGCAGCGAAATTGTAGCCTCAGAGCTTGGGCCAGAATATTGGGTTAAAAATCTGACTTGTCCGGTCCGATTTTCTGAAGCTCTTCAGAGCATGTGCAAACCGAATGAAACTGGATCTGCTGATCTAGGCGTCGACGTCTTAATTGAGATTGGACCCCATGCCGGACTTGAGGGTCCAGTCAAACAGACACTGAAGGCGGTTGGCGGAAAAGCAGTGAATATTTCATATGCCTCCGCATTACTTCGAAATAAGGATGCCGTTGATACGACTTTTCACCTCGCAGCAACACTCTTCATGAAAGGAGTGCTTCTCGATTTTGCAGCAATAAATAGCCCAGTTCCCCCGACCAAAATCCCGACAGTATTGACAAATCTTCCTAAATACTCCTGGAACCATTCCAAGAAGTTCTGGCACGAATCGAGAATTGCCGAGAATCATTCACACCGAAAATTTCCACGAAATGATCTTGTTGGGAGTATGGCTAGCTACTCAAATGATATAGAGCCAACTTGGAGGAACATAATTCGTGCGGACGATTTGCCTTGGGTACGCCATCACAAAATGCAAGATTTAATTGTCTACCCTATGGCTGGTTATATCGCAGCAACGATTGAAGCTGCTGCTCAAAGAGCTATGATGCGTAATATATCTTACGACAGATTTGAGCTGCGAGAAGTCACTGTTAGTCGGCCTTTAGTGATCGAGGAAGGAGCCGACATTGAAGTTAATGTCACCCTTCGAGCACAAGCAGAAGGCACAAGGTCATCATCTGATACTTGGGACGAATTCCGTGTATTTTCTTGGGAAAAAGGGAGAGGCTGGACAGAGCACTGCCATGGTCTCATCTCCCTACAAAAAAATCCACAACCCAATTTAGTTGATGGCGAACAGCAGCGACTCAGCGTACGGAATATCCTGCATGACAAGATGAGAGCAATTAGGGAATCATCTACCTCTATTGTCGACAAGACACAGATGTACGAAGATTTAGCCAATGTTGGAGCGAGCTATGGTGAACTTTTTCAAGGAATCGTGGATTGCAAAGCCAGCAATATAAGTGCAGTTGCAGACATGATTGTCCCAGACACAGCCAGTGTCATGCCAAAGGGATACGAATCAAACTTCATCATTCATCCGGCATTCTTAGATCAAATTATACAGATGCCTTTCCCGATTTGTGGTGCTGGCTGGAAAACTCTGGATGTTCTCTACATGCCTTCATCCGTGAAAAGTATGTCGATTTCTACAGGCATTACTCGTACAGCAAACGATCGATTGAGAGTCTTTGCGAGTGGGAGACCGAACTTGGACAAGCCTTCGCCCACAACATTTTCATTGTTTGCTACAGCGGTCGATGGCGGCGACGAAACTCTCATCAGTCTGGATTCATTGATTATGACGCCGGTATTTGCAGGAGACGACTCAGCAAACTTTACAAAGCATCGCCAATTATGCTATAAGATGATATGGGAAGAAGTTTTTCAAAACGAAGACCAGGAGGGAGTGGATAGCTGCAAAGACGTCCCAGCTGAGGAAAATCTATTCTTGAAAACTCAACTTGAAGTCGCTATCATTTGTGATACTGAAAAGCAAGCTTCATTGGTATCTACGTTAGTTGAAATTTTCGGCAAAGTTCTTGGTAAAAAGCCGGTCTTTGGATCGTTAGGTTCTGTGAATACAGAAGGTAAAATTTGTGTCGTTCTCTCCGAACTTGAAAGACCTATCATCTCTAGCTTGAAATTTGAAAGTTTCCAGGCCATCCAAGCTATGATCATCGAAGCTCGTGGAGTATTATGGGCTGTTAAGGGTGCTTATACAGACTCCGAAGATCCTGATGCCGAAATGGTTATTGGAATGGCAAGGAGCATCCGTTCCGAAACTCTTCTAAAATTCGCAACCTTGGATCTTGCTAGCTCTCCTCAACTTGGTGAGCTCGATACAGCCAAGAGCATCCTCAAAATCTTCAAAGTTGCTTTTGATCCCAATAGTCCTACCACTGGATTTGACATGGAATATCAAGAGAGAGGTGGTCGGATTTGTGTACCTCGTGTAGTGGACGACGAGGATATGAATAAATTTGTTCACCAAGAAACACAACCGAATGCTGCACCAGATCTTCAGGCCTTTTCACAAAATGGAAGACCGCTCAAGATGGCCATAGAATCACCTGGAGCTCTAGATACTTTGTACTTTATGGACGACCCTCTGGTGGGGAGTAAACTGCCTGATTACGAAGTTGAGATTGAGATTAAAGCCACAAGCATGAACTTTAAAGATATAATGGTTTCTATGGGCCAGTTAACTCAACCTTACATCGGTATCGAATGTGCTGGAATTATCAGTGCTATAGGTGCAAAGGTTACAGATCTGGCTGTTGGAGATCGTGTATGTGCTATGTCTGAAGGAGCATATGCTACATACACTAGATGCCTTGGAACCAGCGCTCAGAAGATCCCCGACAGCTTGTCTTTCGAGGATGCTAGCACTATTCCGGTGATATACTGTACTGCATATTACTCCTTGTTCGACCTTGCCCGTTTGAGTGGAGGTGAAAGCGTCTTAATTCATGCAGCGGCAGGCGGCGTTGGTCAAGCAGCCATTCTCCTTGCCCAGATGGTGAGAGCAGAGATATTCACCACAGTGGGAAGTCTGGCGAAGAAAGAGTTTCTCATGAAAGAATACGGCCTACCTGAAAACAGCATATTTTACAGCCGTGATACCTCATTTGCCAAAGCTATCAACCGAGCAACAAACGGCCGTGGAGTTGATGTTGTGCTTAATTCTCTTGCAGGAGATCAGCTTCGAGAAACCTGGGACAGTCTTGCACATTTCGGTAGGTTCATTGAGATTGGTAAGCGAGATATCGTTGGAAATACACGACTGGAAATGGCAAGATTTGAGCACAATGCCATGTTCGCTTCAGTTGACTTAACAGTTGTTGCTGCTGAGCGCCCCAAAATCATGAAAAGATTGCTTTCTGATGTTTTCAAACTCATTGCTAAGGGATTGATCCGCCCGGTATCTCCCGTCACTACTTTCGCTATCTCAGACGTAGAGTCTGCTTTCCGAACACTCCAGAGTGGGAAGAGTATGGGAAAGATTGTCATATTACCTCAACCAGGCGATTTGGTCAAAGTAAGTGTAGCTTTTCTCAAAATAATTTATATACTAATTGGATTTAGGCCGTACCAAGAAAGACTCCGAATAATTTGTTGCAGGCTGATGCTACATACTTAATTATTGGCGGTACTGGTGGGCTTGGCCGTAGCATATGCAGTTGGATGGTACAAAAAGGGGCCATGAACATCTTACTTCTTTCTCGAAGTGGAAAAGCAGAGGGAAAAGTAGCAGATTTGGTCAACGAAGCCAAGAATCAAGGGGCAAAAGTTGTTGTACGGTCTTGTGATGTGTCAAGCAAGGAAGATGTTGAGAGGCTAGTGACAACCGGAGTAGACGGAATGCCCACTATTCGAGGTATCATACATGCTGCTATGGTTCTGCACGTAAGCTTTGGACCTGGAAGAAGATGAATAATACTAACAAATATCAGGATACATTGTTTGAGAAGATGAGCTGGGAACAATGGGACGAAGTCGTAAAGGCTAAAGTTGCTGGCGCCTGGAATTTCCATCATGCTCTCGCTTCAATCGATGCGCCGCTGGACTTTTTCATTGCTATATCTTCCGCAGCAGGTACCGTCGGAAATAGAGGCCAATCAGCTTATGCAGCTGCCAATTGCTTCCTGAATGCTTTTGTTCAATATCGTATCAAGAAAGGCCTTCCAGCTTCAAGTATCGACTTAACTGCCGTTAGCGATATTGGATATTTGGCTGAGAATGCAGAACGCCAGGCACTGGTTGCAGAGAATCTTGGGAGTGAGACCATAAGTGGAAGCGAGGTTTTGGCACTGATAGCAGCCGCTATACGTGGCCCTATGGCGAAGCACTGTAATGGCCATTGCATCACTGGTCTAAAAATTGGCTCTGATTCTAAAGACTTGTTTTGGGCTGATGATGCAAAGTTCAGATATCTGAAAGAAGCTGCCGATGCCCTTCAAGAAAAATCTGCAGTTACTGGACTCACAGTATCACTGGCAACTGCTGTTAAATCATCTCACACTTGTGATGAAGCAGCGGCACTTGTGTGCGAAGGACTTATGAGCAAGGTTTCAACAGTTTTGATGGTCCCGAGAGAAGAAATGGATCCAAGCAGGCCAGTAGTAGTTTATGGTCTTGATTCTTTAGTTGCTATTGAGATCCGAAATTGGATCACGAGAGAGTTGGACGCAAGCTTGCAGGTGCTTGAGCTGCTGACAAGCCCCTCGCTGATGGCGCTCGCGCATTTGATTTTGAAGAAAAGCAAATTGTCGAGCTTTGAAGAGGCTCCTAGTAAGACTGAGAGTTAGATTTTAATGCACCAAAATTGTGATAACAAATCCACCCGAGTCGGCCTTCTAATTGCTTTTCTCTTAATTATGACCCACCTCGCTTAAATTAAATGTTTCCGAACCAGAAGCCACTTCTGCCAGACAACGGATATCTGCAAACATACTAATCGGTAAAGGAACCAAGAAAATTTAAAGTTTTCATTCTTGTTTGGTGGCACGAGTGATGTATTTTGGTTTCGGCGAACGAAGAATTGTACCTGCAAACGGTCGGTCGTACTGGTGAATTCAGAGGCGGATTCACAACATTTCTCTTGGAATGTTGCGAACAGGAGGCTCATATCTATCATTTTACAGCTGAAATAATAGGATAGAACACCTTATTCATATTAGTCATGTAATTTAGTTTGAAATAAAATTCAAATGACGTACGAAATATACTCAGTATATATATACTGACGTGTTGGCCCAGCCAGTTTCTGGATTAACCCGCCTCGAAAACTTATCAATATCACTTTACACGCAATTTTACTTTGTACGAAGATATGTTTCTCCCTTTGTTACTTTTAGTATTTACACTATTCAGCCATGTAATCGCACAACAGACTACAGGTTCGAGGTACTGTAGATTACCAGATGCTTCTGGGACTTTTGAAACTGCAACTGGCGCAGAAGTAAATATAGACCAGGCTATTGCAGACCAAGCAATTCAACAATTCACAAAGTTAGGCACTGTGTCTATCAAGATATTTCGTCATAATTGCCTGGTGGCCGAAAGCCCCCTCAGCACCCCGCTCGACTCGCTCCGCAAAAATATTTTCAGCGCTACAAAGGGTGTAATATCAATTCTTACCGGTTTAGCAAGCGACCAAGGAAAACTTCAACTAGATGATCCAATCGGGAAGTACCTTCCCACAGGACTTGGCTGGGGTGATGCCGCTCATCGAAACACTACGATCAGACAACTTCTAACAGAAACGGCTGGAACAGACAGGGGGGTCCTAGCAGAAGGTGCAACATTTTTGATAGACCAAAACATCCCACAACAAGCTCTGGCATTACCTATAATAGCCAAACCTGGAACAAAATTCCTTTACAGCCAACGAGTACCAGACCTCCTCGCTTACGTTGTGTCCCGAGCTGTCGGCGAAGATCTACAAAGCTTTGCACAGACTTATCTTTTTGACCCTATCGGCATACCAGCCAACTCCTATACCTGGTTTCGTGACCGTAGTGGCAATACTTATGGATATGCCTACCTCTTTCTCTCTTCCAGAAGCTTTGCTCGTCTGGGTCTCATGATGCAAAATCGTGGTACATGGAACGGCAATCGTGTGTTATCAGCAGAATATGTCTCAGTTGTATCACAGCCTTCTTCCACAAACCAATGTTATGGTCTCCTTTTCTGGACCAACTTGGGGTCGACATGTATATCGCCAAGTGGTTACCAGTTCAATCGATCCTGGTTACCAAGTACTCCTCGGGATCTTTATGCTATGTCCGGGTCACCACAGCAGAAGAATTTTATGATTCCTAGTCTCAATATGACTGTTAGCTGGGCTGGTGTACTAAACGATCTCAACCCTCCCGCAGATACTTGGTACCAATTTTTCAAAATTTTGATGCCTGGAGTAACTGATTTGCCTGCAATGATACCAGGACCATATGAGACAGAGCCTGCTGGGATAGAAAATACATTGGCAGCACTTAATCTGAATGTCCTGTTGAAAAATATTTTCTCGAGTCAAGAATGTAACGTGTTGGTTTGTAATCGAAACATTCCACTTGCAGGACTACTGCAGAATATCGGAAGCCTTTTTGGTTTGACAGCATATTCGCTAGGCGCAATTTTAGGATTTTGAAGATTCTATAAGAGGTTGAGGAGTTAGACTTCTAAATTGAAGTAATGATAATATATTAGCATATGAAGTCTCGCATCAGTGGCCTGGATTTAGCTAGTGTGTTAGCATCTGTGTAACCTTAGAATACGTAATTGGTAAGCTCTTCGCATGTCGTTTTCCTGCCAAATATTTGAATTAAATCCCCTAGAAATTTTGAAATTCTTCTGTTACAAAAGATACAAGATGTGTAGGTAGGTATCTAAGTCAAAAATCTAATCACTATTTATTACTAAGTAAAAAGCGTACTGCTTGTAGGAGTTACCGAAGACGAGTTATAGCGTGTAGATATGATAGCAGTTAACATTGCTGTATGAAATGCTTTGCACTTCATAGCAATTGCCATTATGATAATTTGCCACTTCTTAATTATTTCATATCTCTTGGATATTCAGAATTAAAAAGCTGACACAAGAGAAAGAGGCGCTCAGTTTAAAATACGCAGCATTATCATAAACTCTTGCATACCTAGGGAGGTAGCAATAATTACTAGTTAGGCAAAGAGTTCATAACCTGACATACTTTAGCGAATCACAGGCATGATGTGACCGGTAGCACTCGAAAATTAGTATTGACAAGCATGGCAGGGTTTACAATTTTCTATGTATAGAGATTGCTCCTAGCTACAGTTCTTCCTCATGTTGAGTGGTCTCATTCTTGCTCTTGAGCCGCTGCTGCAAATTTACGATCTCTACGCCAAATGATAAACCATGAGGCAAGGATTGCAAGAATTGCCACAATAAGAAAGCAAAGACAAATAATGTAGGAAGTGTGATAGCGCGGTCCAAAGACAGTACTATACACATGTGGTCCAACAATACCACTAAATTGAGCCATTGCATTCGTCAGGCCAATACCAATGCCGGCAGCAACCGTGCCATCGAGCGCTCGGATCCGCTCTGGCCAAATGACGGGGTATGCGGAGCCAGCACAAGAGGTAGCGACGATGAGGCATAAATATCTGACAACAGGGTTTGAAATCGTTATAAGAAGTATGTAACAAATGATTATTGTTGATTCAACTGTGGAAATATTAGCGATATCAACTATTTTTATAATTCAGAGGGACTTACTCGCAACTGCTGTTGTCCAAGGTCGGATCCATTTCTTGTGTAACATATAACCCATCAGGTTGAGAAAAAGAAAACAGGAGATATAAGGAGGCTAAAATATACAAGTTAGCCATAATTAAGCTGGAAAGGAGACTTTGACTATACCATATTCATTAACTGAGAGAGAGAAGTTGTCGTAAAGCCCAATTGGTAAATGACGGTCGGTAAATTATAAGCAATGCCAAATCCACCAATGCCATGAGCGATCCAGAATATCCCAAATGTGTAAAGTGTGGGATCTGAGAAAAGGGATTTGAGGCTCGCAAAATCCCAGTGACCTTTATCCCCAGATGGTGCCGCGGAAGACAAACGCTTGATAATGAATGTGCTTTCTTCCTCAGTCAACATCTTGGAAGTCTGAGGATAATCGGGAAGTCCGAAAAGAGCGAAAACTGATAGAATAATTGCAGGAAGTCCTTCAATAAGAAATAACCATCTCCAGCCGGCTAGATGACCTAGACCATCCATGAAGCCAATAAGGTATGCCAAAAGTCCGCTAAGCGCGCTCGCAATCTGACCTACAGAGTAAAAGAGGGCAATACGCCAAGGCATCTCAGAAGGCTTGTACCAAAACGACATGTGGTAAAGTACTGCAGGATAAAAGCCAGCTTCAGCCATACCGATTGTGAATCGAACGACCATCATCCCTTTGAATTCCTCAACAGCAGCAACTGAACATGCGCAAATACCCCAAGCAAGAATGAGTACAAACATCCATCGTGATGGCTTAAACTTTTTGAGAAGTAAAGTATTACTCGGCTCAAAAATCATGTAACTGTACGAGAAGATGGATACAGTCCATGCCCATTGGGACGGACTGAAGTGGAGTTGAGTTTTTATGTTGGTACCGGCTTCGAGATTGATGATCGCCGCGTTCGAATAATTTGAAGAATCAATGACCCGGAAAATGTACACCAATGAATAGAAACCAACAAGCCAAAAATCCACTTTACGAAGGACCCGTTTCTCGAAGATACTGTCATGGTCTCTGTCTGTAGCGAAGCTCTCATCATTGTCGGATGGCAGTGCGGCTACATGAAATGGAATCGAGGTTCCTTTCTCGTCCTGAATAACCGTCATATTTCACGATAATTATGATGAGGACAGACCAGTCGAATAGGGCTGTACATCAATTGGAGTGATAAAATTCGGATCCTGACACACTCGGACAATAGGTGAAAATGGAAATGACACTATATAGCGATTCTAGCTGCTTAATCTTAGATTGCAAATGAACACGCATTAAGACGACATCTTTCATTTCAGAGTACTACCTAGTTAGATAAGTGGGCAAATAGAGGGGATCATGCATCGATACACAAGTGGCGGGCATTGAAACAAGATCTCGGAGGCGACATTGCAAACATTTTGTTGTAGCGGAATACGTACATACATCTAGTGTAGATCATCAAATATGGTAAGCCTAATCTATAGCAAATCTGAACAGCGAGATTAAAAGCTGTTCAACCATTGGCTCTTCTTGAAATTTTGAGATCCATATAGAACCAGCCTTCAAGCCCACTATCAAAGATTCCGATGGTGTGAAACTACTCAAGCACCCACAGAAGGTCAGGTATATGATAGGTCTTGGTTGAACTTGCTATCAGGAAGGTACGTGAAAATCAAGTCGGCATATGCATAGCTTTACTGATTTGAAATCAAAGCCCACCATAAGTGGATGGTTCTTGAGCGTGCTACACCAAGTTTACCTGGTGATGCAATTGGCCGTATAATCACGACATCGGCTAACATCGATGAATGAGGAATATAGCTTAAGCGATGGTAAGTTGTGGCCTATCCCCGTAAGTGGGCGATTTAAGATCATTGTTGTAAGTGATGCCATCGCCGATCCTATCACGAAATTGTACAAGGTCGGTAGCAAGTGCGAAGTCCTTGCAAAGGATAATCGGCTGTTTAGGAAACATAATTCCGCTTAAAGCTAAAAGTAGCGCATGCTTGGATATAAGTTTATAATGGCCATTCTAAGTTGTCTTCTGATGGTGTTGATTCTCTACTTACATTGTCTGCAATATTTGATAGTACAGTTGCCAACCAATATTTCTGTTGAGATAGTTGATTCCGAACTCTAGCTATAGCTATTTTGACTAGTCAGCGTCATGGCGCCGTCAGCTACCGAGCAACTTTCGACCCCGCTCGAAACCCCAAACAAGCTCTTAGTCAAGCCGTGGACTCGTCCTGCTGAAACTTCTGAAGAGTTAGACTGGGCGCCACTTGTGAAGATTGATCTTTCACGTTTCGATGAGCCAGGTGGAAAACAGGAACTTGCTAAGCAACTTTACGATGCTGTTACTCGGGTTGGATTTTGGGTTGTAACTAATACGGGGCTTGACGAGGAGCGTGTTCTTCGACAATTCAGCATCGGAAATACTTTCTTTAAGGAACCATTAGAGGAAAAGCGCACCAATCCTTGCAACTTCGCCGAGGGAGAATATTTCGGATACCGAGAGAATTCTCGTTGGGTTGGTGATACTGGAGTGAAGGAGAACATTGAGATGGTATGATATCTGGCCAATCTTGTACTCTTATACTAATTTTCATATAGCTTAATATCCCCAAAGCAATCCCTGCTTATGAAAATGAACCAAAGCACCAAATTGTTCGCCAGAATTACGCTGAAATTGCAAGTTTTCATCGCGATGTTTGGGAGAAGGTTATCCGTAAACTTTTTGTTCTCATTGCGATCATTCTTGAGTTGCCAGAAGACTACCTCGTCAAGGCTCACGCCTACGACGAAAAGTCGGATGATCATCTCCGATATATGATTTACAATGTCAGAACTCAGAAAGAATGGGATCTTGCACAGGCTTACTCAAAAGGTGGCCATACCGACTTTGGTAGTTTGACGTTGCTGTTCTCGCAACATGTCGCTGGATTACAGATCCGAACTCCAGAAGGGACTTGGAAATATGTAAAACCTGTCAAAGGTGGGATTACTTGCAACGCAGCTGATACCTTGACATTTCTTACGAAAGGTGAGTTTCTATTTTGCTTGAACATTATGTTTAACTGATTATATTCCAGGCTTTGTGAAATCTACTGTTCACCGTGTTGTCACGCCACCAGCTGACCAGATCAATATACCCCGTCTGGGTTTGCTTTACTTCAGCAGGCCTGGAGACAATGCGCCAATGAAGGCAGTGCCATCACCCCTTCTTGATCGCCTTGGTCTCCTCACCGACGAGGATAAGGATCCCAACCAAGCAACAGTCACAGGAACGGACTATGTTCGTGCGAGGGTTAAGGATGTTCATTACAAGACTGTAATGGACAAGCGCGAGGGCACTTCTTTCGAGTTCAAGGGGCTGAAAGTCCAGAACTACTACGAGTAGATCAATGCATTAAAGGATATGACAAAATGAATTACTATTTGTTGTTGACTACGCTTGTATTTATTTCTGCCAATGTGTCTGCTGCAAGAGATGGCCTATTTGGAATTCCTGCAGTAGTCTATCACACAAGTGTTAATATCAGAATTGTGATATCTACAGAGAGGGTAGATGTCGCTTACACCACCATCAACTGGCATAACAAGCCCAGTAATCCATTTGGCTTCGTTGCTGAAAAGGAATAGAATGGCTGACCAAGAAAAAATCATGTAAGCAGAGTATCAGTTATGAAGCATATTCACGTACCATAACCAACATCCCACCCGGTTCCCTCTTGCTTTAACAGATTTTGATTGATACGAGCTTGTCTTAATTCGTCGGTCATCCCTCTTTCCCTAACCATGGGAGTAAACACCATTCCTGGAGCTACGCAATTAACCCTGATATTTTCAGGGCCATGTTACGCTGCCATGGCACGAGTCATCTGGATAATAGCTCCTTTCGTGGTTGGGTAAAGTAAACTTGGATTTCCACCCAGGACTAAATTGCATCAAAATGAATTTGTCATAATAGAGATAAGTATACTCACGTCCGCTGACAGAAGCCATATTTACAATTGCGCCTTTGGCTAATTTTCGCATCTCTGGGATTGCAAATCGTGCCATGAGCACCATACTTGTGACGTTGATTTTAAAATCACGATCCCAAGCATCCAAGTCAATTTTAGTAGCATCGCCCAAGGGACCACCGACGCCCACTCAAGTACAGATCAGATATATTGTAATAGCAAATAGGGATACTAGCTTACCATTGTTGACGAGAATGCTTAGCCCCCCAAAGAGTTCAATCGTTTTCTTGACAGCATTCTTGCAAGATTCTTCATCTGTGACGTCTGCTTGAATAACCTCTGAGGTTCCACTTTCAGCATCTATCATACGCTTTGTCTCAAGTGCCCACTCTAAATTGTAGTCAACCAGTGCAACTTTAGCTCCTTGGCGTGCGAGTAAGATGGATGTTGCTCTTCCGTTGCCGATCTCGCCTATGTATTTCAGCTTCACATATTTGAAGACAAGGGAAATATATATACCGGCCATTCGTGACCCAGCACCTGTGACAATCGCTACTTCACCGGCAAAGTTGAAGGCAGCAGATGGTGGACTTGACATATTGGCTTTGGAATAGTTTCAGATGTATTGGAATGTTAGTGTTGAATCCTTAAGCGACGACACGAGTTTGCAACAAAGCGTAATATATTTTAGGATCCTTTTGATATGACTAGTTTCCTCAGAGATATCTACTCTCAATTCGATATCGACGAAAACCTCTCTTTTATCGCGGTAATTCGGTTATAACGTAAAAATAGACAACAGGGGTTTTGAGTTTTGGCGCGTGAGTTATCCAACATCTTCTCCGTGATTCGTGGATTGATGGGATATTTGCTGTGAGCTGAATATTAATATAGGTAGATAGTGCAGATCTATCACTTATAGAATCACCCGCAGTCTACTCTACCTGCATGCATGATGTCACAAAATCAAAATCGTCTGTGGCAAGTGTAATGGTCGGGAAGTGGGTAAGCGGGGAACCTGGGACGAGACATACTGGTTGGTTGATGGTTCGCCGCAACAATCGCCTTATCCTGACCAGCCTGGCCAAAAAAGCCATGTGATAATGTTAGATGGGGTTTTTGAAATTGGAGAACCTGCATGTTATCATGCCACTCTGCAGTCCGAGAAGGTTTCATCGAGACTAGATTCTGTCAAAGAGAGAAAGATATCTTGGTGATAAATCTAGCATAGTTCTTGTTAATAGAGGAACGCTAGTTTTATGTTACTAGGTGGCTAAAAAGTAGTCCCAAGCGATAAATAAAAATAAATTACCGAAACTGCTACAATTTTAATAAACAAGGTCTTAGTGTAACATTATAGAAGTGTTTTAGTGTTAATATCATTGTAGAAAGAATATATGAATGAACATCAGCGAGTATAAATCCTTCTTAAAAGACCACTTTGCATCATAAAACAACAGCATCTGTGGTCAGTTAACTGTTCAACCTTCTGGCTTGGTATTCAGTTAATTTGAGAGCCAAAAGTCGAACCATTCAACTATAGCCCTGAAGCTTTGCTCTTTAACATAACCTAAAAGCATATTAATAAAACGTCAAATGAAAATATGGAAAACAAATGAAAAGGTACTTACGTTCATAAGGGTTATTCATATCACCTCTCAAAGAAAAGCCATGCTCCACACCTGAAAACAGCTGCAGTTGAAATGTCTTTCCTTCCGACCTTAGGATTTCAATCGCCCTCGACCTGGAGGTAGGATCAAAAGTATGATCAAGATCTGTACATGATAGCAGGAGTGGTTCTGGGAGACATGGCTTGTTAGTCTAGTGCTAATAAATAAAGTCATGGACAATGGCATTACTTTTGAGATTGAAGAAGTGATGCTCTCGCAGAAATGCTGGATGACCAAAAGCCCCTGCAGTGACAGTGTCACCTGCAAGCTCATCACAGACATATGGAGCACCAAAACAGTACCTAGAGGATATTAGCGATCGATCGAAAAGTGAAATATGCTGTGAGACAACCGTACCCCACTGCAGCATATTTTGTTTTTGGTTGCCCATATTGGCTTTTAACTTCTTTCACCCATCTCGGTACGAATTCATTTGCAAATTCCATGTGTTTCTTCTTCCAGGCCTCATAGTCAAAATTCGGATTCGACGTATCGTGCCTGTCCTTCCTGTGCTTCCAAACCGGATCCTATGAAAATTGCATAAGCTCTATCAATTGTAGGGTTTCGTAAGACAATAATATGACCGACTTACCCCGCGAAAGTAATCTAGCCCAAGAACTAAATATCCAGCATCTGCAAACCCGTCCATGATCAATAGTCCATTCTTGAACAGACCCCAGACATCGGGGAAGTAAAGTATTATGTGACCATTAGATTTGCTTTCCGATGGTTTCGTGATGTATGTTTCTACGCCGCATATCTTTATAACATTCCCTCGAGGTTCTCCTTCATGGATTGAGCCTTTGAGGCAGCAGTCTGCAGGTGACTTGGCAAGGATGGGATCGGAGACTTCCATCAGGAATGGCGATTTTATCAGCTATTAGATACATAAACCAGAAAATAATATTTGGCCTCGCCTTCAAAGTTCCCGGTATCTTTGTACCAATTTCAAATTCTCAACAATCTTGTCGCTCGGATGACCGCATCCTGAAAACGTGGGGTAAGTTGGTTCAGCCACCGGTAAAAGTCCTCGGCAAATCTCCGCAAAAGCGTTGTCGGAAGCTCCCCCACATTCCCCATACTCTGCTCTACGCCATCCGGCTTATCTTGAAACTTAAAACTTATTCGAAGATGAGTATCTTTGAAGAGATTTTGCTAAATTAGGAACGTATTCTAGAACGCATACTCCCTTTTTTACTACTGTACTCCAAAGATTTCTACCATGGTTGCAAGCAAAGCAGACGAGGATCATGTCGAATCTCAACAAAATGAAATCCGGGGCGATACCAACATGAAGCAGCAGACGGAGTTCCAGGAGCCAGAAAAGCCTGGGATTGACCTTATCCATCAAGTTCGTTGTACTAAAGATATCTATAGCATCCATGCAGCTAACCTTCACTGTTTAGAATGATGCGGTCGGTTATGAGCAATACCAAGAAGGGCTGCATATGGAATTTTCCGCTCGAGAGGTATGACCAAACCTACACTTCAACGACACGCTTTTTCGTGATTAACTAACCAAAATATCAACTCAGAGCAATCGTGTTCGAGTCAAAATCGATTGCGTGGTTTTGCCAATCTTCTTGATCACCCAAGCCCTTCAGTTTATGGACAAGACTGCGTTAAACTACGCGAATTTATTTGGATATCAGAAAGCCCTTGGACTCCAGGGACAACAGTTCAATTACCTCTCGGCAAGTGAGTGTTATATTTTAAGGATGGTTTTCTGATGCTTACTACTTCAGTGGTGTATGCGGGCTACTTTTTTGGTCAATACCCTTGTGGTTGGCTTGTCGGGCGTTTCCCTGCACAGAGAGTCCTCGCAATCAGTTGTCTCCTCTGGGGATTCACTGTAATAATACTAACACAATGCCGAACTTATTCAAGTGCTCGTGAGTTTTGAACTATCGATTGCTATAAGGCATACAGAAACGCTGACGAATTATAGTTGGTGTAAGATGTGAGCTTAAAGTATGAATATCTAGCTCTAACACTAACGTTGGTATCATAGTTGTGATGGGCCTATTCGAAGCAGCTGTGACCCCGTGAGTAGCAACGATGCCAATTGTTGAATTCACAGCTTAATCTTGAAGTACAGGGGACTCACTCTGATGACTGGCTTTTGGTATACCAGAAGGGAGATCCCACTCCGCCAGTGTATTTGGTAGTATGTGCTATCACTGCCCTATTGAAATACTCATCCTGACTACAACCAAATATAGCTCGGCTCTTGGATGGGGAGGGATTGTAAGCAGTTTCTATGTCTGCATTTAGTTCTGGATGAAGTAGAATTTGAATTCTAGATTACATAACTGACAAACTTATTACAGGTCGGTTCCTACATATCCAAAGGAATTTCCAAGCTGCCTGCTGATACAACTCCCGAGCGATGGGAGCTTATATTCTTCATTGTATTAATCCTCGCATGAATGAATGAACTAAGCTGACACTGTATTTAATAGCTTGGTGGAACTACATGCCTTTGGGCATTTGTAATCTTCTTCTTCCTCCCTGATGCACCCTCAAATGCGAGATTCTTAAGCAAAAGAGAGCGTTTGATCGCTGTGAAGCGGGTCGCTGGGAATGAAACTGGAATCAAGAACAAGGCCTTTGTGAAAAAGCAGGCGATGTTAGCCTTCATGGACCCCAAAGCTCTCCTTCTATTTACTTCAGTATTTGCGGCGTAAGTTGCACTCATATTTACATACATCGTTTGCTCACAGGTGTTTTTAAATCTAGAGCGATTCCCAATGGAGTGGTCAACTCATTCTCCACAGTAATCATTCGGGATATGGTATCTATGTTACTTCCATCCTATCACAGTAATATACTACTGACAGAGTTTCCAGGGATTTTCCACTTCCAAAACAACTGAATTGAAATCCGTCGGAGATGCTGTCCAGATTGTAGCCCTTTTGATTGGAGGAACGATTACTTTAAACGTTCGGAATTGTAATTTATCCTTCTTCTGCATGATTAACTTGAATCAAGCACTGACTCTGAGAAAAGCTCGCCTTTTGACCGCGACTGCAGCAAACATAATTTGCACAATTGCAGCAGCCTGTACGGCTTACCTCCCAAGATCCAATACCTGGGGCCGACTCGTCAGTTTCTGGCTTGTGAACTCTCAATCTGTTGGATTCACGGTTTCGCTAGTTACCATCTCATCCAACATGGCTGGATATACGCACCGTTCTTTTGCAAGTGCCATGATTTTGTAAGCAGGCCTCACTAACTCGGTTTTCCATCCCACGTAGTTGTCGCTAATATTACTGGGTACCAGCACTGCATATTGTTGGGGAAATTTTGCTGGGCCGTTCGTGGTGAAGGAATCAGAGGCCCCGCAGTATAGGACTGCCACCATCGGCCTCTTGGTTGGTTATTCTATCAAGACTGGCTGCCACTTGGTCCTTCTTGGTAACTTCCCGAGAATGAAAATGGAATGTGTTTTATGCTGACGTGCGTTATTCTTAGCTTACATGTACCTGTCGAACAAATCTAGAGACAAGAATTACGGCCCTGCAAACAAGGAGGATAGCAACGAGGCAGGAATGCAAGACAGGACCGAGTTTGAGAATAAAGACTTTCGTTATGTTTTGTAAGGGGAGATGAGTAAGGGAAGCTTCCACAAAGTTTGCTGTAGATTTTATAGTCCAGTATTTTAAGTGGAGTAGTAATTCAATAACTCGGCGAAGACGCTCTTATTAATATTTAAGATACTTGGTTCTGTGACATGTTATAATACTACAATATTTGTTATACGCAAACCAAATGAAAGTAAAGAGGGAAATGGCCAACAAGACTAGATGTCACCGTCGGAGCTCAAATAGCAATAAGAGAACCACAATTCTTCTGCATGGTGCTGGGTTTATGTTCCATACCTAAAGGTAACCCAGCCCTCATTTTGGCGGACATTATTGTTTCATGCTACTTCCTGGTGCAATTAACCCTCCCTATCAGGTCAAAATGTCTTCTATTTCATACTGTTCTAGAAGCCTAGTGGTTTTGAAGTAAGGAATTGTTGTCAGAGGATATACATTGAACAGGGGAATGGTGGTGGGGGTGTGGTGGTTAAAAGGGGTCAAATAGGTGGCTCTGCGCTTTGGGGCCGCGGTTATCGATGATAATCAAGGTACCAAGGGAAGCTTGCCGGGCAAAGGCAGACCACACCCGTAGTCGTTTATAATTTTGTGCAAATATAGATTTTATACAAAGTAGAAATCCAATTAATTATGGGTGTATAGGCGCAACATCAAGTTCTCGACTTTGAGTTTGGTGGCCCTCTATTGCCTCGTGCTTGAAGCTCTCGAAGCAGCTCTCCTCCATACGTTGGCAGGCCTTTGTTTCGCCGCGTGCATGTGCGCCAAGCAAGGCAAGTACCCTCTAATTTCACAACTGTAGTTGCATTGATTTGATTCTTACCGGGTGAGGTGAGCAGCGAGCTCCTTAGTTGCCCTCCTCACGCCAAGCACAGCCCTTGACTCGACACCACAGCCCAGCTTCGAAAATGCATATAGCAAGAGCTTCTCCCACACTTGAATTACTCGACTTTTGCTGCACTCGACGCGTCTTTTCAGCCTCATTCGCACCATCAAATCACGCTAGTTCGCCCTCTCTTACCAACCCCCCCTGCCTTGTCTACACTATTACGCCCCAGCGGTTACACTGCATTACACCTCTCACCAACCAACAACATCATGGATTCCAGCAATTCTTTCACCGACGCCAACGAGCGACGTGGCACCAATCCTCCCACGGCTGAAGAGTTTCAATTTCATGAGGGATATGTCGATCCCCAGAGCCTCGTCAACAACATCGACACCATGGCTTTCTCCAACTCCAATTACTCGTTCGATCAGGCTGGACTCGGCCCATATGCCTACGAGCCATTCATGCCCAACAATGATACGGCTTGGGTCGACCAGGCTGTTTCGGATCCCTACTCCTTTGAGAACTTCACGCTGCACAACAATGATGCAGCTTCATTCAGCCACGCTGGGTTCATGAACCCTACGAACAATGGCATGTTCGGTGTCGGTCTATACTCTTACGATCAAAATTCTCTTGGAGATTTCGCGACCGAGTCTGTTATTTCGAACGGCATGGATCAGAATCTCACTAGCAACAACCAAACTTGGTTTCAGCCCATGGACAATCTCGGTTTCTCCAACTTTGGAGATCAGCCTCTCTTTTTTGCAGGCGACAACAATGTCTCGTTTGGTTCTGCAGGCTGGCTTGGCGACAACGCCCTTCACCGAAACACTGCTACTTCATTGGCCCAGGATGTTACACCCTCTTCTGACATGGTCTCCAACGCCATTCAAAAGGACTGGATGCCAGGCTTTGAGGCTCATGTATCCGAGTGAGAATTTTTTTTTTAACATAGGACGCTAATTTGCCCGGTCCATGATCCTAGTACATCGGAGGCTCCAATGATCGACTGTGCTATCACGTGTGACTGGCCATCCTGCCAATCGAACGAAACTTTCAACAATGTCCTTGATCGATCTTATCATGTGAGAGATTTACATGTTGCCCTCCTGCTTGAGCATTTCCCTGGGAGATGCCAATGGCCGGGCTGCAAGTCGAAAGGTTTCCATAAAACCCGGAATTCTCTCGAAACTCACATTAACAATATCCACGTCAGCCCACTTCTATGCAAACAGCCAGACTGCACACAAAAGCCGTTTGGGAGGCAAGCAGATCTTGAACGGCATGTCAAGACAATTCACGAGAATTCGCAGAAATATATTTGTCCGGAGACAACTTGCATCAGACATGATTATCCCTTTCCCAGGAAGGATAAGCTTATAGATCATCAGCTTTCCTGGAGGCATTTTGAATTTTGTTGCCCGTATGCTCACTGCAAAGATGAAAGAGACTACAAAACTGGCTTCATATCCAAGGAAGCCCTCGCGCGTCACCTCAACGATGAGGAAGCTCATCCCCTTGAACGTTACTGGGAATGTGCCATTGGAAAATGCGAAGGATCGTCCTCTCGATTCTCAAAAGAAAATATAGTCACTCATTTAACACATGTTCATGTTTCGATTTACATGTGGGAAGACAATCGGCTGAAAATGGAAAATTTATTTGCATCTCATCAGACAATCACAGAAGAATTGTTAGTGCAATTTAGATTGAAGATTTATGATTATTGCTGGGATTGTAAAGAGTTAGGAAACTCTGATTAACAAGAGACGACACTGAAAGGCCTCGAGAAACCTGTGTCCGCACTCGATGCCACTGGTTCCTTGGCAGATTTCTATATTTTCAGTGAAATCTAATCACTAAAGGAAATTGCAACAGAAGTGTTTCATGGATCTTCCTTTCGATTTTTTCACAATGGAAGAATATTGGCAGTGGTTTTATTCGTAGACGCTCGAGAATATGGGGAGGTGTGGAGAAGGGTGTCCATTTCGTTCATTTTACCTTTTGTTTGCTTTACATTTACCTTTGCCTTGTTCTTCTCTCTCTCTCTCTCTCTCTCTCTCTCTCTCTCTCTCTCTCTCTCTCTCTCTCTCTCTCTCTCTGTCTCTGTCTCTGTTGTCTTTTTTTGTTGTCTTTCTGAATCATGGGCAATAACTTTCACTTCAGCACAGGCAGTGGAGGGGAAAGCTTGGCTATTCGAATCTACTTGCCTAATTTGATGAGAATTCTTTTATTTCCTCTTTTTTGAAAGTCTTGATGTTGTAAGGTTTATTTACCCGCGGGCTCTATTTTCTACCTTAAGGTTCTTTCAATGCCTACGTCGCTCCTTCTATCACTCTAGCAGGTTCTCGTCTCTTAGAATATAGCTAGCAAATACACGCTCCTTTTTTATATTTAACTTGATACCTAAAGTGCAATTCTTCAACGGCTGATTCTTCAAAGTTATTCCTTACTTAGCTGCTGCCCACCTTTATTGATAAAAATGTGTGTAATATCCTTCGGGTGCTAAGATCGATTCAGTATCTTGTATATCATTTAATACATTAATATTTCAAGACGTATTTATATGAGTGCATTCTACATAGAGCGAAGAGTACCATAAATCCGAGTCAGATTCTCTCCATCAATACAATTCACACCCTCACAAACAGCATTCTCCACCGCATCCGAAATCTCATCATCTCCCTGCACCAAATCAAACCACCCTTTCGCATCATCTCTCTTCAGCAACTCCACCGCCACAGCAGCAACATCGGCTCTCGTAGTCTGTCCCACAACGGTGACCTTGCCCAGGGCAACTCTCCCCGTCGGGCTCCCATTACTCAACCGTGTCGGCCTGAGACTTATCGCTTGAAACCCTGGACCAGTTGCTCTTGCCATTGCCACCAAATGCTCATCGGCAGCGATTTTCGTAGCCGAGTTATTTGGAAACATGGCTTTCTCTTCTTGGATCTGTTCCCAATCTGCGTCGCTCCACCATGGCGCGCGAGCACGCCGCGCCGCCGGGAAGGAAATCATCAGGAATTTGGTGACGGATGGTGTATTTGCTGAGGCGGTGATGAGATGTTTCGCTGATCGTTCGTCGATGAGCCAGAGATGTGCGGGGTCGGGTGCTTCGAGGATTTCAGATATGGCTCATGCTTGGTGAGGGGGAAACTTACCGGCCGCCCACACGACATAGTCCGGTTTTTCCCTCCGGAGTAGACCCATTGCATCCTCTTCGCTCTTGGTCATCTCAAGGTCATGGAACTGCACCTCTAATGTCCCGTTGCCGGCTTGGCCTTGCCCTAATTTAAGTATGTCATCCTCTTGTTGTCGATTTCGGACCAGGCTTGTGACATGCCAGGATTCGGCGAGCATCAAAGGAGTCATCAATTTTGCTATTCGACCATTTCCACCTATCAGGAGGACTCTTGGGGCGGTCATTGTAAGTGATGTCTGGTCTGTAATTGATGTAGTCACGTGTCAGATCTGAAATGATGTGATTCTAAGGCTGTGAGGAGATGAGAGGTGCCATACAGTAGGTTTATGGATAAGAGACAAGTGGTGATTTATGAAATCGTAATGATGTGTTTTAGGGACAACCGGGAGCTGCGCTGACTGACCCTTTTTAACCCCTTCTGTGGTGTACAAATGGGTGCTGCAGAATAGAATTCGATTGATTGTGTTGTTCCAACAGAACCTATCTACGATGCTTCCCAATCCCCTTTGCCCTTTTGAGAGGGGTATGAACCATTCCTTTTCAGGCCTAGCTTACACCGCTTACAGCTGCTCGCTTACCTCGGCCGAACTGGAGAAAGGGGTGAAAAGTTAATGTGCCGTTTAGAAGGCCATTCTTAACTCCGCTGAAGTTGGATTCGGAAGGTCAAGATCAGAGAATCAGATATATTACCTCAGTGTTGAGACAAATAATTTTTTATACTCGTAACAAGATGAGGTCGTTCACCACCATTAGCTCTTTAGTTTTCTATTGTCTTAGGTTGCCATGACTAGCTAAACATATTCCCACTACTGACCTAAAATTCCAAGCACATCCTCTGAATCTGTAGCTACGCCTTTGCTTAAAATGAGAGTACTCATGCGATGGTTGTCTATCCTAGGTAGTTTTGTTGGTTTGTGACTAAAAGCAGGTTTCTAACTAAGGTCTGGCTGGCATGAAACTGTAACGAGGTTCACTAGAAAGCGATTTAGTAATAGAACAACCAGCATCCAAAGAATATTTTACCTTCTTATTCCCCTTAAACACCAGCTCGCTGGATCCCACAAACTCTTGGAAAAGAATAAGAGGCTTCTCCTTGCTGCAGTTGATGAGGTCGGCATGTAATGGCTCGGCCTCTTTGCTTTCAACAGCAACCTCGAAGACTTCTTTACTCGGCCACTCGGTTTTCACCATTGCGCAATAAGGTGACTCTTTTGGGAGTCTGAAGACTTCCCACGAGATGATAGTGTCGGTGCCGAGTGTTTCCGATGTCATTCTCATGTGTGTGTTGATGTAGTAATCAAAATTGAGCTCAGATGTTTGAGAGAAGAAGAGCTGTTTTAGTTAGTTGCTAGTTGCTTGGCTATAGAATGGAACATACGAGGTATGTGACAGTCATCTTGAGGTTCGAGTGCTATAATTGGAAAGTGTGCGAGGGAATTAACGATGTCAATGTGCATGAAACCAAGCACTTGACGGTTGCGGTTGGACTTATGTATTCATCTCGAGCAGCATTTACAAATGCCGGACTTTAGAGTTCTGGGGATAAGCAATTTGAGAGTCAAAGAAAGAAACTCAAGAATAATATGCATACATCCATAGAAGCCGATAACTCACTGTCGGGTCTGATCTGCCGAAGTATTGCCTCGGGCGCAGCTTCGGTCGCTAAAGTTGATTCCTACTCGCCCACGAAGGTGGTAGTAAAACGCAGCCATGGATAACAAAAGCTCAAATCTACGAAATGATGCTATGCCGCATTATCGCCGTTGCAGGTTATGGGTTGCAGTGCCGGACATACACAATTTCAATGTCGGATAGAGAGGAGAAGTGAAAACTCACCTTAACACCGTTACCCGACCCGAAACCCTTCGCTCTACATCTATCATTAGGTTTGGTTTTCGGCCGGAGTGCGTTTTATAAAGTTGCGGCTCCGAACTTGAGGTGCGTTGTACTACTATCAACCAATACCTACACACCAAGCAATTGACTATAACGCACTTACATACATCAATCATCATGACAGACCGATATGCCGAAGTTCACAAGACCGCAAATGGACCTGGAGATGCCCGACCAACTGCAAAGCAAATCATACAAGACGAAAACCTCGTCGGAAAATTGGCTGGCAAAGTTGTTCTGATCACTGGAGCATCTGGCGGGCTTGGATTAGAGACAGCACGTGCTCTATATCCCACGGGCGCAACCCTTTACCTTACAGCGCGCAACCTCTCAAGAGCAAAGAGCACGCTAGGGGACGAACTCGGTAACTCCGACCGCGTTCATGTACTAGAATTGGATCTTGAATCGTTGGCCAGCGTGCGCGCTTGCGCGAGCGAGTTTCTCTCGAGAAGCAAGACTTTGAACATCTTCATCGCCAATGCGGGAGTAATGGCGACCCCCGAAGGGAAGACTAAAGATGGGTTTGAGACTCAGATCGGAACGAATCATCTCTCACATTTCCTGCTCTTCAACCTCGTCAAGAATCATCTCTTACAATCAACCACTCCGGAATTCAATTCTCGTGCAGTCATTCTCTCATCTATCGCTCACCGTGACGGGTCAATCAACTTTGAGAACTTGAACCTCGAAGGGATCTATGATCCCGTCGTTTCATACTCACAGAGTAAACTAGCAAATCTCTGGACTGCCAATGAGATAGAACGACGTTATGGTCCGAAAGGACTTCATTGTTGGTCGGTACAACCAGGAGGTGTGAACACAGGATTGTTGAAACATCTCACTCCCGAACTCAAAAATATGCTCGAGGGAGATGCTTCTTTGATGAAAATCTTCAAGAACCCGGAACAAGGTGCTGCTACGACCACTTGGGCTGCAGTTGCAGGAGCTTTGGAGGGCAAAGGTGGAAGATATCTTGAGGATTGTCAGATTGTTGAGCTCTTTGATCCTAAGAAAGGGGCTTGGAGTACCGGTTATGGTGCTCAGGCGTATGATAAGGAAAATGAGGCAAAGCTCTGGGCTAGGTCTTTGGAATTGGTGGGGTTGAAAGATGATGCTTGATATACTTCAAAATAAAAACTATCAAAATCAGAAAATACTTCCTTTGTACTCCTGATATAACACAATTGACTTTATTCTAACGTTGGTTTTGAGTCTTATCAACCTAAGCATTCTTGCCATTGCTTTTGGTCTGCTTGCAGTACCTAAAGGGGTAAGTATAATACAAGGCTAACTAAACCCTTTCTGGTTGCTCTGACGATCGAAGCTCGGATAGTGTAACTAACTCAAACTCGAATGGTGAATATATTCGCGAGCGAAAAAAAATATATAACACAAAAAGAAGAAGAAAAAAAGTGGATGTTGGATCAGGGATCGGACCTGATGCAACTGTTATAGAAGATCAGAGTAGACCAGGGATGCAACCTGGTAGATCTGTCTGTATAGGAGCCCCCAAAGTAATGTCCTAGAGCTTGGACCCAATCGCAAGGTTCGTTATCTAATGAGACAGACAAAGTAACATATTGTACAATGACTTCTGAAGAGACTATGCGCCGCTCTGTTTGCTCCAACTTTCACTAATTTGATATATAAAATATCTTCTAGACCTTTGCACGTGTTTTCCATCCAGACTTCATTGAGCGATTTTAGCGTCGGTATGATTTTTACTTGAGGTGACCTGGGAGAAATGATGACCTTGTATGGCCTGTTTGCCCGCTAATGAATATCCACGCTATACAGTGAATCAATACGTGGAGATTGAGAGGCCGCACCCTAAATGATCACCTTGAACCAGGGGTTTATCGACACTTAGATACCGTCGGAACATTGATCTAAGAAAAAAACCTTAAAATCGTTCCGAATGTATGGCTCACACGTTTAGCGCTCTTCCACGATACTTTTTTCCCCCTAGTTCTAGTTGACCCGGTCCTATTCTTCGCCGCTTGGGCTAGTCCCGGGAACTGGAACATCATTTTCTACAAAGTTATTAGATTCCACGATAAGTGGTGATAGTATGGTAATACATCAAAATGACTCTTTTTGATCTGAGCATAGGCTCTTTTTTTTTTCACTAAATAACTGCATTTGGGGTAGGGCAGACTTGACTTTGAGACTTTCTCTTACAGTCATCAAATGATATCACCCATATTTCAATTTTTATATAGGAGTTTCTTTACCATAACACACTGGCTTTCAATACTTTAATTTAGAATTTTCAAGTATATTCATGCTAATTGGCTGCTCATAACTAAATATTAGCCATAAGAGGAAACTAGTTCTTAGCTTTTGGAATCCACGGAATATTAAGCGACGGGTAGACTAGTTGCTAGGGGCAAGAAAATTGTGAGTTTGACTAATAGTTTACGGTCTAAAATTCATGAGCTAGTCTATATAACCTTCTGGCCATTCCATTCTTTTCAATTATAACCTCAACCATAATACATCACTCCAAACACATATTATACGAACAAACATCTCAACACAAACATAAATACATCTTTTCATCACCACTTTACTTTATCAATTCATCATCATGGCTTTCGTCACACAAAATGCGAGTCTATCCACAACATCCCTTCTCCGCAACGGTCTCAAAGTTACTTCGAGATCATTCCATCCAACATCCGGGTTGGGTCTCACGTCAACCTTCCGAACTCACGTGGGCCGAGACATCATATATCAAGTTTCGACAACTGATCGACATAATTCCTATCTCGCAGAATCAAGAAAGTCATTGCTAGATGCTCGTAACATCACTACATACATGCCACCACATAACAACAAGCCGGAATACATCCCGCTCAACATCCCGGTCATGAATTCGCTCACATTTACTGAGCCGCCACCAATCACACTACCAAGACGAGATGCTAATCCAGTCTCCACCAAGCCAAAAGATAGACTACCGGAGGTTAGACCCATCTTATCTCAGCCTTATCTAGGACATAACTGGGCAGAACACATCTCTCCCTTCGAGAGAATTTTGAAACTCCTTAATTTTGTCGAAGCGCCATCGCCACAGCAGCAAAATATCGAGGAGGAAGAATCTACCATTGTCGATGAAAACGAAGAGGGACAAAACAGGCCGACGCCAAAGTCGGATATTCCCGAGCCAGTTCCCGAGGGCCAGCCGAGGTCGTATCCTCCGGTCGTCAACTGTCTTACGTATCTTGAACCACCACTACCTTCACAACACACCATCTGGGATAATACACCACCCAATGGCGACGACGATGGCTCAAAAGTACTTGTCACGAGGGTGCAGACACAATCAGATTATCGCCACGCTATCGAGCAAAAGGCGATGTTTTACCCACCTGTAGTCAACTGCCTTACCGATCTCGAACCACCACCTTTTGAGATCAACAACGACCAAGATCAAGACAGGGATACAGGATTCCCAAAATTCAATCTACGATGTCTTCATTCTATTGAGCTTGAGCCCGAGAAGAAGGTCGTAGATCCCAGGGGAGATTTGCCGCTCAAGATGCCATTAGCTCCTGATTTTGGGTTGGAGGAATGGGTTAAGAAGAGGGAGGAAGCACGAGAGAAGAAGAGAGAAGTGATGAGAATGTGGCTTAACGAGTTCACTTATTGAAACTCATAAATTCATTTTTCCTTCGGGGAGTTTTAGGAAACGGACGGAAGGGAGTGTTGGGATTTGGGATACGGTTTGAAAAAAGAGGAGTCATTTGGGAGTTTTAGAATTTTTATGATACCTACAATGGAAAGGCTTTTTTTATACCTTGATCTGACAAAAGGATTAAAAATGCCATTGTGATTTATATCTGTCTCATGTCATCTTTTCATTTATCTAGTTTGAAAAGAGCTGTTGAATAGAACGAACATTACCAACAGAATCAGTGCGTCAAAATTAACCTCTTGCTGCAGTAGCATGTCCCTTAACACCTCCATTGGGACGCTGCCCAAATCCCCAACCAATCTGGTTAGCCATGCGAACCTCAACGCCCAATTCATCGGCCCATTGCCAGACAAGACCTGGGTTCTTCTGGAAAGGCCTCGCAGCTAATATCACATCGGCATACTCATCCTGTATCAAGCCCTCTGCCTGTTCACCCGATGTAATCATCCCGACAGCACCGACAAGAATTCCAGTACCCTTGACGGCTTCTTTAACTGCTTTGGAGAAAGGCGCCTGGTAGCTTGGTCCGCTCTTGATCTTTTGCTGTGCCAGAAGACCACCTGAACTGACATCTAAGAAGTCGACACCTAGCTCGGGGGCAGATAAGGCTTTAGCAAGCTCTACGGCCTGAGCGACATCCCATGCGTCTGGGCTGTCTACCCAATCGCTTCCAGGGATACGAACGAGGAGTGGCATTGTCGACGGAATGAGAGAGCGCACAATTGCTGTGGTCTCAAGTAACAAACGCATACGGTTTTCGAGTGAGCCTGAGTACGGTGCGGGAAGATTGTTTGTTGCTGCAGTGAGAGATGAGTGCAGGAGGTAGCCGTGAGCTGCGTGGATCTCAATAGCCTAGAAATGACGTTAGTTAAGAAGGGGGTATTTATGGTCAGCATACTGCTACATACATCGAATCCTACTTTCAGGGCACGGAGAACTGCATCCGCGAATGACTTTTTGAAGCTAGCAATATCTTCCAGTGTCATTGTTCGAGGAATGCAAGTGTGTTCGTCATAGGGAGCATCACTAGCACTTATGACATTATCGGGCCACCCCCCAACCTGAGAATATAATCAGCAACTTTGTTTTTCTGCAGTCTCTTGAACGTTACTAAGTTACCTCTGCCGTTGCAGCAGCTTTACGATCGACCCAAGGTGCAACTGTACTTGCTTTTCTACCTGCATGTGCCAATTGAACAGCGATGTGTTGATTCTGGCTGTGTGCAAACTCGACAATCTTCTTCAAAGGCTCTATCTGACTATCCAACCAGAGTCCCGAATCTTGTGGTGAGATACGTCCTTCGGCTGTCACAGCAGTGGCTTCGGTAATTGTCAGGCCGGGACCGCGTTGGATAATTCCTCCAAGATGCGTGAAATGCCAACTTGTCAGATGCCCATTGTCGGCGGAGTATTGGCACATGGGAGATACCACAATTCGGTTTTGTAGTCGTAGGCCCCGCAGATTCACAGGCTGGAAGAGTTTTGGAACCTCTTTCTCAGGATGAACAATAGCGGTTCCTGCTGGAATAGTTTGTTGTGGTGTATAGAATGAAACCTGTTCAGTAATTTTTCAGCCATCTTTGCTTTCTCTCTCATATAGAAATTATTATTGAACAGATTCGTTTCCGAATGTTGTTTCCGAATCTCAGACCATGAGAAATTGAATTGCTTACATTCGGAGCAGCAGTGTTTCGAAGCGGGTGATCAGGCTTGATCTCCAACTTAGGAGTCGCCAGGGGTACTAACTTATCCGCATCAGCAGGTTGGTGAACTTTGGTAGTTGGGCAAGAGTGGTCTGCCATTGCGAAAATCTTTAACTTGACTTGAAGGAGGATGGGCAATAGATTGTAGCGGTATTTGAGATCGTTGAACTTGATTGTCTTTGTAGCTACCAATTGTTGTGCGGAGGAGCACAAGTGCGCATACATATAGGAAATAGCAAATGAGCTACACATCGGCAGGCATGGCGTCACGAAATGCTACACGATCAGGTAAGCGAGGAGCAGGAGCCAAGCACGAATGCGGTTGGGTGCTACAGTGCCACTGCATTTCCATCACAGCAGCTACCCCGATTTGATGGTGTTTCTGAAAATCGTGCGTGATACTTTCGTCATGCAAGCCATTCGAGATAGTAAATGGTCTTTCTACCGCAGGCTCCGACGGCAGCTGCACACTAATGTAGTGTGCTGTGGCCAAGGCTTAATAAGCTCAAGCGAGGCCTGACTTCGCGAAGCGACCGGCGGATTTCAAGGCGAGCGGCGAGGCTCGCCGCGACAGCGAGGATGACAATAGACATGTAATCAGGTAGACAATACTCCAAACCTATACTCAGAACAGCTCCAAAATGACAATTTTCGAATGTTGGTGCTAGCTATGTCGTCTTCAAATTACAAACCAGCATTCCAATTGTGGATTTGGATGGAGACATTTGGCTTTGTTGATAGAGAGGATCAAATATTTAAGAGGTAGCACGTCTCGTAAGAATTGACTCCTCATCTCACATAGCATCACATTAGATCCTAAAATCCCTCTCTCATAAGCTTTCTCTATAACTTTCAAACTACCTTTTACCACATTACCATTTTCTGAACATTAAAATAGCAATGGCGGCTAATCAGAGAATCTTCGTCACAGGCGTGTCTGGCTACCTCGGTGGACATACAGTCACGCGTCTTCTCAACAAGCATCCTGACTGGAATATAGCGGTGCTAGTGAGGGACGAGGCGCAAAAAGAAAAGATTCTAGCGAGCTGGCCCAATATCGAGGTTGTCATTGGAACATTGGACGACAAGGAGCTGATGATTCATGAAGCAGCAAATTCGGCTGTTGTTCTTCGTAAGTGCCAACTGCTGCGTCCTCTTGCACAGAGCTAACTTGAAGCAGAAACAGCTTCAGCCGATCATATTCCAGGTGTTCTTGCTCTTATGGAGGGCCTCAGCCAAGGAATCCCAAAGCCCGGCTACTTCATTCATGTAGGAGGAACAGGCATGCTAAATGATGTGAGCAACGGTTGGGGTAAGTAGCTATTTTTCGCTGTAAGAATTTTGCGGAACCTAAGTTAACACCTTGTAAGGCAATGCATCCGACAAGATATACAGTGACATTACCGACCTAAATGAAATCACTTCATTCCCACTGGAGAATCATATCCATCGAGATGTGGATGCTGCTGTCTTGGCCGCTAACTTATCGATGGGGGTCCCAACTGCCATCCTATCTCCACCCATGGTTCATGGGAAAGGCGTCGGCCCGATGAAAACCAGAAGTATTCAGGTACCACTTATGATAGAAGCGGCCCTTCGATCGGGCAGTGGGTTTCAGGTTCTCGAAGGCCAGAACTTGTGGGATGGTGAGTCTTTCGAAGAAAATATAAAAGCATCACTAACAAGTAGAGCCAGAGATCCACATTGATGATTTGGCCGATGCATTCATTGTACTCGTTGAAGAAGCTCTTAAGCCAAATGGTGGTAGAGCTCAATGGGGCCCAAAAGGATACTATTTCTGTAACTCTGGGGAATTTGTGAGTGGAACCATTAAAGGCGAAAGACCTATTACTGACTGCTAGATAGAAATGGGGTGAAGCTGCAGCTGAAATAGCTAAGGAGCTATCAAAGCAAGGCGCCATTGATAGTAGCGATGTGAAGAAATTGTCACTTGAAGATGCTCAAGTGAAGCATCCATGGGCTCCCTTGATCTGGGGAGGGAATTGTCGCAGTCGAGCAGACAGATTGAAAATGCTCGGGTGGGCACCTCAAAAGTCTGGGTTCCGAGAGAGTCTGCCAACAATGGTTGCAGAGGAAGTGAAGACACTGGCATCCGAGCAGTCCAAGACTGCCCTGGACAAACTGGCCTAAGAGGATCGTGAATTTCCAGCTTGTTGTTCTGTTGGATAGACTTGTGAATGTATCTTATTGCATATAAGAGATAGAATTGAAATTTGTTATTGGCTGATATTATCGGGCTCGGTAGTCGGGCAATCATACCTCAATGCCTCCTCGTTCTCTCACCCACCACCTTAGTAATCGTTGAATGACAATTCCTTCTGTTGTATTTTTTGTATCTCGATACTTGCCTTCCAATGGCAACATGAGTTCATCAAACCAGATGAATACTACGCTCCACGGCAAGCCCTGTGCAAGCTGTAGAAGGAGACGTGTACGATGTGATCGATTGAGACCCTGCTCAAATTGCGAACGGTCTAAGCAGCTCTGTACGTACGACAACGAACCAACGATAAGTAGCGGAACTATTTCAGAAGGGCAAGATGTCGCAGCGTCTGCAGATCCAGATCTTCGTGGTCGGTTGGCGCGACTTGAAAGCTTGATGGCCGCCATGTTGGCAAGGGACAGTGGTGGCGTGGGCCTGCAGAATGAATCACCACGTGATGAACTATCTGGACAATCTCCGTCGGCATTAATTTCAGGCGCTGTTTCTGAACCGCATGAACCTGTAGGACAAGTAATATTCCAAGATGGCTACTCAGCATATTACAGCATGGACTTCTGGACCAGTATGATCAGTGAGGTCCGAGACCCAAAGTACATGTCACGTGGTTAGATTGGCTGACACACAAGATATATAGATTGAAGACCTCCGGAAACTGCTGTCTCCCCCTTGTACCCGAAACAGTCTATCGCCATGGTTTTCAAATGCTATGGCTAGTTTTCAGCCGCATCCAACAGCCGATTTAAGTTTCATGCACCCCTCGCTTGAACAGAGCAATGCATTGTGCAAGCTATTTGCTGAGAAAGTGAATCCGTTTGTTCGTATCGTACATCAAGCATACTTCGGTCAGGCGTTAAACCAGTACCGTCGAGGTACCCATATTTTGCCACGGGAATTTGAAACACTCTTGTTCACAATTTATCTTCTTACGATAAACTGTCTCTCTTCAGAGGTTGTGGAAAGCATTTTCTCAACAAGTAAACCTGTGATCCTTGTACGCTTCCATGAAGCGGTTCAAGCATCCTTATCTAAAGTTAATTTCGTTACAACTGATAAAGTTTGGGTTTTAGGTGCAATTATTCATTATGTGGTAAGAGATTCCAATTTACACCAATGCCAATGGAGAGCCTCTTGGCAAAAGACTTTACTTTGAACTTCCTTTTTGTGTATTTATTACTTGTGATTTGAGTTTATCTGAGGGCTAAAAGAGGAACATAGTCATTGACTGATGATTTGATAGACATTTTTATTTCAACAGAGCCTACATCAGGAAGCGACAGCACTGCTAGCAGTTGCAATCCGGGTCGCTCAAAGCCAAGGTCACCATCGTGACCCAAGCCATTTCCCATTCTCACCATGGGTCTGTGAGCTTAGAAGAAGGATGTGGAATCAGATTTGCTGCTTGGATGCACGAGCCATAACCTCATTCGGGGCAGAATCTTGCCTTCCAGTGACAGCTGATAGTCGACCTCCCATCAACGCAAGTGATGATGAGTGGCATCCAAGTCGATTTGCAAAGCCCTCTTCTGTACCACCAAACTCTACAGGCTTTACGGGGATGACGTTCGCGCTGGTGAGTCGTGAGATAGCCGGCTTGACGCAACAACTTGCAAAGGTCGACTGCCAAGAAATCGCAGCGAAGGAGGCACTTATCCAACAAACGGAAAACAGCATTAACGAAAAATTCTTCAAGACTGTCGATGGTACCAATTTGTCCCAGACGGTGGTCGTTGCTATGGCAGAGGTCGCTATCTCAAATCTCAGGTTAACGAATCGATATCGACAGATTCTGCTCGCTAAGAAAGATGTACCGAGCATTGACAAATACCCGTAGGTTATGACTCAATTGATGAGAATGAATGCTAACTTCCGTTTTTAAAGTGTTTTCATCGCAGCAATAGAGCTGCTCGAAGCAATAGAGTATCATATAACGACATTTTCTCCATTGGGTTGGGATTGGATCTTCCAACATACAGTCCCTTGGCTCGCGATATCAATCCTCCTTACTCAACTCCCACACTGCACGAAAGACGCAGATATGGAGCGCGCACAGCGACATATCGATATCATGTTCCTTCGATACGAGAATCTATCTAGTTCTCGAATGTGGAAACTTTTAGTTGAGTTAAGACACCAGATGCAACCGACCTGGAAGCAAAACGAGGGCCCAAGTCCAGAAGTTGGAACGGAAAATATGATGTTGGAAGAAAATAGCTTCGTGCTGGGGTTTGATGCAGAAGCACAGAATGATTTGTTTATGTATGACGATCCATTAAATTATCAGGAGATGGCCAATATGCCGTGGTAAGAAATGCCTTTCCCAAGATGAATATAAAGCTAATGGAAGATCAAATAAAGGCTTGACCCACAGACACTCTACTAAATATCAAATAATCAAACTCTGTCAAGGATATTGCTTACGAGCACGGCTGTGATAATGTTCGGATAGACTGGTTGTGACGCGCTGAGGGATGTGAAATCTAGAATATCAAATTTAACACACATGAGACATACCAGATTAATCCAATTAAATAGTTGAAAAGCAATCGACATTTAAATATCATCCTGTGTGAAAAAGATAGAGAATCAGATTCTGTGATGTTATATGACCAGCCCAGCTTCGCTGCAAATGAAAGCAGCACACCGCTTTTGGTAAAAGCGGGCAGAATGCCCATTTTCAAATGCGTCATTCGGCGAAACACAACCCTCAAATAATTGCCCCGCTAAGCTTTTATTTTCACGGTGCGTCGCTCTTTACACAGCATCTCTCCACGCGAGTCCTTCATTGAATAGAAACGATATACCCCAGTTCTGCACTTACGAACATGTCGAGCCGCCAGTTGAGGAAATTACAGCAGCAGCGCGAACAAGAGCAAGCCAGATTAGCTAAGCTCCAAGAAGACGCAGCCTCAGAAGATTCGGAAGACGAGACTTTCCCATTACCACCGTCGAAACCGAAACCCAGTCTTTTTGCCAGTTTGGCAGCGCTCGAAGATGAGGGTGGAGATGAAGATGAAGACGGAGAATCAGGAGCGGAGAAGGAAATAAAGGATAAACACAACGATTCGAGCGAGATTGAGAGTCTGCCAGCGACTACACAAAAGAAACCCAAGAAGTCAAAGAAGAAGAAGAAGGCAAAAAACAAGGCAAAAGAGGCAGCGAAGTCTACAGAACCTACCGAATCTACCGACGGCCCAGACGAGATTGATGCAGCTCTTGCAGCTCTGAAGATCAAAGCCCCAAATGGCCAGTCGGCGCAAGATTTAGCAGCTCCTGTGGATCATCAGTTTGAGAAGGTCTGCAAGTTACTAGGTATTAGTACGCAGCATCTCAAGGTGGCAAATGAGATGCGGAATCTTTTTGGGCGAGCTGCGGTTGAGAATCATGACGATGCGGGTGGTGCAATACCAAGAAGTGCACGACGAAGACAACGGGGACAGAACCAACAAGTCGACTTAGAGACTGCCCTCAAAGGACACCACGCTCCTGGCAGAGGTCTTCCAGAGCTTACATTGCGACGGAACATATTCATACAGGGCAAAGAGGAATGGCCAAGGGCAAGTACAGGTGGCTTAACTATGGGAGTTGTCGAAGACAGCATCTATAGTGCTCGTCGAGGCAATGGGGTGGTGGAGTTCAGATTCATACACGATCAATCTTACCAAGCCTTGCAACAGCAATTCGATTTGTTTGTTGAGATGGGCAACCCTCAAAACCTGATCGGTCTTTTGCAGCGCAACCGTAAGTTTTCACCGGTCGATTGATAGAGAAAATACTAATATTCAACCAGCTTACCATATTTCACTTCTTATCCAAGTCAGCAAAGTTGCCAAAGATCAAGGTGATCATGCATTATCCTCGGACCTATTAGAGCGAGCCTTATTCTCTTTTGCTCGTTCTTCGACTTCTTTATTCTCAGCTAAACTAAGTCAAGGCAAGGCATACTTAAATTTCCAGAGACCGGAGAATCGCGAGTTATGGCTTGCTGGCTATCAGTATATCAAAAGCTTGGTCATGAAAGGGACTTATAGAACAGCGTTTGAGTGGGCAAAGTTATTATTCAGCTTGGATCCAACCAACGATCCATATTGTATGAGCCTCATGCTCCATAATCTGGCCTTAAGAGCTCACGAATTCCAATGGCTATTGGAGACGACTGATAGTTTTGAGTGGGAGAAACGAGCTTCCCATACATATCCATCCTTGGCATTCGCTGCTATGCAGCTCAAGGACGGCGCTCAATGTCGAGCGCTCCTCGAAGCAGCGATGGAGGATTATCCATGGATATTTACTCAATTGTTTCAAGAGATCAACCTTGATGCGCCATCGTCTATCTGGGGAATCAAACCACGAACGGATGCGGAGACGTTATTTACTGAGATATATGTACGCCAAACGAAAGACCTATGGAACACACCGGAAGCCACATCTATCTTGATGGAAATTGCTCACGCAATCAACAAAGTAGATGTTTCGAAACTAGCCCTCATAGACAATCAACAGATTACGCTCGATGTTGTTCGGTTTGTGTATTTGGACAACACTCCCGCTTTGATGGGAATGGTCCCTGCAGCAATGCTACACCGAAGTAATAACTCAGATGCCGACCCATTACCTCCAGACAACAACGTCTACTCTTATGAGAGTCAACGAGTACGAATCGAAGGGCGTGGTCGACCTGGAACTGACGGCATCCAAGGCGACTTTTTCAATCCAATAGCTGCTTTAGGTCGTCTCATTCCTGGATTTGGGAGAGCTGCCGACGATGACGATGAACTCGACCATCTGGATCAAGCTGACCTTCGGAGACAACTAGAGCATGCGGTGGCAGCTGAAGAAGAGCAAGAAGCTACAAGAGATCCTGCACTTGCTACGGAAGAACAGCCACGAACAACGGTCTCAATTGCGAGAAGACTACTGGACATGCTCTGGGGACCAACTGAGCGGTTTGTAGACTCAGACAGTGTTAGTGATCGAACAGATACCGAATCTGAGGTAGAAACCGATGAGGAGATGCTTCAACTTGGGGATGCTAGATAGAAATAGAAATGTATCAAGATTGAGCCAGGAGTGTATCACGTGCACGCAGCCACACGGTTGATAGATTGATTGATGGTAATTAGGCAATTCCATGTCGTCTGACCGCAAGAAACACAAAGGGTAAGGTTGCATATGACAATATTGAATAATATTGAATTAACTTGCTCACTTTCCGCATCCTCCCCGTGTGATCTGTTCCTCTTGGGCTTGATCGTCATGGGAGTCGTGGTGAGGGAGTTTCAAGAGATCCGAAACAGCCTCGCCCCGACCCGGACCTGCGTCAAATCGAGTTCAGATTTCTAAGCCGCTGCTGGGAGTTGTTTTTAGTACAGGACCAGCCCAGCAACCACCACCACCACCAAAGCACAAAGCACGCAAGAGACCACATCTCCGGCTGACTACAAATAACGTACGCAATCCTGCTCAGTGGCTTCCGCAGCGCATCTACTTATACCACTCTAGTCCTCCCTCCACCGAACTCTACCTACTCAACCCAAAACCCACTCTCGCAAACAATCAACCCCGCTACCGCTACATTACCGCAATCATGTCCGCAGAACACACCTACAAGTTCAATGTCAGCATGAGCTGTGGAGGCTGCTCGGGAGCCGTTGACCGCGTGCTCAAGAAGCTCGATGGTATGTACTTGAACCCATCCTCTGCGCGCATTCATTTTCTTCGCGCGGGTTTTCTGCTCTACCCCGCACTCCACCTCTCTTCACCGCGCAAACGAGCGATTGCTAATCGGTGACGGATTGAACAGGCGTCAAGTCATACGAAGTTTCCCTCGAGAGCCAGACCGCCACCGTTGTCGCAGAGCCCTCTTTACCATACGAGAAGGTCCTCGCCACCATCAAGAAGACCGGCAAGAAGGTCAACTCGGGCGAGGCAGATGGAGAGTCCAAGAGCATTGAGGTCCCGGAAGAATAGAGGAATAAATATCGGCGCGCGTAGTTGAGCTTCATGGCGTTCTTTTAATGTTATGGTTTGGGGTTATGAGACGAGATGCGATGAGATTTTATGAGTTGCGGTAGTACAGGACATCGATACAATACATCATCACTTTAGAGGGCTGTTTGTTAAGCCTCTGGTTCTTTGAAAATCTGGTCCTCTGTTCACCGTCCCCTCTTGTGTTTGTCTGCTACGTTGTGGTCGCTCTGATCCAGCGATGGATCTTGCAGGCAGTGTTCACTACTGCTGGCTTTTGCTGCTGGCTCTTGCTAAGATCACTCTTCAGGTTCACGATAGGCATTTTGACCACAAAGCCAAGACTCCTCCAATTGTCTCTTCCCGAAACAAATCACTTCACATTGGCTATCCCACAACTTTTACCTTCACTCCAACAAACATCCATCCTCATCCTGCATCTCAAATACGGCCGTTTTGTAATCCTTCACAACAATACGAGGCCAGAGAACAACAACAGTACGTACAAGTAATCACGAAATCCTAGTCAGCTCACCAAAGCCTCACCACTGTCATACCTAGGTACAAAAGAGCTCACAAATCATTCCTCTGACACAAGAATGGCTATTCAGGATCAGTAAACACCTGTTCCACGTGATGGGAGAGTAGCCGCTCAATTCCACGGATAGCGATGTGGCAAGGGTTGAATAGGTTGTGTGAAATGATTGTCTGGGTGGTTGGAGAGAGAAAGGCTCCTGTAACGGAGGAAGAGCTTAAATACAGGCAATAGCGCTAGTACGCGCTCCTTCCGTGCTACACTCACCCACGTATCCTCCCCCAGAAAAAGTAATTCCCATATACTCCCCAAAACGAAGCTATTCCCAGCTATCCTCTGCAAACCCTGCCTCTCCTCGTGTCTGGTCATCTCAGGTATTCCTCCCGTACGGAACACGCGCCGTAGTAACTCTCCAGATTCCTCTTCCTCAATTCCCGCTTCGTTTAGAGTAGCCAGCTTCCCCAGCCCGTTCTACCTCCGTTCTATCTATCCAGCCCTGTATACTTCCTTCACGATCTTCCATTCTTCAGAAGCCCAAATCTTTATGGTTCCTAGCCCCGGTTCACTCCCGTTGCCTCAGATATACAGCCGCGTGTAATAGGAGTCCGAATAGAACGCGTACCGTAGCTTTGCGTACTCGAAAAAGATATCCTCGTAAAATCGTAATCGTAAAATCGCTCGTAGGGAATCGTGTTCGTACTGGATTACGTACCGTAGTACTTGTCGTGTGAGAAGGTAGTTGCGCGTGCAGATAATAGGGAACGACTGAAAAGTTGAAAATACTGAAAACGACTGAAAAGCAACTGAAATCGAAGATATACTTGAAAATAAAGCGAATACCGTTGTCCCATTGACACAGAGCCTATGCCTGGCATTGGTCACCAGTGTGGCAAGGGTTAAATAGGTTGTGTGAAATGATTGTCTGGGTGGTTGGAGAGAGAAAGGCTCCTGTAACGGAGGAAGAGCTTAAATACAGGCAATAGCGCTAGTACGCGCTCCTCCCGTGCTACAGCGACCCTGAACCGAGGTCTGCTTCGCAACGCTAATGCCCCGCAAAATGATCTCCCCCGCCATGCGAGCTCCAGTGGCAGGTGGATTGACAACCCTCGAGTTCTTATATCAACTCCCTCTCTTCTCTTCCGGCCTCTCATACCATTTTAACCACAAGTCTCCTTTCGGAAAATTCGTGATTACCTACTATCTTTGCGTTGCGATACTCTCTTAAATCTGACACGATGGTTATCAAGCGCAATGAGCCATGCTACGTCCTCGGCGTCGGCATGACCAAGTTCATCAAGCCACGAGGAAAAGTTGACTATACCGAGCTTGGCTTCGAGGCGGGCGTGAAAGCTATGCTCGATGCGCAAATCAATTATGATGATGTCGACCAAGGTGTTGCGTGTTACTGCTATGGCGACTCCACCTGTGGTCAGCGAGTCTTCTACCAATTCGGTATGACACAGATTCCCATCTACAATGTGAACAACAATTGTTCGACCGGCTCAACGGGCCTCGCCATGGCGAGAAATATCATCAGTCATGGTGGTGCTGATTGTATGTTGGTTGTTGGGTTCGAGAAGATGATGCCCGGAAGCCTCCAGAGTTTCTGGAATGACCGGAGTAACCCGACAGGCACTTCGACTGAGATGATGATCAAGACTAGAGGCATCACAAATGCGCCCGGTGCGGCACAGATGTTCGGTAATGCTGGACGAGAGTATATGGAGAAGTAAAGTATTCGTGCCGTTTTCTGATATCGCCTACTAATACGTCGCAGGTACGGAGCCACAGCCTCTGACTTTGCAGAGATCGCAAGAATAAACCATGAGCATTCACAAAGGAACCCATACTCACAATTCAAAGACGTCTACACACTCGAGCAGATTGAAAAGGCTCCCATGATCTTCGAGCCTCTCACCAAACTCCAGTGCTGCCCCACGTCTGATGGCGGTGCTGCAGCCGTTCTAGTTTCCCAAGATTTCCTCGATGCTCGTCCGCATCTGAAAGATCAAGCCGTCCTTATTGCAGGTCAATGTCTCGCCACCGACGCCCCATCTTTATTCTCCCGCTCGGCAATCGACCTCATGGGATTCGAAATGAGCAAGCACGCATGCGAGACAGCCATGAAAGAAGCCAAAATCGAGCCCAAGGACGTGAGTGTCTGCGAACTCCACGACTGTTTCTCGTCCAACGAAATGATCACCATCGACGCACTAGGTCTAAGTCCGCCGGGGAAGGCGCACGAGATGGTGCGCGCAGGCGACATCACATACGGCGGTAAACGCAATCTAGTCATCAACCCATCGGGAGGCCTGATCTCCAAAGGCCACCCGCTCGGCGCATCCGGCATCGCGCAATGTGCAGAGCTCGTGTGGCATCTCCGTGGATGGGCGAACAACCGGCTCGTGAAAGGGACGAACATCGCGCTGCAGCACAATCTCGGTCTGGGCGGCGCGGCCGTCGTGACGGTGTATAAGCGAGCTGATGGCAAGACGGCTCAAGCTGTCAGTTCGGAAACCGTCGCCCAGAAGACTGGCCTGGGCTATAACCCAGCCGTCGAGGCGAAGGGCTTCACGGAGAAACAGGCCGCGAGTGTCAAGAGTAGGACGAAGAGCAGCTTGTGGGCGCTCGCGGATACGGAGACCAAGGTGCAGTCGAGGTTTTAAAATGGGAGATCGGGTTTTGTACGCTTTTCGGGGGGGAAGGGATTTGGACCGTCTTTTGTGAAATAGGCGGAATCATATCTGGATCTGGATCTGGATCATGTCCAATTCTGATTGTGCACTGTGATTGTACCCCGTGTGATTGTACCTCTCTTGTCTGCCTGTCTCTCTTTCCAACATCTGCTCCTCACGCCCGAGTCCATAACCACCCAATCATTCTCGCCCAGCAGGCACTCCAACAATTCAATCATGCATCGCAGCTGACCAATGGGATCATCTGCCTCTCATCCGCCCTCCATCCCCGACACTCGTTAGCCGTTTTCTGATTCCCATTTTCCATTTTCCATTTCCTGTCTTCCATTTTCTGATTTTAGTTTTCTGGTTCCCATTTGCCAGTTTCCATTTCCTGTTTATCACAGCCAAGAAAAAGTGTTGGTGGCTTTCTCTTAACCGCTGGAACTCAAGTGGCAGAGCCAAGGCGAGCCGGTTTTGGGCTTCTTGGGGAATCCATAGATGGTGGGCAAGGTAAAGTGGAGGTAGACTGAGAACCGTTTAGGAGCACGAAAAACGAGGTTGAGAGTGATTCTCCATTTTTGGTTTCTGGCTTTGCCATTTATCTCCAATTTCCGCCCCTGCACTTAATTCCACCTTTTCGTGACCGCCCTATCTCTTCTCGCAGTATCACGGAGCGTGGTTTCTGGCTTTGAAGGAGAGGGGGGGGAGGGGAGATAATTTGAGTACTTCGTATCGGTGTTGGGTTCTTGGCTTTTTGGGAAAGTGTTGGATCACCATCGCCCCCCTCTTATCAGTAATCGTTTATCGTCTATCCATGCACATGGTCGATTGTTCAGCACTCAGGGAGGAGCAGGGATTTTGGTTTATGCTAGGCGGCTATCCTAGCTTCGCCTTTCAGGATTTCATTTTCTGCTTTGCGATTCTGGTTTTCGGTTTTTGGCTTTCGGGTTTTTGGGGTTTGGTATCTGTTCGTGTGTAAGGTAGGTACGCCATGAGTGTTGGTGGCGTTTTTCTTCTTTCAAGATCTTAGGAATCGGATTTTCTGTTGCTGCCTTCTATGCGTCTGTCTGTCTGTCTGTCTTTGGCTTTTGCGCATGGGCTTCGGTTTTGGTTTCGGTGGTCCTTGTATCTCGTTGGGTATTCTGATTCAATTTTTTCATGCTATTGCCTTCTCGTGATTGTTCTTTACAGATTAAGTGATGATGTTGTTTCCTCCTCCTCCTCCTCCTCTGCCTTGGTGGTCAGCTTCCGAAAACAAAGGCGCTATAATTGATGCCTTCACGTAAAAATGTTGGGGATATCAACCTATCTCTGCCCCTCACGTTGTTGGTTTATCTTATCAGTGATTGCCTGCTGCTGCTGCTGTACAGTATGACTCCATAATCGCTTATCCAACTCTGTCCAAGGGGCTTGAAGTGGGGTGCTAAGCAGGGATCTTGAATATGGTCGGCGGCTATTTTCTAACTTCAGTTTCTCAGACTCCATTTTCGGCTTTTCGGCTTTCAGCTTTCGGTTTCTGGTTTCTGGTTTCTGGTTTCTGGTTTCTGGTTTCTAGTTTCTGTAATACCTGTCTGCATACGTCCTCGCCGCACTGCAAAGTGTTGGTGGCTAAGCACTCGCTTAAATGCCTCCAGTTGGTTTCTCGCTTCTCGTCCTCGAGCAGGAAGGAGTTCTCCTCTTTCTGGAACTGACTGGGGAAAGAATTGAATTGGTTGGGTGCCGCTGTTGGGTTTCTAAAAGTCGCTTCGTCTTTTTTGGCCTTTTTTGACCGCGTCTTCTTATCGACAAGGGTGTTGGTTGATCTGTTTCTGATTGGTGTTTCTATTCGAGGTTCCTCAAGGGCGCCTCACTTGGCTCTCTGTTTTTCTTTCATAGAATCAGTGTTTCTTTTTTTCTTTTGGCCTTTGTGACGGCTGTGTGCTTCCTTGTACCAAAGACTCATGATGTAGAACTTGTCGGGAATTCTTTTGGCTTGGTATTTTCCCACGGTTTCGACTTGTAAGGTTGAAGAAATGGATTTTTGAAGTAGGCGCTTATTCTCAATCCTAGACTTTCTTCTGCCTGCTTCCCTGTAGCCCAGACTTTGGTGACGTATCGTTGCAAGAGCCATTACTGGCCTTCTGTCTTTCGCTCTGGTGTCTATCTACTTTCTGGTATCTGTTTTCTGCTGCTGGTTTCTGCTTCTGAACCGTTTCTCTGGATTTGGAGACGATGAAGTTGCTAAATAAATGAGGATGGATCAGTATTTTGAGGTCTTGAAACTTCAGGATCTGTCGATGAAGTCAGTCCCTCCTTCCACATTTCCACATTGTTTCTTCCCATCGGCGTCATTGCCTCTTGCCCTTACCACGAAAGACTTCGGTACCCATCACACAGTTGACCGCCATCTTTAGCAGTACTCAAGCTCAGCAATCGACCATATCACAATCCAGCCTTAGCACATAACCAGGCAAACAACATGCCCTTCAATAACGAACCCCAGCGCTCTGCCCACAGATCTTTCTCGGCCCCAATCGCCAACATGCGGGGCAGCGATCAAGTCGAGCAAAGGTCAGCAACCAGGTACGGCCGTAGGTACGAAGCAGACGCGCAGCACCAGCACACCTGTGGCCGCTGCCAAGGCTGGTCAGAAAACCAACGAGTGTTCTGTTATCGAAGCCTATTCTTCGACGCTCTCCAGGGCTTCATGAAGAAGAATACGATGCCTGATTCCGTTGCGGTCAATGTGCCATCGCACTTGTATGCTATGCCTGAGGGGCCAACCAAGATGCAAGGGCTGTCGAATTTCATCTATCAGCATCGAGCGAAGATATCGGACCAGAAGTGGCGGGAACTTGTGGATTTGGTGGGGCGTTGGATGTGAGGAGCTTGAGAATATGAGACTGGTCGATGGGGTCCATTTCCTTGTGGTTGGTCGTTGCATTCTTCTTGGGTTGATACTTTGGCTTGGCGGCGAGGAATTTGAGATGTTGCTGCCGACATATGTTTTTGGGCTCGCATTTCTCCAGACGGTGAATGGTATATTGATGGTTTACTCGAGTGCTGGTTTTAAGAATGGTCAAGGTAGAATGCTATGGCTCTGATGGATTGCTTCTCGCTCAGCCAGGACAACATAGTGACAATATAATGGGCTGAGTCTTTGCCAGATATTCACCAGCTTGCGCCAGAATCGATGGTCTGTGTGATTTGCTGCTGGTTGCTTCGGGAGCCTTGAAGGCAATTCTCTCAAGTAGAATCTGAAGACCTGCGAAACAAAATATATTAACCAAGGCGAGTCAGTGAACACGAAATTCTATCTTGTATCTACTTCAGAATCATCTTCAAAGTCCTTCTGCTGGCTGTCCAGTTGGATTTTCTCGGCTCCGAAAACCCAAATCCACATCCGAGGCACGTGCATAACAAAGAAAGGGGGGAGCACGGCGTTAAGCGAGACGCGCTCAACATCACCAACTCAAAGAATGCGCAGTTTGAACAAAGAGTCATACAAATGTGAATGCGCAAAGACCTATCAAGAGATGAGATGACGATAGCAGACCCCATTAACCTCCTTAGCCTAATATGCTAAAAGCGGAAGAAAGGAAAAAAGGCAGCAAAAAGAAAAGTTGGATAATCTTCGAAATGGTGTTTCCTGGCATACCACAACCGATGCCCACAACCACGATCAGTGGCAAGTGTTCGTGTGTGGACTCAGGAGCAGTAGTTCACGCAGTTCGTCGATTATCATGATGCACTTTTCTGCTATGCAGAACTAGATGATTTAGGTATCGTCTGTTTGCCTTGTTTTTATAATCTTTGTATAACCCGAATTTATATACTGTCTTGGCACTTATATACGAACTACCGAAGAAAAAAGAAAAAATCAAAAAAGAGAAAAGAGAGTAAAAAGAATCTTGAAGAACCTTCAGAAGTGGAGTTTCCTGACTTACTACGACCAATGTGCGGGAACTTAGAGGGAGCAGTAATTCACACACTTCGTTAATTGTTATAGTATAAATGTCTTGCTATGCAGGACCAGATGATATTTAGTTATCTTCTGTTTACTTTATTTGAGCGGCATTTATATAAATTAAATTATATAACTACCAACATGCCTCTAACCAAAGAACGACAAAAAAAGAAAAAAATAGAAAAAGAATATTATCCAAAGTATTTTTCTCTAGAAGACTGCAACCAATAGACAGGAGCGTAGAACTGTTATAGTATAATATTCCTGCTATACAGAACCAGGTGGTACTTATCTATTATCTGTTTGCTTTGTTTGATAAGCAATTTTGAAAATTGAATTGATTCTAACCGAGATGCTTGAAAAAGAAAGAAAAAAAAGAATGTTGGATAACTTCTGAAGTGGCTTTCCTGGGGTACACCACAATGGACGGTAGCTTAGAGGGAGCAGTATTTTACACACTTCGTCTATTATGGTGGTGCGATGTTCCTGCTAAGCGGAACCAGATGATTTGCCTATCTTCTGTTTGGCTTGTTTGATTTACACTTTTGCAAATTAATATTATAAACTACTTAGCCGAGCATGAATACCAAAAACATATGAAAAGGACATATTAATATTTTAGATGATATTTCCCAGGTTGCTTTATAAATGAATATAACTATAGCTTCCTGCGCTTCCCTTTTCTTTGCTTATATATAGGAAAAGAAATTAGTGAATTTGGGATTCGGAACCTAGAGGGAAAAAAGAAAGAAAAAAGAAAAGTAATTTTTAAAGTAGTTATTCCTAGGTAGCAATCACCCAATTGAGAATAGTCAGAGGGTTTGGTCTGCCTTCTATTTGCTTGTATTTTTATAGCTGCTATGCAAATTAAAGTTATCAAATTTAGCCAGGCGATTCTCCGTATAAACAAATTATCGGTATCCTCCGATATTATAAGGTTAATATAATGATTCACTGTAGTAACTTGTAATAATTGATATAAGATGGTTTTTTAATTGTAAGAGGAGCTACAGGAGGAGGCCTTATATAGGTACTAGCGTTCCACGTGCCTTGTTTGACTATTATTCTAACACTAGGCTAACTTTAGAAAGCTGGATTTTTGGCAGGCTAGTGTTCTCTAAATAGCCTTATTTGTTCCCTTTCCATCCCTCCTATATATCCTCCCGTGTTCCTTGTTCCTTAATCCTTGTTCCTTGTTCCTTGCTCCTTGTTCCTTGCCTCTATCGCCCCAGATTCAGAAAAACAAAGTTCAGTATATTACGGTCCTCAAGTAGGATTCGCTCTTTCCCACGCGCGTGGGTAGGTAGATCGCACCTAAGCCTACGGTACAGCTTCTTCTTCTTCCGTTCGTAGTTCCCTAGCGCTCCTTCATATGGTTGATCTGACAGGCTCAGTTAAGAGGTCAGATTTATATTCGGTGAATAATCCTTAGCGACTCGATACGCCAACAGTTAGATAAGGCGAAATATAGATTCGGAACCCTCGTGTTAGTGATAGTAATATATAGTAGTCAGGTAAGGCGAAAGAGTACTTACGTCAAATTCGGAACCCTCCTACTAGCTATAATATTAGCAAAGTTGATTCCTCCTTGAAAGCGGTACGAAAGCGGTAGTAAACTATAACGCATCAAGCTCCCGGTATAGAACCTCCTCTCTCTTTAACAGAGATTAATACGGCAAATAGCGTTCGAGCGTATTCGCAATAGAGTCTCCTAATCTGTACGTCTACTAATCAGTGTTAGTATCCTCCGATATCATAAGGTTAATATAGTAATTCACTATAGTAACTCGTAATAATTGATATAAGATGGTTTTTCAATTGTAAGAGGAGCTACAGGAGGAGGCCTTATATAGGCACTAGCGTTCCACGTGCCTTGTTTGACTATTATTCCAACACAAATAAAACTCTGGCACACTCGTTTTGCCTAACGCGCCTCTCCGACACTTTCCACATCATCTCACTTATAGACTTTTACTGTTAAGAAAACGAAGTTTCTCAGATTATATCATATGCTAGGCTCTTAACAAAAATACACACCCCTTAGTAGCTATCTTTATTATAATTACACCACAAGGAGCCACAAGTCCGTTTCAAGCTCTCTTAGCCTTTTTATGACTCTGCCACTTCTGATTATCATGATCCGGCTATGGCAGGGGTATTTCTAGGATTTAATATCAATTCCCGGAGTCTATTAAATGCTCGAGTGAAATTTTAAGCAAACAAGCATGCGGCATAAAAGGAAGGCTACTGATCCCTCATGTTATAACAGGAGCGTTTGAAACTATTAAATTGCAATTATAAAAGTAGTTACTACTTCAGTTGTCATCTATGCACATTCGCGGGTGGCTGTAATACATGACCCAGTATGTAAAACTAGCTGCCTTGGTTTTCCTCTACTATTATACTTCATATTTAAATAGTGGACTAAGCCTCTCCTAACTGCTGTATACTCCGATTAATTTCTTTATAAGGACTTATAAGATAGTATGTCCACGCTCGATGTACAAATTTATCCTCTGAATATATATCTCTAGGATTTTAAAATCTGTTTACGATCACAACAATGGCCATCAAAAACTCTATGTAGGCGCCCTTCGCCCTGGCCATAGAAAATAATGTATTGGAGGTGTGTCGGTGCTACCAGTGTTATCACTTGCCTCAAAGAATATTATGACCCTCGTGCCCATTCAAAGGAAGTTAGAAAGTTTCATGACTTTATACATTTCCTAGAAGCCACATCTTCTTGGTAGAGGTTCTGTCTATGATACAACAAGCAATACCCACAAATAATTTGCTAGAAGCCCATACCACTGAATCCATGCATACTTCAATCTCCATCGGTATTCTTGTCCTCTATACCGTGTGCTTCTCTGCGACTATCATCTTCAGTGCGCTCGCTGTCGGAAGCAGGATCAGCAATGAGATGGCTCTTGTTGGTGGCGCGCTTTTCCTGTGGCTCGACTGTTGGACTTTTATGCTTGTCTTCGTCCAAAGTGAGATCAATGCTAGGATCCACTTTCCCTCTTCCATCATTTTCACCATCGCGCAAAGCAATATCAGAAGCCGCACCATCCTTCACTCCAATTGCTGCCCCCTCCGTGCCATTCTCGCCATCTGACTCCTTCTCCGTGGCCTGATTAGCACGGTCGACTGTATTTCCATGGCTACCATTGACATTCAACTCCCGCGCCTGTAATCTTTCGAGTTCTTCCTGACTCATCTCAGGTAGCTCCTCCAAGGATCCATCCCATCCACCAGGGGGGTCAAAATAAAGGCCAACGCGGATGCGAGCCCATCGCAGACCGGTGTGTCTCAATTTGGTAGCCAGTGTATCGTCACCATTTCTCTTTCCAATCCGCTTCAATCGTGTTTGGACCCACCTACGCGTCTTAACAGCTTTCAACTTGCTTGCACGACGAACAACTTCGGAGCAGGATAAGATTGGGTTGGTCTGGGTGACAAGATCCACGAGCTTGGTGTCGGCATATGTGTTTTGACGTGAGGATGCTTTGCATACCTTCGGTTTCTTGCTTCGAGTGCTTGCAGGCTTTGATTCGGGGGGTGAAGTGGTGGCGGGAGCCATGATTGTTGGTGTTGCGGTGTTTTCTTTGATGTTGTTTTAGTGTCAAAGCTGAATCGCAGTGTTGGCCTTGAGTAGACACGCTGATATAGTGAATTGGGAGAAGCGAGGACTTGCTAAAGGTGAATAGAGCAGTTGAGGCAATGGACTTTATGCCTTTGCATTCCACCTTTGCGCATGGAAGGTCCTCCTACGGCTTCGTGGTTTTAAGCTACCTGGTCCTCTTTCAGGCATAAATTAAACAGTCTTGCCATACTGTAAGATAATGTGACTGGGATTATTTGATAACCATTGATTTAGATTAGCAATTCAAGTGCTTGAGTTAAATAAAATTAAAGTTGTAAAGTTACATTTTGGCTATGTACTTACTCAAGAGCCTTTGACTATTATGTTGCGATCAGTTATTCAAAAGTATTTAATCGGTTAAAGATACCGAGCTGGAAAAGATTAACTGTTTAAAACCACAAAGACGCTTAAAGAGCACTCCTATCAATCTAGGTCGCGATATAAGAAACTCCGCTCAGGTGTCACAATTATATTGACCTATGTAAATATACCTCTCTCCTTCTTATATGGCGCTGTGTTTTCTCTAAAACACTAGTCTCTGTAAAGCTCTGGGTCATCCTCTCTGATTGAGAAGAAAGCATCCAACAATACTTGGCTAAGCGACATTGGCAGTCAAGGAGAAACCTTTGACTATCTGCCGGAAGATTTTTACCACAATTCCCCAGTGCTAAAGATGTATGGGCTCGGTAGGCTGAGACGTTAGCGATCGCCTTAGATGCAGAGCATATCACCAAACTTGAGCCAAAGTATATGGTCTACGAATATGCCGACAAAAGGCTCTCTTAGGCCATAGGATTGACGACGATATCACGAGTACCTTTACCGGTACTTCTAAACTGTTTTAATAGGCAAAGTGCTAAAATGCCTTCGAACAATTCTACAGTTATCAGAATTATCGCTTGTCTCAAAGGATGTTCATTACAATATTATCAGGTCCATGCCCGTTGAGAGAAAGTCGGGAATTTGGATATATTGCTGTATACAACTTCATCGAGGGCCGTATCTTCTTGGTGAAGAGTCTGTCTATGATACAACAACCACCATTTTCCCAACACGGCATACGATTTCCTTCCAGTTCAGCACGTTATTATCCGTGCAGGTTTCAATTTCCACCGCCAGTGTTCTTGCTCTGTATGTCCTCGATATTTCCTCCACTACCATTGCCATTGTCCTCGGTATCGGAAGTAAAATCGATGATGAGATGGGTTTTGTTATCCGTGCCTTGTGACTTCTTGCGGCCGTCCTCTCCACCGTTTTCATTGTCGAGAGTAAGATCGATGACGGAATGGTTTTTGCTGAGGCTGCTCTTTTCCTGTGGCTCAACGGTCGATTCCCCATCCTTGCCTTCATTCAAAGTGAGCTTCTTAGAAACCTGAACTTTCTCTCCAATTGCTCCCTCCTCCTTGCCATTCTCGCCATCTGATTTCTTCTCTTTTGCCTGATTAGCACTGTCAAGGGCCTGGGTCTCTGCAGCTGCAAGCTTGGCATTTCCATGGGCATCATTGATGTTCAACTCCAGCGCCTGTAGTGCCTCAAGTTCCTCCTGGCTCATCTTGGGAAGCTCTTCCAAACATCCATCCCATCCATCGGGTGGATCGAAAGAAGAATAGCCATCGCGAACACGAGCCCATCGCACACCAGTATGTCTCAGCTTACTTGCGAGTGCATCCTTTCTTCCCCCAATTTGCCGCAACCGAGTTAGAATCCATTTTCGCGCCTTTCCGTCTCTCGTGTGAATCGGCTGTGCACGTTGAACGATTTCGTTAAAAGGGAGAATCGGATCTGTTTGGGTGACGAGATCTACCAGTTTGATTTCGGCCTCCTTATTAGGACGCTCAGCTACTTTGCGCTTCTTTGCTGGAGCTTTGCGCTTGCGGGAACTGGAGGATCGGGTTGAAGGAGCCATAGTCTGACTGGTAGCTTCTCTTTGATGTCTGGTGGTATTTTGATGTTGTGGTTGAAAGGGAGCAGTGTGTGCTGTGTTGATTTCGTAGGCGCTGGTAAGTTGCTGGCAGTGAATTTCAACCACCCTAATCTCAACGCGGATACTCGTGATGTTTGCTTCCTCGATGCTCTCTAATTATTATGCTTTTGGGTTATGTTTTTTTTTTTTTTTTCAACTGTTAGGAATCTGGTTACAACTTCAAGGCACTTTGTACTACTCAGCGCACGATAAGAAACCTAGTAAAACCGACAAACGCTCATCTCGACAACTTAACTTAGAATTACAATGGCTTTCAGTAAATGCGAAAGGCTCTACAAGTGATTCTAACAATGCGCCCTGGATACTCGTATAACAGTGCTGGCTTTTATTTATAAAGTCTATCAGAGGTCAATTCCTTCGCTTAAGTACTTATATTAGCCAAACAGCAGATAGATCAAATTCACCAGCCCGAGGAATTTTGCGAAATATAATAAAGAAAATTTGCGGTTTAGATTTTAACTATAATCTTATTCATTTGGCATTTATCACAAGAAAGGCCGTCTAACTATTTATGCGCAAGATGACACGGTCACACAGAACGCGTCAGGGCTTGGGGTCAAGGCACCTCGGAGTATATTAAAGAAAGTAAGGATGTGGGGGCTTTGCACGTATCGGGTACAAGTGTACTAGCTATCATAAAAGATTAATTTGCAAAAAAGGCTACTCAAACACAAGCAAACAGAGCGCACACCAAGCACTCTGACACTCTCTTCAATGGGATACTTGCTACTATAATCGACGAAGTGTGTAAAATACTGCTCCATCTAAGCTCCCGTCCATTTGTGTGTAACCCAGGAATAGCCACTTTGGAGATTACCTCTCTATTATTTTTCTTTTTGCGTTTTCCCCCTATACCTCGGATACCAAATTCACCAAGTACTTCTTCTTTTTGATATTAGCGCTACCCGGTTCCGTAAGCTTGAGTATTTGTACTCTCACAAAGCAAAACAACAAAGCAAACATGATACGGCTACTTGGGTTGAGGATTACTGGCTGTAGGGTTACTAGCTTTAGAGCGATTTAGTTCCCGTGGGGCTTTGTCGAAGTAGGAAACATACCCCAAATAGCGATAGGGAAACCACGCTGGCGTCTTAGAACTAAATGTTGGCCAACTATCATCTCGTATAAATTTTTTGGTTTCTTTTGTTTTTTCCCTTTGCCTCGGATATCAAATTCACCAAGGAATCCCCCCCCCCCCCGCCCCCGGTTACCTTGAGTATTTATATTCTCACAAAGCAAAATAACAAAGCAAACATGATACGGCTACTTGGGTTGAGGATTACTGGCTCTCAAAAGATTAAGTTACCTGCAGGGCTTCACGGAATTAGGAAACATACCCCAAGTAGCGATAGGGAAACCACGCTGGCGTCTTAGAACTAAATGTTGGCTAACTATCATCTCGTATAAATTTCCTTTTGTTTCTTTTTTCTTTTGCTCTTTTGCGATAGCGAATATTCTCGCTACTAAGGCGAAGGTACCTGTTGAATTCACTATACGCTAGCAAACATGGCCCTTATCAGAGCGAGGTATTATATACTTGCGAAAACTAATTGTCAAGAATAAGGGCCTCGAGGGGCAGCAGAAGCTGCTGATATCACAAAGCTTGGTATTACCGCTTGTTGTACTCATACCTATATCTTATCTTATATTCGTTTCCATTCTTTACATCTTTTTTACAGGCGTCGAACGCGTGCGTTTCTGCGACTCTGGCTCGAGCACATGCGCTCTTCCCATCCAAGTTCAAAGATGCTGCAATGGCGGTTCTTCAAATTATTGCAGACATGTTCTCTTCGCAAAGGTGCCAGCGAGCAAGCAGTCTGACGGAGATTACTAGCACAAGGCAGACTGGGTCGCCCTGCGTATATTTTACCTAGAAAGTTCTTGAGCTAATACTCACAAAAGGTGACTTCTCGTCTTCTGTTCTTTTTGCTTCTCTAGCTAACATTGTGTTTCGATTCATTCAAGCCATAAATGCGCGTTCGCGTCCTTTCTTCCCGGTTCTGATAACGTGCCGCGCGAGTCTCGCCTGGCTGCGTTGTCCTCCCTTTTCATTCTATCCAAGGAACCGTGATATCAATTGCCAGGTTACCATTCTTTGAGAAGGTCATACATATAGAATTGACTCGAGGTAGCATTTTTCTTCGTGGCTCTTGGGATTGGCTGCAAAGATGCAGAGCGATGACACGCATGATCATACGTCCTTAAAAACGGAAGTCGCGCAATTTAATTGAGAAAGGGGACGACGGTTCCTTCCAAAACATCGCGCTGCTCCTTTCTGGACTGCTCTATGGAATTATCCAAGTCTTTTCAGAATCCAGATACTCTTTCAAGGATATTCTTCGAAGCTGCCTCACAAATCTCTCAGTATCCACGGCATTGTGGAATTGACTTTCAGTTCAAAGCCAGAAGATGAAAACACCAAGAAGCGGTAAAACTGTCTATAAGATTCAACAGCCACAGTAACTTCAAGGTCCCAGAGGCATGGGGTTTCTAGAAGGCAGAACAACTTGAACGTATCTAGTTGTTCTAAACCTTTCAACCGCTAGCCACTCACGCCCCTCGAGAATTCCAAAGAAGATACCTAATCCGCGAGATTAATACTTCAATCAAGCTATCCTTCACTCTTTCGTCACAACCAAACAGCAACTCAGCAACCCAACTCCCTCGCATATCCAAAGATCAACATGGCGGAACAACAAGAGCCTACAAACCAGCCAGTAACACCTCAACGCAAACGATCAAAACCACACTTCGTTCCACACTCCAAGCCCCAGGCTCAGATTCGACTCAGCGCGCTTGATATCAAGCTGGTCAACTGGGCCACGCAGCGGGATCCCATTCTCACACTCAACCAGATCCTCACCGTCGCTAATCAAGATGCTGATGCACCGCCACCGAAAGGCTCGCCAGGTCGTACGCCATCGGGCGGGTGGGTCGTTAAGAAATTGAGGAGGATTGGACTGAAGGGTGGCGACCATGAACTGGCTGTTCGCTTAAGGCATACGGGAAAGCGGTGGTGCAATATCCGCAATGGCTACACATTCTGGGATCCGTATGGTGGTTGGGATGGAAGCTACGAGGAGATTACAAAGGAAATGGAGCTGCAGCTCAAGACGAGAGAAGAGATGAAGTATCTTGGTCGTGCACAGGAAACGGATGATGATGGAGGCGAGGAAGATGAGGACGATATCATGGCTGACGGAACTGCGGATGACCCTTTTATTGTGCAATGAGTTATGTATGAGATAGGTACCTGAGGGTATTCGCTTTTGACAGCGACAGGACGGGCTTCTCTACCGTGAAATGATTAACCAGCCTTGCAATGCCAATTTATTTCACATCCATGATTATGAACCTTCAAAAACACTCTGAGGACTTCTTAAAACGTCCAGAAATCCAAAAACCTTCATTTTCAATGAAATATTTTGATTGATAGCACTATCTTAATTTCCAGATTTTCAAGTGCATTTTTGGACACAAAATTCGATGACTAAGAAGTATCTGAGTATTGAAAGTGATCCAATAATTCTCGAACGTCTGAATGAATGAACATGCAAGTGGTAACCCCTGAATTAAGCGAAGCGACGAATAAATCACATCTCACGACTTATCAATAAAAGCCCAGATAACACAACCATAAAGTACCAGTATCTCACAAAAGACGCACTCCTTTAATCTTATGCGCACGCGACTCAAGAAAGGAGTATATACCAAAGACAGAAACAAACCTTTTTGGACAAATCACTTGATCATATCAAACAAATATATCGTGAAAGACATTATCATTCATAGGCCCCTCATTTGATCTTAGGAGGGGGTATAAATCTAATCTAGAAAACCAAAAACGCCAGCCCCAAATAACCAAGATCTACTTTTGAGAATTCTCCCAGTCGGTCTGGAACTCGACGACTTCCGGCCAGTGCGTCTCGTTGCCATACACGCTGCCTCCATATTCTAGGTAGCCCTGCACATCCGGGTACGGGACGCGGCTGAGGACTTCCGTCTCGTTGCCAAAGACCCACACCGTCTGCATGCCCATGACCATGTGCTGCAGGATATGGCAATGGATCATCCACACACCAGCTTGGTTGACAGGCAAACGCCAGGCTCTCCAGCCCATGGCGGTGCCGTTCTTCGTCTTGTCGGCATATCTATAAAGCATGCTAGTGTCTCTTCTCAAAGGTTCTGCGCCTCCCCATTTGATCTCGTTCTCCGTCGCGTTGTACGTCCCGTTTCCTGACCCGAGATCCCAGTAGTGCTCGCCGTGCGCGTGGAAGGGATGCACGTCCAACCCACCACTGTCGGCTCCTGTGTTCTGGATGACGATCTCGAGCACTTCGCCGATCAGAGCTGGGAAGGCACGTGTTACGGGGTCGAGACCGCTGTTGTTGAGCGCTCTTTCCATGGAGGGGAAGTTGCTCTCTCCTTCGTTCTTGTAAAGGGATACGAGGATTGGCTCTTGGGGGAATGTCTCAGTCCATGGGTAAGAGTTCTGGACCCAGACTGTAGGGCCGCGCACGCTCTGGTGGACCGTCATGGTGATACGGCGCGTGACTTCAGCTGCGGTGGGGAAGTATGGGTCCGGTGTGATGGGGTGCAAGTCGTAGTCGAGGAAACCTCTGGTGGTATTTGGCAGAGTGAGAGGTGCTTTTACTGGTGGGTAGCGGGTGGTGTTTGATCGGGGCCCGTAGTTGATGACTGCAAATGTGCGTGTCACGGTTGGTCTGTCACGGGACTCGATTTGCATTATGTAGGTGCTCTTCTCGGGGTTCTCCTTTGCTTGGAAGAGGAAACTGTAGCGTTGTCCGGAACCAGCTTGCAAGTGGTCGACTTGTACGGGTTGCGAATAAGCCCTGTTAAGATGTTAGTTAATGAACCGGTTGGGTTTGGAGAATGCGCTTACCCATCAGCTTCGATAACGGTCATGTTCTCGTGTCCTTCAATGGCCATAGAAACGAAAGAGAGAGCGGTGGCACCAACGACCCTGAAGCGGTATAACTTGCCAGCCTCGACGTTGATTGTCGAGATACTTGAGTTGCATACAGTGCCATTGGCGGTTCCGCCTCCCTTACCGTTCACAAGGATCATTGCTGACTCGCCACTCCACACGAGTGGTGAAGCAACCAATCCCTTCTCAATCGTCGCATCATCTTTGGGGAAGACATCTTGAAGAAAGACGATTTTCTCCTCGTCATACTCGTACGGCACTACTAAGTCTTCGACAATCAATGGACCCGCTGCAGAGATCGCTTGGAAACCCTACATCGAGAATTAGATTGGCAGTTTGAAAGATCAAAAGAGTAAAACTCACAACGTGGGAGTGGTAGAAGTAGGTTCCTGCATGGCCAAGGGGCACGTTGATCTCGTAGTCGAAGAAATGCTTCGGTGGAATAGGCCATTGACTCGCTAAGGGTGTTCCATCACTGAAAGGTGATACTGCCATAGAAAGACCATGCCAGTGCTATATTAGAGTTAGCGACAAAGACCTATCAATAAAAGGAGGTATTGCGTACCATAGTAGTGTTCTGGTGTTCCATATCATTGTAAACCCGAATCCAGTATGTCTTTCCTTCGGTTAGGCGAAGGGCGGGACCTGGAGAAGTGCCGTTGACAAGCACAACAGGCTTGGTCGGCATACAAGACTGAGTAATATTACTCTCGGTGACATGTAGCACGGCATCGGGAATAAAAGAACCATTATGCACCGAAGAATAGTAAGCCGAGGTGCCGGTGAGCAGTGAGAGCCAAAGCAAAAAGAGCGGAGCTAAGGCGCGAGAGAAAGAGAAGTGCTGAGAGGGAAGCATCGTGACGTCTGATTAGAGTTAATAATGAGGACGGTTGAGAAGATTCTTTCCACGACGACGCCCCAGCCAGATACTTAAAGGGTTGGAGTCTTGCAGCGTCCAGCCTGGCGAGTGGGGAGCAGAGATGATGGGGAAGGACGAGGGACGACCAGCCATTCCTTGTTCACTTGGCCCCATCCTCAAGCCCCGCCACGCGAAGAGACCCATGGCCAAGGCCAAATTGCCCAAGTATCACAGCTGAACCTTGATTGCCTGTATGGCAGTGTCTGCTGCTGCTGACAGCCGTGGTCGATAAAAATAAAAGCGTGCTCTGTAGATCCTAATCCCGATCAATTCGGCGACCATCAGCCAGCCCCGCTGGCAGTGTCCAACGTGGCATGGGCTCAACTCCCAGTGCTGCGGCCATATGTTCCCTCACTCCCACCTCGACACTGATCGACACAGATTTAAAATGCACGTTAAACAAGCTTCTTTCATGCCAACCCTGCTCCCAATAGGAAGCCCTCGTTTAGCGGCCGAACTTCAACAAGATGTTCCTTCGGCATGATCTTGGATTTGCCATGCATTCGGGATCAGGTCTGCGGGAGCGTGCTCGGACTTTGCCCGTCTTCCTTCGCTGAGAATCTTCCTATCCAGAGATCAATCAGATCGTGAAGGAGCATCAAAGGAGACGGGAAGGTATCGAGTTTCACAGACCAACCGGCCGGAGTCCGTAGCGCTGATGAGTTACGGGGTGGCACAACATAGGTAGCTAATCAACTGCGCAGCCCGACTTGTCAGCTATCCAGCTATTCAGCTACGGGATATTCACACATACAGTCAGACCTGCAGAGCTCGGCAAGCAGAGACATTACAGCGCATTTATGCTTTCCACCATTCACGCTACCCCCATCTTACAGCCTATCACTCAGTGCTCACTGATCCCAGGAGCAAGCAAAGACCAGAGTACCCGAAAAAATCAAATAAATGATGATTTTGGATTTTACCTTTGTCTTGTCCCCTTCTTAAAATTGCGATGGGCGGTCATGCTGAGACCGAGATGCCATTTCTTTTCGTTCGTCCCAAGATCCCGAATTCCTTCATCGGTTCGTGAGAGCAGTACCAAGCAACCAGTTCCTGCATCCTCCCAAGCAAGAGATGTCGATTTGTCAAGCTTCGCTATCTAAGGAGTTGAGAGAGGGATCGAGTTGTGTGGTGAGGGGCTTGGCTTGACTTGACTTTCACTCCTGGACCCGGAACCCGAGCACAGCCGGACCCCAAAGTTTAAAGCTACCTGCTGTACGGCTTTATTTACGAAGTCGCTAAATCTAAAGCGGTGGCAATCCTCTGCATTCCTCTTCCTATTGGATCACCAGAGCTTCACTCTTTAGAGCGATGTGAAACGTACAACTTCTTCCAGAGATTGGCCGGAAGTCTGGCAAAAAGACTCATCACGAGCCATGAATTTGGCGAGATCCGTGCCTCGAGAAACGAAAGACAGCCTTTCTTTCACCACTCTTGATTGCAGCGTGAGGTTTGTGGATGAAGCCATTGGATACCGTGACAGGACGAACTATATAAGATTAACTCGATGCAGCCTGGAACTCTACGTAAAGCCACAGCCATAGCGTAAAAAGCCCAGTCATATCCGAGAAAGAAAACGAGAGAAAAACTTCCCCTTTGATCAAACATTAAAGCCACTCATGGGCCAAATTCAAACGCCTTGCTTGCGAAATCAAAATGCATTCAGTTGTCGGGTATCTCTAGGCGTTTGCTCTCCCCCATCCTCGGACGCCATCCTTTGGGGACATGCTAATTAAACGCTCATGCTCCTATCCCATGTTTGAAGAAAAACCAAATAATCCGAAACCAGAGGGGCAAATGCGACCGTATGACGAAAACTCCCATGCGACCTGATCCTTTATACTTTACTGTTCTCTTCGCTCTTTTCTTCCACCTTCTCCTTCTCCACCTCAGCTGGAGAATCACTTACTTCACCCCACCCAGAGTTGTTGCGGCTAATTCTTCCCACTGGAGCACTCGAGTCACGAGGACTTGCAAGCGGACTGCCAGTAACAGGATTTCCTACGACACTGCCATTGATGCTCTCGGCTCTTCCATGTCCAAGCATACCGCTCTTGACACTGCTACCATCACCTGCTGTTGATTGCTTTCCTGCATAGTAGCTGTTGCGGTCACTCGGCAGAGCAGGAGTAACACCGGTGGCGGAGTATAGGCTTGCCCTTTCAGCTGCACCTACGTTCGCCCGTCCTTGATGTAGACCAGTATTGGCTGCATTGGCATTGGATTCGATATTAGAGCTCAAAACACTTAGGGGAAGACTTTCCCGACTGCCACCAAATAATGAAGAGGGCGCCAGGGCACGGACAGACGCGTCTGTATCCATAGAACGTCTTCTGCGTCGCTTAGATGACGAGGCCAGAGTCAAGATGGATGCATTGTCGGTAAGGAGGTTGTTGGCCGTCGCTGTGTTGTAGGTAGCTGGGTGGCCCCCACTGCCAGCTTGTGGGATCAGATGTGCTGGTAGAGCGCTCGGTGGGGGAGAGGTAGGAAATTGGTGTGTGAACTGTATAGATTGTGTGTTGTGCCCACTGCCTGAAGCATGTCCTCCATTCTGTGCGTTGGTTGCGGGGGTCGCTGCTGCTGATTGAATAGTTGTAAGAGTCGTGGTCAACGATCGGACAGATGGTGCTGGCGACGAGAATGTGCTATCATGTCCTCGAGCTGAACTGACTCCTCCGCCAACCGTTCCTGTTGTAGCATCACCCGATGACGCAGCGTGAGACGGAGCTACATCCGAATGTGCTGCATCGTGATCCGTTGCCATCGACTTGTTTCCTATGGTTGGTGGCGGGAGGCCATCCTCAGAAGATCGAATTGAGCCCCTCCTTCGACTCAGAGAGGATGTACTCGTTGTATTTCCAGTCGGCACCGTTGAAAAGGATTGATGGCCGTTGGCCGGTACTGTAGAGCCATTCACGGTGCCTGATTCGGGATATGGGTTGTTATTCTTAGATACGCTGTTCTTCTTCGAATGCGGCTTCAACTGGTAGTTATTTCGTTTCGCGCTTGAGGGCTGCGCTGCGTCAGCTGTAGAGGAGCTGCCTTTAAAGTTTGCGAGTTTCTTCATCCATGTCGAAAATGGGCGACGGCGGCCGGATCTGTCTGGACGTTCAACTGTGCTTGTTAGTAAATGTCGTGAAGCCATATATTCAGAATACTGCATAGGCAGCAAAACTGCTCAGCGCTTCAGCACTGAATCGGTTGAGGCTTACCAGATGATTGCTGTGCGGGTTGCGCGGGTTCTGTGGTTGCCATTGCGAACGAGGAGAGAGCTCACGATAAACAGAAAGATGGGATAAGGTGGCTCAGGGTCGAAAGTGGGAAGAAGATGTGTGCGCGGCCACAGAAGAAGCTGGCCTGGTGAGTAGATATGAGAAGAGAGTGTGAAGCTGAAAGCGCAAGTTGTCAACAAAATGAGTGAATGGCACATGGGAGCGCGAATCATCGCTGATGACCTCAAAGCCCGCGTTGTTTCCCTGCCAAGACCGACCCACCATCACGTGAGCTGGTCTGGATGCTTTGGCGTGCTCTGGGAGCTTCCAGAATTTGATCCTTCGATGTGCAACAACAACAACGAACGACAAAGATCTCCCTGTCTTAGCCACGCATCTCCACAGCTTCTAGAAGCCACCCCAAAGCTCAGACGGTACTGTCACCGATATCGTTCCCTCTGCCGCTCATTGCTCAACATTCGCTACTGATCGATCCGATGTTTCTGATGATGCTGGACCAGCAACCCTCTTTGAAAGAGGAAGTCGCAGCCTGTTCTTTATCGTTCTGCTTGATGCCTTGAATTTCACATCAGGAATACAGATAATTTCACGTTGGTATAAATCATTGTCGCTCAGAATGTCCATACAACCTTTGCCACCGCACGTCATTGCTCAAATAAAGTCTTCCATCGCCATCACCAGTCTCAATGGCGTTGTCTTTGAGCTTTTCAAAAATTCTTTGGATGCAGGTGCTACGCGGGTTGATATTTCTGTAGATTACAGCCGAGGTGGATGTGTAATCGAGGATGATGGGCTGGGGATACTACCCTCTGAATTTGCGGAGAGTGGAGGACTTGGGAAACTACATCGTAAGCACGATAATCACTTTATATGGATAGAGCTAATATTCTCATAAGATACCTCCAAGCTCCATGCTAATTCTCCAACTCATGGAAGTCGGGGCAGCTTTCTTGCTTCTCTGGCCGCTTTATCTTTCATCTCAATCACATCCCATCACCACTTGCACCATTCTCATAACTCCTTGAGCATGCATAAATCAAGTTATGTAACTCGTCAAATTCCAACACCACCTCTTCAGTATCTGACATGTTCTAACCATGGCACTCGAGTGCTTGTCCGAGACCTCTTTGGTAGCATGCCTGTGCGTGTCAAGCAAAGACCACCTACTTCGGATGTGCAATTTGGGAAAAGTAACATTTGGCATGAGCTGAAACGAGGCCTGGTTGCAATGTTACTCTGTTGGCCCAATGATGTTTCTATCATGGTACGAGAGAGTGGTACCACTCACAAGTTCTCCATCCGACCGAACATCACCACACCAGTCGCAGCGGCACCCAATGTGACTGATGTCGCCAAGGCGTCCAGTATTCTTACACAAGTATCATATATCACCACTGGAGAAATACCCTCTTGGGTTCGCATAAGCGCTTCGACATCATCACTTAGTATTACTGGTGCCATCTCCCTCGTTCCCAATGCCAATAAGCATGTTCAATTTCTTGCCTTTGGGCCGCATGCTTTACTACCAATGGAAGGACAGAGCATGTTTTATGATGAGATCAATCACATCTTCACCAACTCCGCATTTGGATATGAAGATGAGAGTGCCGAGCTTGATGAATATGAGAGAGATCGAAGAGCAAAGGATGGCCGGTACAAGGGGAATGGATACACAAACAAAGAGCTGCGAGGAGGTAGAAAAGGTGTTGATCGATGGCCGATGTTCTATATTAATATCCAACCCATTTCCTCTGCGAAAACCTCGCATGATTTAGACGACATTCTAGGTGGCAAGGGGAAGTCTCTAAGTGCCATAACTAATCTTCTACAAGCAGTAATATTTGAGTTTCTCAAGAAAAATCATTTCCAACCGCGAGCTTCTCAGGGCCGACCATCTGAGAAGATAAAACAGACCAGACGAGAAGCTTTGATCCAGGTGAACCCCGGTGTGGAGCCAGTGTTGCGTAGCCAAAGCACTCCAGCAGTTTCTCCAACTGATGACTCTGCTGTGACTGAATCTAGCGTGGCTAGAAAGCGACCTCGGCGAAGCATCAGTGTCCAACCGAACTTGAAGCGGCATCTTTCTAATCTGGATTCTCCATTTCACGGCTGGTCAAGAGTCAAAAGCGGTGCAACATCATCTAAATTTGGAAACTCTGCGTCTAATAATCACTCATGTGAGGTTATAGGTGAAATAGATGAGTCTGCCACGGGCTCCTTGAGAAATCGAGATGAACTTGGTATCGATGTATTGACTTCCACCAAAGGCTTGGTGTCCAAATCAGGAAAACTTGTCAAGCGACCATTTACAGAGGTTCAAAACCGGCAAGAAAAAGTGAAGAAGTCAACTGATGATTCTGGGTCCAAAGACGAAGATAAAACAGTACTTTGGACGAATCCAATCACTAGAGTAACCTCTCTGGTAGACCTCAGAAGTGGTCGAGTTCTACCAGCATCAGAGTCTACTGCGCCCAAACGAATAAGTACACGACTAGCTGGGAGTTCCAGTTTGAAAGCTGGGCAAAATAGTTCTTGGATCAACGATCTTCTAAAAGATTGGGATAATCCTGTTTATAAGCCAGCAGAGTTACCAATTCCACAAGCTGTGCTGGATGAGGGGCCAATCTCTGATATTCAAAAGCCACAGGGACGACGGCATTATCATCACTGTTCCCACTTCGACGCCAACACAGCCACAAACAAACCGCAAGTCTTTGATCAGCGGATCTCGAAAGAGTCGTTACAGAAATCAGAGGTAATATCGCAAGTCGATAAGAAATTCATTCTTGTCAATGTCCCTCTCCCAATGGCAGGAGAATCTGGGAATGACAGCTTAGACACTCTATTGGTCATCATAGATCAGCACGCGGCGGACGAGAGGGTGCGTATCGAAGCACTGATGGAGGACTTATGCAACAAAGCTGCCACTGGCGAAGCTGCAACACATCTCGATAAGCCAATATCCTTCGACATATCCAGCAAGGAAACGCCACTATTGCGCAAACTCCAATCCCACTTCGCCAAATGGGGCATCCGCTATGAGCTCCCGGAGAACCCCACCCCAGGCAACTCCGAGAAGGTCCAGAAGATGACGGTGCGCGGTCTCCCGTCTGGGATCGCGGAGAGATGCAGGCTGGATCCCAAACTCCTCATCGACCTCGTCCGAACCGAAGCGTGGGCGAGAGAAGAGAAGGGAATCAAGCACCTCTCAACTTCCCCACCGAGTATAGGTGACTCCAAGCATGCCTGGCTGCAGAACATCCACGATTGTCCACGTGGGATTATCGAGCTGCTGAACTCGAGAGCGTGCAGGAGCGCTATCATGTTCAATGACGAGCTGTCCAACGACGCGTGCAAGACTCTCGTCCAGAGGCTTGCCGCCTGTGCATTCCCCTTCCAGTGTGCCCATGGGAGACCGAGCATGATCCCGCTGGTGAACCTGGGGAAGCTCGGTGGCGATCCGTCAGGGTCAGAGGGAGAAGGGGAGATGATCACGAAGGAGAGGAGTTTTGGGGCATCTTTTAACCGATGGAAGAGAGGTGTTTGATCTAGTTATCAATAAATTACTTCCGCTTCATGCGTCTCGTCACTTGTCTATCCATCTACCTGCTCAGTCCTATATCATTCATCAAGATGTGCAGAAAAGTCGGGGCCCCCCTCTCCCAAAAGAAAAGAAAAATGAAAAAAAAAACTAAGAAGAAAAGAATGAGAGAGCTGGCTGCTGTAATGCAAGCTAGCGAGCTTACACTTGACCCTTCCCCGTCTCTGTATGATGGATGTGCTCCCTGTCCGCGCTCCCCTCGGCACTCCCCTCATCACTATTCGTATACGCATACGCCAAGGCGCCCCTAGCATCCTCATCCTTGGCAAACAGGCGATCGACATCCTCGAGCTCAAGGCCTTTGGTTTCCGGGAAGAAGAAATAGATGATGGGGACCTAGACGTTTTTCAAAATTCTAGATTAGCATAGCACTTGGGTATTTGTCACGTGATGTGCAGATCGGACGTACCCAGAAGGCATTCAGCACGGCGAAGATGATGTAGGTGCGGTAGCCGATGTTGTCGATGCTGATCGGGGTGATCTGCACGATGAGGTAGTTCATGATCCAGTTGCAGGCCGTCGAGACGGAGGAGCCGCGCTGGCGAAGGCGGAGGGGGAGGATCTCGGAGGGGTAGACCCAGACCTTTTGGTTGTGAGACGGGAGTTAGTTCATGCGATGTGATGTATATCATATGTATCGTGGGATGAGAAGAGGAGAGAAAAGAAAAGAAAAGAAAAGAAAATGAAAATGAAGGAAGAGAAAGAACGTACGGTGGCCTGGAAGCCGATAGTGAAGGCGCCTTCGAAGATGAACAGCATCGCGGCCGCTCCAATGCCACACGAGGCCGCAATGCTCGTCTGGTACTGCACGTTATACACCAGCCCCGTCTGGACGACCATGACGGCAGCCATGACAGAGATCATGCTAAGCAACAAGGGGCGGCGGCCGACACGATCGATCAAGAGCCAGGGGATGAAGCTGGCGACGAAGAACCACGTCTGCAAGAAGCCCGACATGAGAGCCGACATGTGGTCGGAGAAGCCCAGCGAGTCGGAGAAGAGAGTGTTGGAGTAGTAGATCAGCGCGTTGATGCCGCCGAGCTGCTGGAAGGCCTGGATGGCGCACGCGATCAGGAACCGGCGCTGCGACTGGATGCTGTCGTTGTGCAGCAGATCTGACCACTTGCCCGCCCCGAGCGACTCTTCGTACGCTACCGTCCGCATGATGTCGCTGTGCAGAGCGTGGATTTCCGTCGTCTCCATGTGGTGACCGTGCAGTCTGGTCAGCACCGAGAGGGACTCGCTCGCTTGGTTGTGTGATGCGAGCCAGCGTGGGGATTCGGGCACGATCAGAAGGATCAACAGCATCGGTACGAGGAAGACGCATTGCAGGATACAGGGGATTCGCCATGCCACAGAGCTGGTGATGGTTTGTGTAAAGCCGTAGTCGACCCAGTAGGCGAGGAAGATCCCGAAGTTGAGGGTTGAGAGTTGCATGCACACGTCTGTGGAAGCGAGGTTGTTAGTATATATCTTCTCTCTCTTTGGTGATGAATGAGAGGGAAAACGGTACTCACATAAACCTCTCGTAGCCTTCGGACTGAACTCTGCTTGGAACACCGGCACAGTGCTATTGATAAACCCCATACCGACTCCACTCACGATCCTCGCTACGACGAGATGCGAGCGTGTGTAGGCTGTCGTCTGTAACAAAGCGCCTACAATCATGATGACGGCTCCAATGGCGATTGATTTCTTGCGACCGAGCGATTCTCCGCAGAAGGATGTCGCTACGCTCCCGAAGAAACATCCTACTTCATAGATGGCTACGAGCAGACCCGTGATGGTGGGACTGGGATTGGAAAATGTACGTCGGAAGGCTACGCTGTTGACGAGACCCCCGAGCAGTCCGTTGTCGTACCCGATTAGTAGGAAGCCAAGGCATGTCAGGGTCGTTATGGCGCTGAAGAGCGGTCGGCCTGAGAGTTGGGCTGTCATGGTGGGTGGCTTTTTGCTCTCTTGGGTTGAATTGGAGTAAGTCTGATTTTTATGATAACGTGATCAGATTCAATTATTAGAAGGTATTGGATGCTGAAAATCATTAGCATACTCAAAGTTTGCAGTGTCTTGAGAAGTTATCAAATTACTTGAAATGAGATTGTGGTTTTTTGGGAATCAATCCACTAAATTGTCTTGTTGCAATCCAATTCTGATATGGCAAAAAGGTGTTTCTGATATTCTCGCAACGTACAAAATAGCTTGGCAGAGGCTGATAACGCCGGGCTACAAGCAATATGATGTTGAAGATGTCCTTCTGAAATGAATCTGTAGTCCCTTCAGGAGTTTATTCGATATATTGGTACAAGTCTGATGAAGCAATTGGTGGAGTTGATAATGGATCGATGATATCTTGCGAGATCAGTTGAGACTCCGACAGAGATCTGGCTCGCTGTCATTGGTTGATGCTTCGAGTCGTCGAGATGTCGTTGTGACCCGCCAGACCTTTCTCTCGACTAGCTTTGATGGACTTGATGTACCAGGTCCCACTGTGTATTGATGGCCAGTCAAATTGATAACAAGATAAGACGTGTGATGACGGTATGGTACGGCACCCCTCAGTGGAATGGGTCGAGAAGATGGATCGGCCCCCCAGTATAGATGAGAATTAAAGGGGCTCTGACGATAATGTCCAGAAAGGTCAGCCTCGTCAATGTCTGGCCACAGCTGAAGAATTGGGAGGTCTTGAGACTCTTATGTAGAGATCCGAGGTCAATCTCGAGGGCGATGGATGCAGAGTTCGAGTCTCGACGGTTGTGGTGGTGTCTCTTCTCTTGCCAAGGAGGACTTCGGTACTTGTTATACAGACAACCACCCACTCACTTCTCTTGATCTACCCCAGACTGCGGGGAAGGGACGACAGGCGATAATGCATGAAGCTCTCCAGATGTGATCAACGTGATGGTGGTTCAATAATACAGTTCATGTAGTGACAAGCCTTTGATGGGCACAGCTAACTCATTTCGGACGCGACTGAACTCTAATCGTGGGGGGAAAGAGCGGATGGCGATGGCGTGGATTCTGGAATGCGGCCATCACAGCCGTCAGCATGCTTTCGGGCGGATGCGTGAGGCTGCGAGCTGCATGAAGCTAATGGCTGTCTCTCGATCCCTCTCTCCTTCTCTCCTGGTGATGTTGTTGTTGATGTTGTTGTGGTGGTTTTGTTATGGCACCTTGAGGTTGTGTTCTCGACATTGGGGGCCTCTTTTCGTTTCGCTTCCTGGCTTGGTCTCTTTCTCATCTCTCTCTCTCTCTCCGTCTCTCATCCCCGCTCTCTCAGCTAAGAAAAATCAGAAAAGCAAAGGCCGACCGACTGGCTGGCTGGCAAATTAAGGCCTCGCACGACCGACGCAACGCGACACCAGCGCAGGCTACTTTCCTGTTCCGACCGCAGCGTCATCTGCTACTCGTTCGTCGGTCTTTGCTCCTCCTTCGCATTGCTGTGGTTTCGACTTGTCGTCCCATCCTTCATCCCCCACCTCTCCCCCTCTCCCCCTCTCCACTCATCGCAGCCTCCCTTCTCCCCGTCACTCGCCGTCCGTCATCCACTTCCCCACAACTCGTCCTCTTCTCACCAGCACCAGCACCAGCACCTCCACCACCTCCACCGCGAGCCATGTCGGCCACGGGCCCTTACAGCAACAATGGCCATGGCAATGCTCCTGCTGCTGGCGCTGGCAGTGGCATTGGCAGTGGCATTGGGAATGCCCTGCCTCCTATGCTCCCGCCCATCAGCCAAGTCACCAGCGCTCCAATGGCAATGGTCAGCGGCGGTGTCTCGAATCCCAATCCCAATTCCAATTCAAACGCCGACGCTGCTACATCCTCGACTCAGCAACACCAGCAACAATACATGCAACATCAGCAGCAGCCTCCCCCGCAATCGAGCGCTACTCCTCCTGCTGGGTCTGCTGCTCCACGTTCCTCGGCCCCGCCGCTGGATCAGATGAGAGCTTATCGTGCCTGTCTCAACTGTCGGAACCGCAAGAGCAAATGCGATCTGGATATCAACAATGGTCGACCGGTATGACCCCTGCTCTCTCTTATCCCCGTGCATCTGTCATTGATCTTGGGCTTGCTTGTGCATCTCTTCAAAGTCTCATGTCGTCATCGTTTTCAATGGGGCCTCTGTCCGCTTGGATCCTTCACGTCTTCGGGTAGCCGGCATGACTGTGGTGGTGAGCTGGTTGTTCCTCCAGACAGAATATTGCTTTTAATGGAGACTTTATGCAATCTTGTGCAGGTCCTCCTCGACACTTGTGGTTTGATTCTATGCCAGCTCTGCCTCATCCATTTCCGTTTTGTGTTCGGCCTGCTTCATACCTCCGCCCTTCGCGTCAAGGAGCCTCGAATAATATACTGACTCCTCTCAGCCATGTAGGAGATGTCAGAGAGAAGCACGTGATTGTGTTCTGGGAGAAAGTCATCGAGGGGGACGGCGTGTGAGGAAGAAGCCAAAGCTGGAGGATGCTGCTCCGACAACTCCAACATCCAGCACTCACTCGCACACCAGTCAAGGCTTCCCAACCCCCGCTCCAGCTGCACCTTTCCAAGCACCGGGAGTGGATTACCATCAACACCAGCAACCACCTCAGGCGTTCCACAACAAGTACGACACTCGGAATGAATCTGGACTTGCGTGGCAGCAGCAGCAGGGGTCAAACACCGCAACGAGCCCGGCTACTTCGAGCCACCGCAACACAGATCAAGGAAATGTACATGTACCCTCCCAAAATCCCACTCCTATTACTGACCTGAAGATAGATTCACAGTCAATTGACAAGCCCGAATACCACTGGGAGTCCGTATCAGCAGCGACAGCCATCCAATGCAAGTAGTTCTAAACGGGTCAATGATAATATCGCTTCGGCCGACCTCCAAAACCCTTCAGACGCACTGGAGATCTTAGCTCATGTGGCCGATCGCGCTGATGATGGTGATTCCGAAAGAAGCAGTGATCCAGCAATAACAAATACCCCGCAAGAAAAGAAGATTAGAATAGCACCGCAAAGACCAAACCCAACCCCGCCAGAGATGGCCGATTACTTTCACTATCAGCCTCTGCTGAGGCGGCAGATTGGCCCGGAAACAATATACCATTTATTTTCGAGGTAAGTTCCATGTTTCTACAAACTAGTCAAATCTAACAGTTTCCCAGCTATGAGGAGTACTTCCATCCGTATTTTCCCATTATTCCTCGAGAAACCTTTGATCGTACGCGACTCACGTGGCTATCACGGGCTGAACCACATCTCTTTTCTGCAATCCTGACCATAGCATCCAAAGACACCGAACCCATCCATCAGGTTTGTTACGAGCATATGCAACAACTCGTGTCAAATATCTTAGCCGGTGCCGAAGCAGATGTCGAGGCGGTAGAGGCGCTTTTATTATTATCACAGTGGGTATCTCACCGTCCGCAGCAACAGATAGCTGTTGGAAGAGGGGAGGAAGACCGAGTGGCCTGGATGTATATTGGAACTGCTTTACGACTAGGCTACTTTCTAGGCATTGATCGCACATCTTTCAAGAGCAGCAGCGACTCATCTGAACCACCTGCTCGGTTCAATCGCAAACGGTTGGTTTGGGCTGCTTGTTATATTTGTGATCGGCAGGTTTCAGTGAGATTAGGAAAGGGATTCTGGTCACGAGGTCCCGGACCTCTCTCGGGATTGAAATCGAGTGATTTTCCAGCGTTGCAGCCGATGTCTCCCAATGAGGATAACTGGGCTCTCATCTTCCAAGCGAATCTCGAACTGACTCAAATATTCTCTAATGTACACGACATCCTGTATGCTTCCAAGGGCCATGGCTGGAAGGAGATGCTTGAAGGTCGATATGCGAAGTATCTTGATGATTTTCGAACCAGCATCCGAAGTTGGAACGATGTTTGGGGAACTTTGGTTTGTGAGTACACCGACACTCGGGGCGACTCAAGCTAACCATTCAAGGTTCTCCGCGTCTGAAAGCAAGCTTGCTTCTGACATATGATTATCTTCGACTCTATGTAAACGCGTTTGCATACCAAGCAACAATATCTCGTGCTTTGATCTATCAAAGAGATAGTCAGCACAATGCGAATCGACCAGTGCCTCTGATCAATTCCACCGCCCCAGATGCTCGATTCATCTATGAGGCTTTGGATGCGGCAAAATCACTTCTGTCGACATTTAACAACTTTGTCGATCCCGAAACTCTTCGATACATGCCTTCTTCTTATTACTTGTTTATTATATATAGTGCCGTCTTTCTTTATAAGGTAAGAGCAGAATCTGAATAATCAGAATCAACTGACACCTGCTTAGGCGCGATCGACAACAACCATGACAGAAGATGAACGAACTGGGGTTCGTCGCATGATCAATCAAACCATTGATCGGCTACAAAAAGCTTCAGTGGGCGCAAATCATATGGGGAGTCGATATTCTCGTCTCATCCAGATGCTCTGGCGAAAATCACCCAAGGCAAACAACGATGCCACTCGGCATCAAAGTATCGACGGACGGCTCAAGGCTCCCGAGAACGAACCACCAACGTCAATACCCAACGTATATGATCAAAATGCTGCATTCAATATGGGAATGAACAACATGGCACAGACAAATGCACCGAATGGGACATTCTCTTGGTTGGATCTTGGCGCAACGTGGAACTTTGCCACGCAAAATAATACGACTAGTGTTAGTGGGGGAAGTTCAGGGGAGATGGATGATATGATGGGTGTTGATACTGGGTTGAGCCCTTTCGACATGAGCCTCTTGACGGATTACAGATTATTAGATGGCGACAATCCGAACTTCATTTTCTGATCGGCTGGGTACAGCACACGAGCGAGGAGTCTGGCGTTTAGATAAGAGTCAAGATATTATGTAACATATGGCCGGGACAGTTCTCGCGAACTCAAACGGAGGAGAAGTGTATATATCATCTAACAAACTTGAGCGCAGACGCTTGTGGAATAGACTTCCCCAGACCAAAGTATCGTGAGATCCGTCAAAGACCGACTTCCAAGACGTCTGCTCCACAAGTAACAAGATTTTGCACCAATTCCAGGGTTGAGACATTTCTCGGCCTCCAGACTCCTTCAAATACCGAGTCAGGCCGGGCGAGATCTTGTCCGACGACGAAGCTTGCACGGTATGTCATTTGGCCGAGATCGCCAGCCCACTGAACACCCCGCGGGATGCATTGGAGGGGATGGAAGCTCGTCTGGCGGGGTAAAAGTGAGCTCTCGCCCCACGATTTGCCATTTATTTTTATTTCTTCTTTCTTTCTTTCTTTCTACATACCCGTTCAATCAATAAGTCAATTAACCAACCACTTCAGCTCTCCTCACCCACTACATTATTGTTTCTGTTAATTGGAATTTGAAAAGATAGAGATAGAAGATAGATAGACATCATGTCGAAACCAGCTGCTTTGTTGATCGGGGGCATTACCCATGCTATGAAGGAATGGGAGGCGTGTTCGAGTTTTGTTTCTCTCAAGGTATGTTTTCAGCGTGAAAAGACGATTTGTCAGCTGGGGAGCTGGAATTCTAATGATTTTCTAGACTTTCAATGGCACGACACGGGAGGAGTTTTTCAAGAACTGTGGTGACGGGAGCTACGATGATGTGGTAGCGATTTATAGAAGTAATGATTCAACATCGGTATTATCATCCTCGTCAATTCAAGAAAAACAACTAATCAACGTGGCAGTTAACGGGACCCTTCAATGCAGAACTCGTCGCCAAACTGCCCAAATCAATGAAGTACATCTGCCACAACGGCGCCGGATACGACAACATCGACGTCTCCGCCTGCTCGAGCGCTGGCATCCAAGTCGCACATACGCCGCAAGCCGTGAATGCCGCCACGGCAGACATGGCACTCTTCCTGATGCTGGGAGCGCTCCGGCGCATCCACACGCCCTACGCCGCGGTGCGGGCTGGCAAATGGCGCGGCCCATCGCCGCAGCTGGGCTACGACCCGCAGCAGAAGACGCTGGGCATCCTGGGTATGGGAGGCATCGGGCGTGAAGTGGCCGTCCGCGCAAAGGCCTTCGGCATGAAGATCCAGTACCACAACCGGTCGCGCCTCGCGCCCGACCTCGAGGCCGGCGCTGCGTATGTGGGCTTCGAGGAGTTGCTCAAGACTAGCGACGTCCTCAGTCTGAACCTGAGCCTCAATGCGAAGACTAAGGGTATTATTGGCGTCAAGGAGTTTGAGGCTATGAAGGATGGCATCGTTATTGTTAATACGGCCCGGGGAAAGCTCATTGATGAGAAGGCCCTCGTGGATGCCCTCGAGAGCGAGAAGGTCTTTAGTGCTGGCTTGGATGTCTATGAGGAAGAGCCAGAGATCCATCCGGGTCTTCTTGATAATCCGAATGTGGTTCTCTTGCCGCATATTGGGACGGCGACTTTTGAGACGCAGGTACGTTTTCTTTTCTTTTTTTTTTCTTTTGTTTTTGCATTTTTTCTTCTTTTTCTTTTTTTTCTTTTTGTTTCTGGAGAGAGTGTGGGGGAAATATCTTGTAGAAGAGGACTGACTGATCAAACAGAAAAATATGGAACTCCTCGTCCTGGAGAATTTGAAGAGTGCCATTGAGAAGGGAAAGCTGATTACGCAGGTCCCGGAGCAAACTGGTATGTGATCATGATAGGTGCGAGGGAAGAAAAGGAGAAGAACCGGACTGATCTGCAATTAGTGTAGACTACCCAAGTCGTTTATGAGATTGACAAGTTCTTCTTTCTTTTGACCGCGGGAGTATAAGGACACGTAGGACATTGTGCTTGTTGTGGATTGATGATATATCTTCTTCTCCCTCTTCATATGGACGAGTGTGGAACTTAGCGAAGAGGTCTTGAATAGAGGCTGCAGAGATATACCTCTTTCGAGAGCGTGCGGAATAGAGAAGATATGGGATATTATGATGAGACATGAGATGATTAGAAGTTATCCAGGATAATTGGTCGTATCAAGATAAAGCTGGTTGTATTAAAGCCCTTGACTTGTGGTTAGTAATATAAATCAATCTCTTGTAATTTCCACCAAGGCAACTTGTGATTCTTTAGCACTCGCTTAACTTCCGTCATCATTGAGAACGATCGAATTCAGAAAGTCTATACTTGACGTCGTCTCTAAGCATGAAAATAATCTTTTATTTCCATTTTCTCTTTATAGAGATGGGAGATTAAAGGTCAAGTCGTCGCTAATAGCTGCTGTCGTTCTCAGAGAGGGCGGGAGCCTGGAAGGGACTCGCATGTCGCCAACCGTATTGTGATCAACAAGCTGCATATGTATTATGTATCTCACATCCAACCCCCTCGTTTTCCAAACATGCAATTTTATTCTTCTTTATTATAGCTTTCATTTTTATTCTGGTGCGAGATTGAATGGTAGATGCAGAGCTAGCACTTGAGGCAGTTTCAACCACAGTGTGACCCAACGTCACTCCAACATTGTACTAGGTATGTAAGGAACTTCTGCACATGGCCTGATTAATCCCTTGATCATCTCCTCTCCCTACACGAGTCAGTCGTACCACCTCTACCACGTGATACTGTACCAAAAGCCAGAGCAACGGAAGGGACGTGTTGGCTCTATGAAGGCCGAGGCCAGAACCACCTAAGCCAAGTCCACAGAACAGAAGCATCACGAACCCCCCAAGAAAGAAACACAGCGGGTTGGCGAAGCTTGACTCCAGCAGATGAAAAAGGAAAAGACGATTAATCTACATAATTCTTGGATTCGTCACTGCCAAGGCTTGGCAACCCGCCGAGTGCGGGTGTTCCTGGCTTGGCAGCTCGCGTAGAACTACAGCAGAGAAGATGGGAAAATCACGAGTGTGCATCAACCACTCTTCACCCCGTGCTTATCAGAGTCGTCGTTATCCTTCTCCTCCTTTCATATTATAACACGTCACGCTACTAAACATCTTCCTCCCACCTGGATGATTCCCATCGCTACCGACGCCGTCCACTACGGGCTGAGGCAGTGCGGCGAAGTCTGGGGATCTGCGTTTCAGACAGCTCCATTTCGGCTCCCTCCCACCAGTTCTGTTTGTGTCTAGATGCGGCTCTACTTGACCACGTTGGGATCTGCACATCTGGGATATATGAGGGATACGTTATTTCACAGGCTCCATTTCGTCCTATTCGAAACATCGTCCCATGCAGCTCTCCATATGTTTCTACTTGATTGTGGTTGGGGCGACCCATCACCTGGGATTTATGGAGAGCTTGAGCAAAGTCCCGATGCAAGTCTGTGGAGTCACAGAAGCAGAGGCACCATACAAAAGGAAGTCCTTGGCTCGTTGAAGATGTCCTACTCAGCACCTTCTCTCATTCACACCTTCTTCATCCTCTGTACTCTAGCAGTCCAGCCCTTCTTTTGCACACTTTGCTGGCCATAGTCCAAACTTTCAACCACTTTTTCCTTCTACCCAGCAACAATGAAGTTCACCATGGCTCAGATGGCCGTCTTGGCCTTGGCTCTTGGAGTCACTGCTGCCCCAACCGCCGAGGGCTCTTCGGGACTTGCAGTTCGCAACAGCAAGGTTCCTCGTGCTTGGTTCGATATGTTTACTGCCCACCAGGCTTCCAAGGACGAGGACAGCGATTCCTCTGCCGCTTCTACTACCACCAAGTCTAAGGCCAAGTCTTCAACTACCACTTCGGCCAAGGCCACCAAGACTTCCAGCAGCTCGGACGATGACGAAGATGCTTCAACAACCACCACGGCCTCTTCATCCTCGGAAACTGGTTCAGACAGCGATGATTCCAGCGCCAGCTCTTCAGCCGATTCCGAGGAGACCAGCGCAGCTGCAACCAAGACTTCCAGCTCCGGTTCCACCAAATCAAGCGCAGCTGCAGCAATCACCAGCTCGGCAAGCAGTGGCAGCTCCGGCTCATCCTCTGGATCTCTCCCCGCTTCTTCCGGCACTTCTGCCCTGTCAGCCGCCCAAACCATCGCCGCGGGCGAGTCGTTCGACGGAGGAATGGTCATGTTTGATCGTGGAGTCGAGTGCACAGGCCAATCCGAAGGAGGCGAGAGCGATGCCGTCTTCCAGATCGAGGAGGGTGGATCGCTATCCAACGTCATCATCGGACCCAACCAGATCGAGGGTGTGCACTGCCAAGGTGCCTGCACGCTGACCAACGTCTGGTGGTCCGCCGTCTGCGAGGATGCTTTCTCCGTCAAGAACCAGGAGGCTGGTGCCACGACCTACATCAAGGGCGGTGGAGCTTTCGGCGCCAGCGACAAGGTCGTCCAGCACAACGGAGCTGGAACCGTGTCTATCTCCGACTTCACCGTGGATACCTTTGGAAAGCTGTACAGATCTTGCGGAAACTGCGATACTATGTATGAGCGCCACGTCATCATGGATGGCATTACCGCTACTGACGGATCTGAGATTGCTGGTGAGTTCTTTTTGTTTTGGTTTTTTTTTGAGGAGAGGTTTTGGGTCTTAGAAGATCGGCTTTGGCTAATATGGAATTATCAGGTATCAACTACAACTACGGAGATACCGCTACCCTGACCAACATCGTCGCTAGCGGCGTCGATGATATCTGTGTCGAGTACACGGGAACCGACAACAACGACGAGGAACCGACCGAGTACTCGACCGGACCCGACGGCACCTACTGCATCTACAGCGAGAGCGACGTGACATCGTCGTAAGCCAGACAGAACGAAGACGCACGACAGCAGAAGTGGAAGAACACACAAAAAAACAAAAATGGGGGTTTGGAGGCGCCGAGATGAGATGAGATGAGATGAGGTGGATTCTTTCTGTTACATACTTTTTACTTGCCTGGGGCTTGTCTTTCTTTTCTTTTCCCCCCTGACTTTTCGGGGTTTTCTTGTATATATACATACCTTTCTTGCATTCTTTCGCTCTTGGAGATGATCATCTACCCCCTCTTTTTTCTTTTCTTTTTTGAACAAAAAAGAGGGGGAGATGAGTCTTGATATTGAACGAATGAACCCTTTTTCTTCTTTATATTGTCGACTGTCTCGAAAGTGATCTGTGATGTACCCCGTGAGGAGTCGGGAATCTCTTGAATTTTGTGTGTGATAACGGAATCACTCTTGGTAGAAAGCCTTTCTTTCCTAGGTGGGTTTATAACCGGGGATCTGGAAGGGAGGTGGTGAGATGAATAGAGTTTTTGTACGGTCCGACCTACTTTGTTTTGGAACAGCCGCGTCTGGGAGATTTGGGGAAGAAGAAAAGAGAACGAGAGAGAGGAAAGAGAGAAATTAGCGAGGCTCTTGTCTGTAATATCCTCGAGTCATCTTTTTTTTTTTTCTTTTTTTTCCTTTTCTTTCCCGCCCTCCTGCCCTACAGTATATATATCCCCCATACGATCCCATCACTTTACCATCTTAGCGAAGATAAACAGAGGCGAGGGAAAGGGGGTGGTCAAGCCGGAGTAAGCCAAGCCAAGCTGAGCCGAGCCGACCCAAGCTACCTAACGAAAAGGCAAGGTCACACATATAAAACCTCCCTCAGAAACGAACGAGCATCGTCATACGGCACAAAAGGAAGTCGAAAAGACAGACACGGTAATCCTCAGATGACAATCCCATATATCCACCCAATCAACCGACGACTTCGACCTCGGCCTCGAACCCGATCAGCAGAAGAGCAGACGAAGAGACCCTAGCATTCTATCTGTTTCTTTTTGTGTAGCAGGCTGTGTGTGGCAACGGCATCTGCTATGACAACAGATTTTTTTTTTTGTGAATACTGGAAATCTGGAATGCTGAACTTGAGGTGATTTGATGGGATGGGATGTGATGGGATTTGTGCCGGCTTCGTTTCCTTCGGTGCTCGTAGCTTGTCTCGAATGTTTTCTTGGCTCCGCCGTGTTGAGTGTCTTGGCTTGTTGCGTTGTGCGGATCGGTGACGCGTGAAAGTGAAAGGGATTCGCCATTTCTCTTTTTCGTTTCTATTTTTCTTTTTTTCCTCTTCTTTGCTGTGGGTTGCGAATCGGGGCATCATCGGTGTTATGCCTCAACAGGATCGAATATCCAAGCTGAAAAGAATGGGCTTTTTCGACGATGGATGAGATAAGTACCCAGGTAGATAGATAGATACCCAGATCAACACCTGTGCGGCCCAGCAAGTCTAGCATAGCAGATCCTAAAAGTAAGTTCACAGCCGCAACGCACGTAGTCTTGAATTTAAATTCAAATTACAATCTGGATTCGGACTGCCGGATTCACCTGCGCACCTACCTAGGTACATATAGTCTTAGACCCCGACGCTGGACAAGAATTATATCTCCACCAAAAAACACAACCAGTGAAACTGGTGGGATTCTCACGCCGCTCAGAAAGAGAGTTGCTTTTCAGCCCTACTCTACACGGTCAGTATATTCATCCACCAGGCGATGGAAGGATTGAGAGGCAGAATAAGTTGCGTGAGGTGTAACACAGCAGACGAGATGTTAGATGACAACGAGACTCCTGCTGACAACGGGACTCTTGGAGAATAGGAGATATGCTGATATGCACTTATCAATCTATGCGTAGTGCGAATTGATAAGTTGGTTAGTCGCTTAATCTGGTTGGCTCGCTCATAGTCGGACAACAGTGTCGTATTGCCTTGTTGAATACTTAAGAAAGACATATCAAATCAAGTCGTCTCTGCGATTTTCATACTCCACATGGTCATATCTAATTAATAGATACATATCAGGGCTCGCTAGTATTCTTGAGATGAGGTTTTGCGAGGACAGGAATGAGAGGGGGAATAAGCGAGGCTGTGTTGAGAGATTCTTGTGGTTTATTTTTTCTCCGCTGCTCTCTTTGGAGCTTTGTGACGTGACTCGACTTGGGTTTTAGTGAGGAGATGACGAGGGAGAAAAGAAGGAGGAAAACTTCTTTCTTTCTCTCTCTCTCTCTCTTCTCTTAGTCCGATAACAGAAAAGTTGAAGAGGAAAGTATATGGAGGCATGATTGAGCGATGCAGCCTTTTTCTTTTTTTGTTTCTTTTTTTAGAGAAGAAAGAAAAGAAAGAGCAGAAAATGTGAAAGCAAAGCACGAGAGATCAGAAGAATAACATCCTAGGGATTAGGAGTGAGAGTACTTGTGGAGAGGGAGATGAAAGATCAGAGATGTATCTGGTTGATTTGGGTATGTAACTCAAAGGTTTCACTCTTTCTGTTTGGTTCTGGTTTCTCTTTTTCTTTTCCGACAAGAACGAGTAAACACAAAGAGAGAGAGGAATATCAGTACAAGCAATAAAAAGATTGAGAAGAGGATAAAGAAGAATAATATCAATTCATCCCTCTATCTCTCACTGCGACTCCGCTGTACCGTACCAAGAAGAGCGAGCAAAAGACCTTCCTTGTTTAGTAAATTCATCATATTTCCTCGATCTATCCTTAGTCCCCCGAACCCAAAACCCCAAAACCTAAAACTTATACAAAATGCATCTACCCCATCCAAATCCCCATCCCAATGCCCAAGCCCACGCCCATCCTACCCTCTAAAGACTCCACCCCCAAAAAGCAAAAAGAAAAAAGACCACATCAGAAAACCAAAACCCAACTCAAGCCACCCACTCGCTACCCCTCTTCTCCTTCTTAGCAGCAGCCGCAATCTTGCTATCGCACGGGATATCGCTCGGCACGCCCGTGGGCGAGACGACATAGTCATGATACCAATAGACCTGCCCCTCGGCGGTGAGGGAGAGGTTCGGATCGGTATCGCCCTCCGTCTTCTTCAAGATGGTATACTGAGTCTGATAGTAGATCTGCGAGCAATTCCCACCGCTGCTCGAGAAGTCATTCTCGATGCGGCCATGCGAATCATAGACGGTGGCCGTCGAATTATCCGAGATGATGGACGTGACATTTGGGAAGTGCTATTTTTTCTCTTATCAGCTCTTTCTCTCTCTCTCACACACACACACAACCCCCGTGCCCTGCACAGCAGCCAAAAAAGAAAAAGAAAAAAAGAAAAGGAAACTCACCACTAAACTCATACTCCCATCCGTAGGCAAGAACCTCTGCTTGCAAGCCGTAATCCTCTCGGCTCCGACGCAGTGGATACTCAGCGTCGTCTGCATGCCGTCGGCGGCGAAGTAGTCCGTATACGACGTCGTGGCGGTCGGCGATTCGGCTTCGGTTACGAGGGCGTTGAGGAAGGGTTGGAAGGCGGCTTGGACGCCTGGTTGCGGCGCATACGAGGTGAAGTCTATCGCGTGGACGGAAGAGGAGGAGGCGAGGAGGGAGAGGAGGATCGTGGTGGTCGTGGTGGAGAACATGGTTGCGAAGTAAAACGAACCGAAAAGAATGAATGAATGTGTGTGAGTTGGATAACGAGAAGAAAAAAAAAGAGTGGAAGGAGATCAGGGATCAGAATTGGATGAGTGATGATACTGAAGAAAAGAAGAAAAAAAAAAGGAAATGGAAGATGGACTTTATATCTATCTATCTATCTATCTCGCAACCTCGAATAAAATCCTCCTAATGCCCAAAACTCAAAACCTCAAACTCACCAGCCACGGATGCGAAGGGAAGTGCGGAAAGTCTAAAGCTCTACCATCTCAAACTCTAAGTTTGGGTTTTTCTCCCCTTCGACAAGAGGAGAGGAGGGAAAGCTTAATTGAGTATTCCCGACAAGGTCTTGTATTTCTTGCTTGCTTGGCACGAAGACCACGAAGTCCCGACCGAAAAGAAGACGCACAAAAGAAAGAAGGAAAAAACAAAAAAAAAAGACACAACAGACAGCAAGAGTTACGAGGGATTTGATTAAACTCCCACTCTCACTCTCACTTTTCGCTTTTCGCTTTCCCGCCCCAAAAAACAAACTTCGCATATAGTCCGTATTATTGTGGCATGGCATGGCATAAAGAGGAGGAATCCCTCTCTCAATCCGCAATCCCCAATCCTTCGAAGCCACCTTCCCCTACAACCTAAAAGCGGCTGAGCCACCACCACCACCAACCACCACACTCGCTTCGCTTCGAGAGCGAACCGGACACCGAACCGGGGTCGGGAATAGGAGAAAAGGAGAAAAAAAGGGGGGTAAGGAAGAAATAATATACCACTACACTATCACACTACCTATGCATATATATATATATATATGAAAAACCTAACAACTATCAGCACCCCTTTTTCCTTTTGCGAGAAAGAAGAAAAAAAAGAAGAAAAAGAAGAAAAAGAAGTTCGAGAAAGAAGATGGTTTGATAACGACGAAACCAGCCGCGAAAAGTCGTGAAAAAGTCGCAACCCAAAAACCTCGAGCGGTTTATCAGACCTGCCTGGTAGGGAGAGGAGAAGAAGAAAAGGAGAAGAGGAGAAGAGGAAGGAGAAGAGGAAGAGAACGATCTGTTAGTAAAGACGAAAAACAGATATATACATGTAATTCAATCAATAAATAAATGTTCTAGTACATGTATATACGCCCCCCCCCCCCTCTAAAACACAAACATCAAAAAGAAACCGACAACAAAAGAACAGAACAACAGAAGCCAGAAGCACGATCACGGCCAACAACAAGAGATCTACAAAAAAAAAAAAATCAAAAAGAAGGAACACACTATCTTTCAAGGCAGCTAAATAGCAGCCTGCAGACAATACAGACGATACCTCTGCTTTATCTATCTATCTCTCGATCGGGATATACTCCAACTCCAACTCCAACTCCAACCCCAACTCCAACTCCGACTGCGACTCCAACTCCATCGGCCCCTGCCTGCCTGCCTGCCTGGCTGGCTGGCTGGAGTGATAGATGCAGGATATTTATTATATTATAATATATTAGACGCGCGACGAACGACGTACCTCCCACTCCCACTCCCACTCCCACTCCCACTCCCACTCCCACTCCCACTCCCACTCCCACTCCCACTTCCACTTCCACGCCGAAGAATTAATATGCAATGCAATGCAATGCACAGGCTAACCCATACTATAATCCTCTGCATCTCCACGAATGTCAGTCAGTGGCAGCAGCAGAGCAAAGCAGAGCAAAGCCGTTGGCTATGATACCCGTAGAAAAAAAAAAGACGAAAAAAAGAAGAAAGACCGAGACAAGAGAGTTAGGGTTCTATGTCATGATTCATTAAGATAATCTCGAAAAAAAAAAAAAAAAGAAAAGAAAAAGTGGCGACAGCTATCATGCAATGCATGCTATCCCAAGCAACGAGCAACGAGCAACCAAACCGCCAACCCACCACCCTAAAAGCCCAAGTCACCCAAGTCACCCAAACGCCATCCCGTCCCTTCCCATCCCATCCCATCCCAAACCATCCATTCGCTCGCTCGCCTTCCCTTCCATCAAGAAAAAAATCCATCCATATCTCATCAAAAAAATAATACCCAACTGACAAAAGCAAACTCCCAATTCGATCCAATACAGCTTTGTTGACCTTGCTCAGAGAAGATGATGGTCTAGGAAAGATTCCCACTCCCGCATCTGCTTTGATCCCACCATTCAAGAAGATCATCTAGAAGATCTTTCCATCCCCCGGCCCCGCCATTGAAGATGATGGAAGAGGTCTTTCAACGGCCGGTTCTACCACTGAAGGTGATTCGGCAGATCTTCCACCCCCGACCCCACCACTCAAGAAGACGGCCCAGGAGAACCTTCCCCTCCTGCATCTGCCTCGATCCGACCACTCAAGACCTCATACCAAGCACCATGACTCTCCCTATCCAAGCGACCAACCCTCTGAACCTCCTCCACCAGCCCGCCGACCTTCTGAACAAACTCCGGAAGTCCGAGCGTAGCGAGGCCCTCGCTGGCTGTCGAGGTAGCCTTGACCTTCTCTTTGGCCGTCGCGGCTGCGAGCCGTCCCATCATATGACCTCTCAACCGAGTGAGGAGCAGTCTCATGACGGGATCCCTCAGTACGCCCTCTCCGCTTGCCAGCGAGAATGAGGCATTGACTATCCGTGTCACGAGATCGCGGATATGTGCTTTGGTTGCTGCCGGCATGCTGCGAGAGCTCTCCAATGCGGCTTGGATACCTTGCATGGCAGATTCAGCAGTCTTTGCATTCTCGAGAACCGAGAATACGCGGGTAGCTTCTGTCTTCCATTGGCTGCGCACATCACGTTTGAGTAGATTCTTGCTCTGGAGCAATATCGCTCCTGTTGTGATGATCCGCAAGATATCAACTCTGATGCGAGTGATGCGCTTGGCATCCAGTTGAAGGGTTTCTGGAATCGGAGGAGTATCCGTAACAGCTGTAAAAACATCCACCAGCATCTGCGCATAAATCTTGTCTGGAGTTGGTCTCGTCCTTGCTAAGCGGATCTGTTCAGGATCACGACGATCTGCTTCTGCAACGACCTTTGTTCTGGCTACCATCCATGCATTTTCTGTTGCGGACAGGTCGTTGTTGGTCTGTACCATGATATCAGAAAAGTGCTTTGTTTCATAAGTGATAGCATGCTTGATGAGCTCAGGAGCTGATTGTTGAAGCATGAAGTTGGCATAATCAAGTTGCATCAGATCGATGAACCCCATCAAGGCCTGTAGACGGTCAACCACATCTCCATTCTGTAATCGCGTCTCCACAAGCTCTTTGACTTCGGCGTCCCTTAAAGGTGCGCACAGCCGTGGTAAGATGGATGCCATAAAAGAGAAGAACTTCTCGTACGAGAAGTTCCCATTGTGCAATTCTCGTGCTACCACTTCGGTATCCAAGGCTTCACTGACAAGTGTGTGCATGGAATTCCCTGCCTTTAGGAGGTGCTGTAATTTCCCCTTGACGTTGTCGGCCATGGCCAGAACCCATTCATCACTGTTCCCCGCAGCGACTTGCTGTCTCATGGAATCAAAAATCAACCGGCTGACCATAGCTCGCTGATCCATCTCGAGACAATCATCTGTCTCGATCCGGTATTCTCGGTTTATCGCAAGCTCGTGAACCACTGTCCGATTGTCAGGTAGTATAGAACGTACCGAGCGCAAATCGTCTGCATGAGAACGAGATGGTTCCCGCTGAGGGGTAGGAGGTGGCGTGAGAGTTTGTAGGTGAGATGCGACTGTGCTGTCAGATACCGCAAGATCAGACAGCGCAGGCGTCTCTGAAGATATAGACTCGGCCGCTCTGGGCCTTGAATCTCCCACAGGCTTCTTGGTTGTTCTTGACTTCCGTGCTTCTTTGATGGCATTTGTGATTAGACGTTTTCCTTGTGCTGCACCTGCAAGCCTCTTGATCCGCACCATCAGCTTGAGCTGATTCTCGCGAATGCCATCTCTGTAGGAATCCGTCACAGCCTCTTCAGTGCTATCCTTGACAGTCTGCCAGATAGAATCTAGCTCTACGAATTGCAAAACCATCATATCGATGAGAGTGCTGGAATCACGGGCTTTCCAGGCAATGAACGCATTGAAGAATGTCGCATATGCTTCAGAGAGTGTAGATAACTGCGCCGGCGGTGGTGTGTAGTTGTTTGCAGCATTCAATCGTGACAAGACATTCTCAAAAGAGATCAAAAGATCTCGTGCCTTGGCGACAAGATCCTGTAACTGTGGATTAGCCAAATCATCTCGGTGCATAAGGGCCGATACTCCCACCTGCTCCTGATCTCCATTGTCGCCTTTACTACTGAGCACTTGGGTAGGATGGCCGAGGATCAGGAAAGCAGAAAGGAAGGTCCGTACGGCTGTCATCTCATTGACAGATCCGCTCTCTCCTTCTTTCAGCCCGCATATCCTGAGAATCTGAGCCGTGCCCACCAGCACCCTTTCTTGCGCTAGCAACTCTACCACAGAGTCAAAAGAAGTCTCTCTAACGCCATCAATGGTAAGACCGAGGTCGGAAAAGTTCTTGAGGATGCGCCAACGTCTGTGTACCCTCCATTTCTGTTGGATCCTGGAAGCGGCAGCTGCCTCACTCAGAGTCTCTCTCACATCAGACATCGGTGTGGGGCTCTTCCTGAGCTGACTGACAGAACGCCCCCTCTTGCCGTTTTGCCTACTTAGGATCTCTCCTCTCCTCTTCTCTGCCTCTGCAAGCTTCTCTTCCATTTCACGTCTTAACTTCTTGCCCTCGGCCTCTCGCTTCTCTTTCATGCTCTCAGCTATCCCTTTAGCCCGTTTGACCTCCTCTGCACAGTTCGCCACTATCTCAGCAAGATTCTTCTCTCGTGCCTGCTGTGCTGCCAACGCCCTCTCTTCTGAATTGGTAGTACTTCTAGGGGCAGCCTTCGCGAGAGCTGCTCTCAACCGCACCTTCTCTGCATGTGCCGCGCGATCAGCCAGCCTCGCTTTCCGGTCCTCGATTATCGAAGCCCGACGTAAGTGCTGTGCGATGTAATTGCTCTGCGGCCCACCATGGCGGCTCGACACATGTGATTGATGGGAGTGGGCGGAAGAGATCGAGTTGCGACGGGAGGAAGCAGCAGAGGACTTGCGGCGATTGTTGGTCGGTCTGTAGAAACGGGCTGCGATGCGCGGTGGAGGGGTATGTATGCGTGCTTCGTTCTCTTCGGTGATGAGGTCTAGATCAACGTTCTCTGGAATATCGGCCGGCCCAGTCGACTCGACCAGATTGCGATCCGGATCGCTGAGATCCTCCGAGGCTCGTCGCATCTTGAATGATGGAGTATTCTTTGTGAGGAGGAGGGGGATGGCGGGGTACGTCAACGATAAAGAGCTTGCGTGCTTTGTTGACAATCAAGGCGGGTTCGGTTGTTCAGTGAGGATTGCGTCAGGATGATGCGAAGTGAAGTCGAAAAGAGAACAGGGACGTTTTCGTTTGCAGAATTGAAGTATTATGAATGAGGGTAAATTGCGACACACGCTGCAACGCAAACAGACAAGAGAGTCGAGGTGAAGATTGTACAAGAAAGGAAGGGGGGTGGAAATTGGGGAGGTTGGTGTATGAAGGTGTGCGTGTGGGTGTGAGTGAGCGAAGGTGAGTCTGACCTCGACCTGGGACTTGGGAGTCCGGTGATAGTTGGGTAATGAGGCTGGTTTCCGTGGCTTCGCTTGTCTGCTTAGGCCGCTTACAGAGCACGGCAATAATAGCAAGAGAGGGCAAAGCAGAATGTAGGGTCGCAATGGAAGGGGTTAGAAGCCAATGGGGGATTTCGAGCAGCTTTTATTTGAAATGTCCAAAGTCGACGTCCAAGTCCAAGTCACCACCAAGCAGCTCTGTCGAGGATGGAGATACGTATGTCGCTGTCTGTATCATGGCTGTGTATCAGGTGTCACGGCGTGTCTTATCATTATTCTCAAACGCCTCCAAGCACGAAGCTGACGTCGTGATCAACCATGTGGGCCTGACCGCCTTCCATTTGCAGTCTGATGCCATTCCAGAACAGTGACGGCTTCGAGATCTTCCACCGCCGACGATCTGTTAAGCGCACGAGAGCTGTGAAGCGCGCCTTTTATCGTTCGTGTTTCCTTAGCACGGGCGTGAGACGGGTCGCTGGCCTGGTGCTGGGCTGGGGATCGCAACACAAGGCGAGCGTGTGCTACTGCTACGGTACCGGTACCACAATCGCATTGTGCAACGGAATGTGAACAAGGTTTTCTTCTTTACACACTACACTACACTTCACTTCACTTCACGTTCACGCGAAACAATCGACTTGTCCAAGCGGATAACCTCGACCTCGAGTTAGTTGATGCTCAAGAACTGCTTTTATTTACAAGAATGAAGAACGAATGCAGCATTTGAAGAATCAGACAGGTAGGCATAAGCTTTCGTACAGATTGTTTATCCTGATGTACAGAAGAAAAAAAGGGATCCGATCGCGCGTGTATTTCCCTTGGAAAACAACCCTCCCTTTTCCCCCATCTTATCTGAACTCCGTCCCATACCAGCTGGTGATGCATCGCAATGATCGGCGCACACAAAAAAAAGTTTCCCAAAAGATCCCACCAAAAAATGTCAACAAAAGAAGTCTAAATGTCAAGAAAAGAAAATTGCTCCATCATGATTCTTCCCTTTGGGATCGAGAACCGTTGAGTGGACCGTTTAGTATCCGGTTGGCGAGGCAGTCTTGGTGACAAAGCCAGTTGGGAAGACGCTGGCGCACTTGGACTTGGTGGATGCGGCGGCAACGGTTCCATTTCCGTATGGGGCGCCAGTTGGCTCAGCTACGGGTTGGACGGTCACAGAGCTGTAGATGACAACGGGTGCGCTGGAGGCAGCGGCAGCCGAATCATCAGAAGCAGCCCCTGATGCAGCAACAACCTGCTCGTTTCCAGCAGCTCCAGATGGGGCAGCGGTAGCAGAAGCGTACTGTGTTTTGTTAGTCATGATACACGAGAAGAGGCTCAAGATGACTTACGATGGTGACGGTGGAAAGAGCAACAGTCTCAGTGACGGTAACTGGGGCACAGCTGGCAGCAGCTCCAGATCCGGAGCCGGATCCTGAACCAGATCCGGAACCAGATCCAGTTCCAGTGGGGACGGACTCTGGGCTGAGGTCGCTGGCAGCTCCAGTGGAGGCAGACTTGATGGTGACAGTGTTGGTACGGGTGGAGGTTCCAGTGAGAGTGGTGGTTGGCTCAGAGGAGTCGCTTCCCTCAGGGCTGGCCTCAGATGCAACTGGGACAGCGGTGACGTAGGAAGTCTGATATCGAGGTTAGTTCAGATTCACAAATACGATTGGAATTCTACTTACGAAGTAGGCGGTAGCGGTAGAGGTGTGTTGGATGGTGGTGGTGACAACAGTGGTTGAAGATCCCGTTCCGAGAGTGTAAACGAGAGTGCTGTTGGTTACGAACTCTTCTCCTGGAGCACCGACAACTGGGGTGGTTACAGCGCCGCTGCTGCCAGTGGAGAGAGGAACGAAAGCACCGGTGGAGAGAGGAGCACTTGGGGCGGTGGTGGAAGCTGGGACAGCTCCAACGCTGGAGCCAGCTGCCGAAGCAGATGCTGAGACGGAGGAGACGATGGAAGAGCTAATGGCATCGGCCTCAGTAACTGGGCAGATGGTCTGGTACATGTTAGCAAGCAGCTTCCACCCAAGTTGGCATATCCTCTTACGGTAGTGATGGGGATGGTCTCGGTAACCACGGCCAAGCTGGTGGACTCGTTGGCACGAGCTGGGCAGTCAGTGATGGTCGCGGCACAGCTGGTGACGGTGTGGACCTGGGTGGCATAGACGGTCAAGGTGGTGGACTGGGGGAGAGAAGCAGTTCCGGTGCCGTTGAACTGGCGGCGGTGGTGGAAGTGGGCATGCTCGGGGTGGGCGACAGCCAAGCCAGCGAAGAAGGCGGCTACGGTGAGGGTGGTGAACTGCATTTTGATAGTGGGATTTGGTGTTGGGTGATGAGGTTGATGGGTATATTCTGCTCGGGTTGCGATTTCAAATCCAAGCACTCAATGCTGCCTTGCCAAAAGGTTAAATGACTGTTCGTGAGATCGTTGATGTGTGGATATATGTGGTTGGGGAGATCGTGATATATTTGCAGCTGAAATGAGCGAAAGTCGATTCCGCTAGAGGTTGGTACTCTGGTAATGAATGACGGGAAGTTGGGAAGGTGAGAATAGGAACTCTGAGCGAGGCAAAAACGACTGAAAAGACTGTGGTGGTCAAGGTGAGCTTGGTGAGGAGAGAAAGAAAAGAAGGTCGAGAACAAGTGGGAGGAGGGCCTACAAAAGGACAAACTCAGGTGCAGGGGAGGATGGGTTGCATGGAGCCATCCATGGACAGCAATACCATGGCCAAGTCTTCCAAGGCTGTCTTTCCGTGCAACGTCCAGGATAGGCTTTGGGATGGGATGGGATGGGATGGGGCCACGGTCCCTCGCCATGCTGGAAGCACTGGAAGCAAGCGCTGCAGGTACAGGCACAAGGCACAGGTACAGCAGAGGAGGGGAGAGGAGGCAAAGTGTGATTCTTTTAATTTGTTAGGGGGCTCGCTTAGGGGGGCCAGTGGGGACATGACAGGTCCTCCAGCGCCCGCATGGGGCTGTGATTGGCGCACGTCGCCCCGGCTGGTCTGTGGATCGACAGGCACAGGCACAGACAGGGACAGGCACAGGCAGGCGCAGAAAGTTGTCGTTTCGAAACGTCCGAAGGCGCTTCAATGCCTCGTCGACCCCCCCTGAAATAGCTCAATCAGGTGAGCAGAAGTCGCAATCCCCCCGATGTAGTAACTGACAGTCTTGATGTTGCTGCTGTGTGACGACTCACCACTGAAGGATGCACCCGTTGGCAGGCACGAGAAGGCCATGTACTGTACTTGGTCTCCCGAGGATCATTAGAGTGTGCGCACGCAATATTGATTATTGAAAGGATGAATCAACTTCTTGTTTCCTTCTCCTCCTACGTATGTCTTGCTTGCGAATCGCAATAATAGCAATATCACGCACTCCAGCTCCAGCCCCAGGCCCCCCCCCCCCAGCCCCTCCTCACGGCCTCATCTCTCTCGCTCCTGACCCCTGAACAAGAGATGATCGCCGATAGGGAAGCCGAGATGCACCAGACCAGGGCCTCTCCAGTCATAATTTCGGAGCCAAGAGGAGATCAAGATTGTTTAGATTTGAAGGCCAACATCTCGCGGGCATTTTGACTTTGTTGCCAATTTACAATCTTTGTAAACTGGAGCTCTCATCTCATCCAAGTCATCTTATCTCGGGCTGGGTATCGTGAGACTGTGAGACCGCAAGACCGTGAGAGCTGAGCCGGGAGCAAGTCTGGAAGCGCGACACTCTGCCACCGCCTTTGTTGTCGGAGATGGGATGAAGGGAGCGTCCAGAGGTGCATTCGACCCGTTTCACGAACCTCTGCTTCCCACTGTTCCCCGTCTCCCCTCCCAGCGTCCCAGCGCCAAACTTCAGGGAACTTGGTGACTGCCGAACCCCATCAGAGGCCCCTCTTCTCTCTCTCCCTGACTTTGACTTTATGCTGCCGCCGAGTCATCTCACCACATGAACTCCGCACACAACTGCCACGACCACGACCACGACCACGACCACGACTAGGACCACGACCCACGAGAGATTCGCGATCTCCTTTGCTCTTCTCGTGCTCCACTCCTCGGCCCACCTTCACCTGTGGCCTTCCAAGTTCCGACGTGGTCCGGAAGCCTGAGAGAAGACCTAGCACAAAAAAATAATATATTTTTCATTACCACCCCTTTACCGACGCCCTGTGAGTGGACGTCGATAATGAGCCCTACCAGGACACTTTCGACCCTCGTAAGCCCTCCGCGTCAGATAGACCAGCGATACGAAGGTTGTGATAAGCCGCCACCGTGGTCGTTGCTGTACGGTGTGAAGCTGTCATGATTAGCTTTCGTCCCCCCGGAGATATCAGTGTTTGATCACCTTTCCCGTTCATCTCATCAACTTTATGCATTCTGGTGATTCGCTCGAGCCGCCGCCGCTGAGTGGTTCGTCTGGTCTCGTTTTTGCTTTGGTCTCCTCCCAAGACCAGCGTCGTCAAACAGCCGCACGTCGCTCTGTCGCTCTCCAGCAGATGCGACCTCTATTCGAACGACGGGCCGTTTCAATTAACCCTCGCCATGAGGTCATTCCGAGCAAACGGCGAGGCTTAGACTTGACTTTTAGGGGGATTATCTTGCTTGCTTCTTGGCCTGTTCTTGCATCGCTCGGGAGTCTGCACACCATTTCCATCACGTGAGCAGACACGTCACATCTCAAGTGATTGATTGTGCATCGCATCTGGAAGTCTATCGACGATAACTCTTCTTGGCTAATGTGGTTCAGATGATGAATTCAGAATCCAAGATTGCTACTCTCAGCCTTCAGTGAGGGAAGAGTATCTGCCGCAATCTCTGCCTCTCAACCAGAGCCCCTTTTCTTGTGATTAGTCTGGAACTTCCAAGAGTTTGAGCATTTTCAGCTTTCGTACTCCGTATCTACACGTCACAGTCATTACTTTGCAAGTTTCGTTTTCGCACGCAAAAGATGGAGAAGGTTAGGTACCGAATTTGCGGAGTCGCTTATTATTCTACGATATGCCAGAGTTGCTATTGAAACGGCGTCAAGCGATAATGCTTGCAGCAGGTAGTTTGTACCAAACATATCCTCCGAGAAAACAATGCTTGCCCTCCAAGGGAAAGGGAGAGAGCCAGAAATCTGCCCTGCTGTAATTATTCAAAACCAAACTCTGTCAAACAACTCAGCCTCTCGCCATGCTCACATAGAACGGTACGATCGAGGCCTCCAAGAAGGATCGCGCTCGCTCGACGTCCCCTCCCAGCTCGTCCGCCGCCGCCGTCCTCTCGGACTTCTCGGAATCTCCTTGACGAATCCGTCCGGCTTCTCCCACTGCGTCACGCCCGTCAAGACGTTCCGATAGAAGTTCCTTCCCGTCGGCGTCAGCTCCTCAACCCAGCAATCCCGTAGGGGGTTCGAAAACAGCTGAGGGATCGATATCCGAGCCATGTCCTCTAAGCTGAGAGCCTCTCCTTGCTGATGCTGGCTCTGGCTCTGTATTTGAGGCAGAGGAGGTGTACGCGCCGCATAGTGAGTCTCGTTCGGTGGAGCGCGAGTGTCAAGTTGATTCGGAGTCGACCAGTGTTGAGATTCCACCGCCTGGACATCTGCTGTTCTGATCCGGTTCGAGAGTGCCTCCAGAGCCCGAAGCAGCTTCTCCTCCACGGTCGACAAGTGTCTCCCCATCTCTCGAAATCCTGGCGACTCCTTTCCTGACTGGTTTCTGTCTCTTTGATGTTGACGATGCTGACGATGCTGCTGGTTCTGGTACCGAGACGCGATGCCCAACATCTTGGATTTCAACTCTTCCTTCAGCGTCTGGGTACAGCCATCGAGCTCTCTAAGTGCTTCTTCATCACCTGCTAGAAACCACGGCCCGTCTCGCTGTGCTAGCGCTGCAAACCGCTCCTGGATCTTCTTGTTGATATCCGGGAGACTGGCTTCCAGCTGGTCCAGGTGCGTATGCGAGGTCCCCACATCTCGCCTCTGGCGGATCGCCATGCATAGCTCGTGGCAGTCGTGGAGTTCGTGGACGAGCTCAGCGAATTTGAGATTCAAGGCTCCGGGGATTGGTGGGGGTTGAGCCGGTGACATGTTGAGTTGCTATCTGCTCGCAAGAGGTAGAGGGATCTTTGCTAAGCAACGCGCTCTCGCCGTATCTTGTCTTTGTCTTTGTTGTGCTGTGGAAAGCGTGAATTTTCTGGCTGAGATTTACTTGTTTTGTCTTTTTGTTTTTTTGTTTCCTCCTCCTGGGGGTGTTGGGGTTTTTATCCTCTCTGCCTCAAGTTTGCCCGCCTGCCTGCCCGCTCATCGTCTGATAGTCATTGTGAAGGAATCACTGCACTGCACTGCACTGCATGCGCTCTTGCCATCCCTTTGCTTTGTCTTTGTCGTTGTCGTTGTCGTTGTTTTCGTGACATTCCCTGCTTAGGAATCATTCAACATTGGAATGACTGAGAAATCGCGAAGCAAACTGAATGTGCACCTGTGAATCATCCATCTCTCGCTAGATACCTCTTTACGTGCGTGTATGCATGTGTGCATGTATGTATGTGTACGTGCCGAGCTACATAGGTATTCTATGCTACTACACAAAGGTACCTACCCGCCACAAAGAAAAAGAAAAAAGAAAACGGGGTAAATATCCAGCGGAGTCGGGAGCGCTAATACAATCCTGCACGGATTCATCAACAACCAAGCAGACCCCACATGCTTCTTCGTGGTATCAAATCCGCTCTTTTTTCTTTTTCTTTTCTTTCCCCCGACCTCCCTCTCACACGCACTCTCTTTTTCCCTCTCCGCCTAGAAAAAGAACGAGAAGATAGATAGATAGATGGTGCAGATGACAGACAACAGAAGCCTGGTCTGGCAACAGATAGCATGAAACATGAAAGAAGAGAAGAAGAGAAGAAGAGAAGTGAGTATCGGCCGTGGGTCATCTAAGCGCCGAATCTGCTCTGACAGAATAAATGCCCTGCCTGCCTGATAATGAGAGCAAGGTTAGCAACGAAACAGAAGTATGGCTGGAATACATCTATGCGTGTAAGCAAGACAAAGTTGAAGTGCCGTCGTGGAGTTATTCTGTGGGTGTTCGCGGAATTGTATAGCCGGTGCCGAATTTGATTGAGGATAAATGGCTGGTAATAGGGGGATACCTGATAACAAGAGTAAAGTTGACAATGAAACAAATGCATGACTGAATATGTAGGTAGGTGCGTGAGGAAGACAAGTGCTTTGTGACAGGATGTATTCGCGGAATTGTATAGCCGGCGCCGAATCTGATTGAGGATACCTCCTAACAACAGGAGTCAAGTTAGCGACAAGAGCAAGATTGACAGCGAAATAAAAGCATGACTGAATGTATTTGTGAGGAAGACAAGCGGTATAAAGTTATACTCCGCCTTATATGCGGGCGTGGGTGACAGGATAAGTAGCTTCTCTAGCCTATAGGTAGATATTCGCTGAATTATATAGCCGGTGCCGAACCTGACTGAGAATACGATAGAGAACACCTGATAACAAGAGTAAAGTTGACAACGAAACAGGAATATCACTAGAATATATGTGTAAGGAAGATAACTGGCGCAAAGTTGCGCGCCGCCGTGCGTGTCTGACAGGATTGAGAAGTCAGCCAGCCGCGACCTCTTTCTTCTTTGTAAGATTGTGACTCCTCCCCTGAGTTTATTATGCTGTGGGTGATTGTTCGCGGAATTGTATGGCCGGAGCCGGGTTTATATAGGCATTTATGTTTCTAGCACACGACAGACATGACATGACATGACATGACAATCTCGCATGGTATATACAAAAACCTCAGCTCGCCTAATTCCGCTCGAGAAAATGAAGGCAAGCAAAGCTTTTCTCCTCCAACCCCTCGTCCAACTATCTACAAGAAAGAAAGAAAGATGAAAGGAAAACCCTCTCTTCACTACCTACTCGTCCCAGATGGTACACGCTACGGCACCACTCAACACCGCGCTCGCGAGCGGCCCGTTCTCTGTCACTATCAAGCCCGACGCGACGTCGCGCTCCCAAATGACCACGGTCCGGTTCGTCTGGTGGCCCACGGCTACGAGCGTCCCGGCTTTGTTGAGCGAGAAGTGACGAGGGAGGTAACCACCTGAGGGAGCGAGCTGGATCAGCGATAGAGAGTTGTCGTCCTCGTTGATGGCGAAGGTGGCGATGGTGTCTGAGGGACCGGATTGGTAGCGTGGCGAGGTAGCGAAGGACTGCTCGCGGCTGGAGACGAGGAGGAATTTATGATCAGGCTATATACTGTTAGTTTTTTATCTTGATTTTTTTCCATTTCTCTTTCCGGATCTCATTTTCTTCTTCGTGACAGAAAAAGAAAAAGAAAAAGAAAAAGAAAAAGAAAACTCACCGAGATCTGGATCTCAGACACGGGCGCCGTCGTAGCAGGCAGCTCGCCCTCGACGCCCAGCACCGGCACCTCGAACACCTTCGTCCACGACACGCTGCCATTCCCCGTCTCCTCGACCACATACGAATACACCTTCTGGCTCAGCTCGCCGACGAAGTGCATCACCAGCGCCCCCTCGGCCGTCGTGCGGAACACGCCATGGCGCGGGCCCGTCCCGGCATCCGTCTGCAGCGTCGCGACCTGCGTCAGCGGTGCCAGCGTCGCCGCGTCGTACGTGAAGACGCGGAAGAAATCACCGCCTAGGTCGGCGATGTAGATGTGTCTCCCATCGGGTGAGATCAGCACCTGGTGCGAGAAGGACCGGTCCTGTCGCGATATCACGGGACCCGGTGCTGGGATCGTGGGGGATAGTGATTGCAGCAGCTCTGGGTTGAGCTCGCCTGTCTTTGGGGAGGTGATTTCCACGAGGGCGATGGCGCTTTTGTTGCTGGCTTTGTGTTAACCTTCTTTTCTTTCCTTTTCCTCTTTCTCTTCTTCTTTTTTGGACTTTTCGAGAGAGAGAGAGGAGAAACTCACTAAGAAGCCGTCACCATCCCCTTCTTCTCTCCAGTCCCTATAATCTCCGCACTTACTCCCGACAGAGGCACCTCGACCCTCTGCACCAACTCCAACCCCCCCTCGTAACCCGTGATCCGGAACGTGTTAAGCGATCCGCTCGTCGAGCTCGACGCCCCGCGGTCCAGGCAGTACAGGATCCGGTTTGCGCTGTCGAGCGTCAGCCAGGAGCCGTTGGGGTCGCACTCCCCCGTGACGTTGGTGATGGTTAGTGAAGAGTTAGTCAGGGAGAGCGTGGTGAGGTTTCCATCACCCGCGGTTGCGAAGAGCGTGCTTGCTGTAGCCGTCGTCATCGTCGAGGCCGAGAGCACGGTGAGTAATAAGAGGGAATACATGGTTGCGAACAGGGAAAGGGAAAGGGAAAGGGAATGAACGTGGGAGAGATGCAGATGCAGATGCAGATGAGATCTAATCTGATCTGATCTTGAGAAGGGGGTAAGGAAATGGGGAACGTGGGAATCGCAGATTTATATATACTGTACAGCGTACGTGCATGCATGCCATTTGTGTTTAAGCTTACTTTCCGAGCAGGACTCCGGGTATTGATGGGGTAATGAGTAGCAGGTACTGCAATGTCGTCAAATGATGTTATGCTTTTTCCCCTGGGGTTGTTGTCTGGAGATGCCAAGAACGACGTTCGATCCCCCTCCTTTTTTCTCTCTCTCTTTCACTACCAGTTAGCTGCTAGCGATCTCTTTTTCCGTTCGGGCCCAGCCGCCCCCGAATATACTCCCTACCTACTCCTCAGCAAGAAGAAGAAGAAGAAGAAGAAGAAGAAGAAGAACAAGAAAGTCTTCTTCTCCCTCATCATCTCACCTACTGTAATAAACTTTTCCCTCCTCTCCCCTCGGCGCCGGTTCCGGTTCGAGAAGGAATCGAGCGAGCAACCGAGATTACCTTTTCCCTTGGCGGTCTCTTACTCAGGTTCTTGCATCTAGCAACCGTTTTTTTCCCTTCCTCTTTCTGTCTCTTTGTGCGAAATGATAATATCGCTCTCGTGGAAGAAATCCAGTCGAGTATTGAAGGTTTCTTGTTTTTTTTCTTCTATTTTTGCTTTTCCGCTTCTCGTTCGGATGGACGTGTGTCGTCTTTTCCGATTCCCCTGTCTTGGCTTAGGTTGGGGGGAGGCAGAGGGGAGGGGAAATAAGCGAGAGAAAGAACGAGAAGAGAGTTGCATGGTACGGTATTACAAGTGGGATCAGCATGGATCTCAAAGCCAACTTGTACAAGCAAACAAAGCCAATACTGTGTTATCTAAATAGAACTAGAAAAGGAGAACCCTAAAGAACAGTCGTGTAAGGCGAGTGTAGAGAGGAGAAGCGGAGAGCAGTTCGGGATTATATAAATCCGCGTCTTCGACATGGCCATAGCTCTGACAACAGCGAGATGTGTCGCGTGCGGGGCTCTCACTTGCTTGTACTGCAAAGGGCGGGCCGACGTCATCTCACCTTCCTGAACTGTCACTCGATCACCCGATTCCTATATCTAATTGTCAGCAGCAGGAACACCAAACAAATGTGGCCGGCCTACTTAAACAAGCAACTCGAAATTAACCGTCCTTCTTCAATCCCACTGAATCGTAGCAGTGTGGGGAGATACTCTGGCTCGCGGGGTACAATTATAGGGTACCTTACACGTTTCAATAAAACCCCACTCTTTAGTTTGTACGCAACTAAATAAAAACCACAACGTCTCTTGTATTGGCCGTTAGAGGAATCTGACTCCTTATAACTAACAGAATGAATCGAAGCTCAATCTACTTGGTTTGCGGTCGGTATCCGTTCCATCCAATCCGAGTATGTGTATGCAGCGTCGCTAAAAGCATGCCACCTCACGGAAAAGCCGCTTGTAAATCGTAAAGCAGAATGCAGAGTGGCTTCTGGGAGAGATGGAAAAACAACATTATAGTTTTCGGAGTTTGCCAAGGCAGATAAGTGATAGATTTGTTTCTTACAGAAGGAAACGGCTCTAACAGAATACCAATCTGAAAAACAAGACCATTATTTGTAAAGATAACCACCAAAACCCGCAGATAAACCTAAACAGAAACCAAAACATTCTAGTAAAAATCCAAATTCATATCCATGTTCATCCACCAATAACTCCCTCCTAAGCGTTCCAAAATCAGAAAAGAGATTTCTCTTAGAAGAGACGTTTGAAAAAACCAACGAAAGTTTTCCATGTGAGTGGAGACTCTGCCATATCATTAGTGAACTGCAACCATGATCTCGATATTAAAAACGAACCTCTTGCCTGCACATATCTTGACTCTCTCGTCGAACCCATGAGTACTATCTCATAGTTTTTGTCCATTTTTGCAGGTGGTGCTTGCCGGACATGATTTCCAGGTCCTACTTCATTCGAGGGAGGGCTTGATATCGGAGATGAAGTTCTGGCAGAATTTGGCTCTGAAGTTGTGGGCTCCGATGAGGATGAACCATTTTCGTCGCCATGTTCCACAAGTCCAGAGGAGGTACTCGTCACTGGCGAACTTTCCGCTTCAAGAGGGAGTAGGGGGGATAATGTGTAGATCTCAAGATCCCCTTCCAAAATGGCGGGAGCCTGTGTCTCGTTTCTTGAAGTGATTATTGGATCTAGTGAGCTTTCTAGATAGTAGAAACTGGCGGAGTCGCTACTCTCTGAAGATGTCGTCGATAGTTGTGCGAATGGCTCACTCGGTTTGGAAATAGAGCCGCTACTCTCTGAAGATGTCGTCGATAGTTGTGCGAATGGCTCACTCGGTTTGGAAATAGAGCCGCTACTCTCTGAAGCTTCCCTCGATGACTGTGAACCGGAAGAATTTTCTTGATTGTCGAGTCCATTCAAACCTCCTCGGCCCATTTTCAAAGCGAGCGTTGGGACAAACACAGCTGCCGGTAGCCCAATTTTCTGCATGACTCTCAAGTAAGACTCTTCGGTAAGGCGCAAGCTGTATGCACGATCTATGCCCAAAAGTATGCTAAATGACGAGGCGGGTAAGGTATATCGATGTGGGAACATAATGTAACAAGGCTTCTGTGGCATTCCGCCGCTCTCAAAAAAATAATGCCGCTCGTAAGGAGCGTCGTCGTCGATATCTATTGGACTAAACTGGGCTTCATCATCAACTGTCGTCGCTCGCTTCTCGTTTAATCCGTCAATTGTCATCCTGCATTTTGAAATCTATAGACTTAGTCAGATGCCCAATAAAAAGATCTTAGGGGGCTGATACCTTAACGAACGTAATGAGAAGATTTGTTCCAGAACGTGCTAAATTCAAGACAACAACTGGATGGTGGTAACCCCTATCATCCAATTCACAGTATTTCGGCCGTGGGTTGCAGCCGGCTTCGCATTTCAGCTTGTGAGCGTTTTTGAAAGGATTTGGACGTTGGAGAAATAATATGCAACCGACACCAATCTCCTGTTGCAGAAGCCTCGGCATTGTGCAATAAAGTTTGGAGGGTGGAGGAATGAATAGAACAAAATCACACAAGAGAGGGGGGCCCTTGGACAAGGAGTAAAAATGATTGAAGAAAGTCGAGATGAGGGCAGAGAATACTGATGATGTATCAAGCTTCTTGGATGGATGATGGAATGCTTGGAAATTTAGAAGAACTGCCCGAGCATTTTATACTCAGTGCATATCACCAAGTATTTGGGAAAGAAAGAGATTCAAATTTTCATCACCGTCTGGAACTTGACACCGATTTGAAGCATCCAAAGCGCGCTCGCATCGAATGAGTGTCAGAGTCTGTTGTTTAAGATGATATAAACTTTTCTTTTTTCTTTGTTTCTTTTCTTTAGTGATACACGATAGATACCCTGATACCCCAACCCCCAGTACGTACATGACAGAGATGGACGGATAGGATATGAATTTTGTTCAGTAGGATGAATAGGATAATACGACACCATACGATTGACTTGTGAAACGTGTTCCTAATGCCATTGCCGTTCCCATTGCTAATCCTATCCCTGTTATTCCCATGCTGATCCAAATCCCGCTTCCAGTCTCTAGACGCAGAATCAAAACTCCGACTCCGAACGGACATATCAAAAACCAAATCTAACAGCCCTCATCCCAATCCCGCCTCCAAGCAGCTTCGGAAAGAGAATCCTCAAATTCATTGTTCAGCTTACTGGCACCTGCATTTCTGGAATGAGCGACGGTACGAATCTAAAACAGAGGTCTTTGATGAAGACTTTAGGAGTCACTGAAACCTCAAAGCTGAGTTGCCAAATTAAGGTTGTCTTTTGCAGATCGATTAGACACGGCAAAGTTTCCGAGTTGCTCTTCTTTCAACGCTCTTTGGCGCATGGGCACAGAATGCTCTAGAATACATTTCAAGCTCAAGGCTTGGCCACGGGAAATCCTGGTGGCTCAAGGACCACAAACGAGACTGTCTCTCCTTGTGAAAGACTTTTGAGTCGGGCTATGATCCGAGCTCGCTTCGCTAAACTACGCTCCCGATATCTCTTTATGCTCGTGAAACATTTACCATTAGTTCACCCAAGTACACTGAATCACATTCATTCGTAATTCTCCAAAAGAATCCAAAACTGAGTTTTCTAACTCCACCCTGTTGCCCTGGACATAGTCGTACAAAACAAATTCCCTGCATTTCGCTAACATTAATGTTTCATAATGAACTACGAAAGAATAATCTTGATGCCCATCATGAGCGGGCGAGCTGAACAGCTTGCAACAAAACTTGAATAATTGCCAAGAGAACCCCAGAACCCCCAATAATAATAACTGCCCAGAATGTAAGCCACTGGGCCGAATCCCGTTTATCTCGCCAAAGCTCCTTCCACCCTCGTGGCTTGACATTTGACATTTGTTGGCTGAGAATTGCGAGTCGGCTGCGCAAGATCGGGAAGTCCCGTTTGAGGCGATAGAAATCTCGATCTTTGAACAACTCGGGAAACTGGTGCACCTTGCTAGAACATAATTGTGCCAGTATAGTATCCCCTGTGCTACATTTCTCGTCGTCCAGGAGCATGTCTTTGAATATTTCCCTAGACATTTTCGACTGCCCAAACAATAAACGGTATGAAAGGAGAATTTCACGAAGAAGTTGTGATATCTCCATCTCGGAACCACAATGAACACTGTCCTTGTGCGATGCACAACTGGGTAGTTATAAGCATCAATTGAGCAAGTAGCAAGGGAATGGGGACCACTTACTTGTATATCATGCTTCGGGCACCTTGGTCTCCTGGGAGTGATAAATTCGCCATGCAAAACGAAGGATGTTTAAATAGATAGAGTTTGTTCGTCGCCTTGTCGAATTCAAGGTGAGGTGCTAATACATCGACCCATTCAATATCCACTTTTGCAAATTGCTGAAGGAGATATGCATTGAATTCCTTTGGATTGATGACATCGGCTTTTTCAAAGGCTTGGCAATCGTCTAAATCCTCACTAACACAGATGTTTTCTTTGGGAAGCATGAGCCCAAATCCGAGAACAAAATCAGATAACGAGCGCTTGACTGCTGATTCGTCTTGCTTAAACTTCATAAATACTTGGCCGCTGTAACCGTCCATTACGTCGGCAATAGCAAGCTGTTGTAACGGGCATGCTCCTAAATCAGGCAGATAGAGCATAGTTTGCCACCCCAATACGGCAAAAGCAACAGACCTCGCGATAAGTCGCTTATCATGATCGATTTCGCATTTTATTATATCACGTCTTAGTATAAGAGAGGCCATTTCATCGATGGTTGTTGTAGGGTCAGTGTGAGTTGCAATTTCCTTGAAAATTTCGGGCAAAGACTGGACACAATTTTGAATTGATGGTGGAATAGTGTTGAATTGCATCTCTAACCACCGAGGATACCAGTTAAGTAAATCTTTTGGTGTACCATATGAGAGATTTGTCAGTTGGTGGCCGCCGTTTTCACTAACCAAGGCGGAGAAAAAGAAGTCATCAACTTTATTCGTTGCTTTGGTAAAACATTATCAGTTGAAGCACTCATAAGATTGGGTTAACCTACAGACGCTTGCTTTTTTTGGGATTATTTCAGAAAGCCGCATGATTTACTAGTTTTGTTTTGATATGCCCACAGCGTGAGATTCTAAATTGATGGACCGCTTGACTCGGAGGGATTCTAGCTCGATTTGCGACACGATTATCAACAGTCGTCACAGCGCCGAAAATTGTGTAACAAGTAATTAAAATCCTATTACCTCCGGAAGCAAAGCACTTGGATCTTTTTGCAAAGGTTCATCCAAGGACGTCTGATTTCAGTTTTGCTCGTCAAGCAGAATCCTTTTTGAACTATTTTGGTCTTATAAGCGCCGTTCCCCCTCGCTTAGTGCCAATCTCGGTCGTAAACCAATCGACCACCAGCGTAATAGCCCTGGTTGACGGACAAGCCTTTTTCTCGCGAATGCTAAAAATGGAGGCTCGAATTCGGCGCGTACTGTGATATGACGTTTTTTAAAAGCCGAGGCACTGTTGGATCCACTTGCGTGAATACTGAACTCTCCTTTTGAAACAGAATTCGTCCTTTCAGTGCATTTGGGAATTTTCTAATAGTTGCCTATTACATTGTTTAAAGTATTGATATCTCAGTCAATGCAAAGGCCTCGGGTAAGGTAACTCTTAATTGTTCAGAACTTCAGCTGCTGGCTGCTGCTCGCTAACCCGACTAACGGGTCAACCCCTGACTGCTACATCGGTATTGATTTTGTGAAATGACTCCTGCAAATTCCTTCGAGCAGCTTGTACAGTCTTCGAACTCTGGGGGAGTTGTTCAAGAGCCTTGAGCAAGGTTGACGAAAGATACGAGTAAGCCTCGCATTTGATCTTGCCTTGACGGTATTCACGGCCAATAACCTCATTCATTAGTAATACGGAATCAACAACATGGTTAGGATACGGGTCAATGGCGACAAACGACGCTGTGATCGCAGTTACAGGAGTTTCGGCAGTATTGTCAAGCCTTGAGGCGGTATTTGAGTCCCCTCCAGGTCCGTAGATTGTGTATGTGCTTTCTATTCCAAATTTAAGGATATTGAAAGACTCATCTTCTGCATCTTGTCTCGCCTCAGTCACTTGTAGTAATAGATCAAAGCGATTAGCCGCCTCGATCACATTGACCATGACCATAATACCCAGATAGTATTGTTGGTTAACCTCGTACCAACTCAGTCGGGTCAGTTGATCCATGAAGTGAAGGCGTCTCTCGCAATTATTCAGAAGAGGGCGAATTGAAGTCTTGAAAATGTTAATCACGTCAAGAAGTTCACTCCATACGTAAAGAACAGTATCTTCATTTACACCTTCTCTGAGTGCTTCCTTTAATGACGTGATGTTCTTCCAGGCATAGAGTTTGCAGATTGCGGCTCCGGTAATGATTCGAGAAGCTACTTCATCAGATACTTCAAATCCATTTGTGCGCCAGTGCTCTGTTTCGGGGTGGAATGACCCTACCAGAAACGTCTTGGTTAGACGCCATGCCGGCTCTGAACATGCTCCATTTAGTCCGGAGGTTAGAGAAGTTCTAAGATTCAGATTCAAGGAGCTTGAAGTATCCCACATCACCGCCGCCCAATAAGCTCTGCTTTCAAAGTCAAGAAACTCCTGTGTGAGAACGGTTCTGCTCCTAGTTCGAGTATCTGTCGAAGCAAGCATCTCTGGCTTGTCAAACTGACAAATCTTTCGCCCCTCTCGGAGCCTTTGAACCTGTAATAGAGCTGTCTGGATACACACCATTCCGTTAATGCCGTCCATTTCTTCATCTTCAGAGATCCCTGCAGGCATGGGAGTCTGAGAGAAAAGGTAAAGTGTTAGGGCAGACCGATAAGATACACGGTTTATGACTTTGAGCATGTCTTTCCTAGAAGTACGCCAGCTGTCCCTAATAATTTCTTCGACTTGCCCCGTCGAAAGGTGGTTGCTTTGCGATACCAGCGGAAGCCATCGAGCCACAAAGGACTGAATTGCCTGACTTAGAGACTTTTCAATCCGGTCATTTTTTTCCTGTCTCCGTTCCCGGACCTCGGATTCAAGGCCTTGATTTTGGCTGTCCAGTTCATCGTCGATGTCGGCGTCAAGTTTCCTGAAAAGCTTCGCAGAAGGAATGCAAACGTCGCTAGCCGGATTTTTTCTGTTGTTGTCAGAGATTGCAGTTCACTTTAAAATGACTGCTCATCAAACGAACGTACACAAACGGGCAGCCGTTCCTGCCGATTAGGAGACCAAAAATGGTCTCAAACCCGTGATGAAAGATATGATCAGACCATCGCGTCAGCAGAACGTTTGCAGACTCGGCTTGCGTGTTGACTGACTCAGTCAAGTCTGGTTGTAATTCACAAGGAACAAAAGAATCTGGCTCGGCTGTGGGCGATTGTGACGTTGCGTCTTCCCGTGAACTTGAAGGTTTCTTTCTCACATTGTTGATCCACTGTATGTAGTAAGTAGTGTTATCCATTCTAGCCCTATAATCTGTAGGTCGAACACAGGTAGAGATTGTCCCTTACCTCAAATGTACATGGCTGCCTTCTGAGAGAACATCTCAAACATGAACCAGTCCATCTCACTTTGCCTGGTTGATGACCAAATTTGGAGGCGTCACATGCAACACGTGAGCGACGACAAGCATCGCAGCTGGAAAATTGCGTTCTTCGTTGAGATGATCTATTTGGCATCCTTGTAACTTTAGGGCGTTTGTTTTTAATACCAAGATCTCGATATGAATGTTGAATTAAAGATCGAAAAGCAGCATGTGAGTGAGAACCAGACGTGTTGGTAAGCATGTGGATCCACATATTGAGATCCAGCCCGATGATTTGCACTCAATATGTGGGGTAATTCAAATAACTCAGGGCATTGAGGTTGAATTTCAGTGCCACGGAATTTAGTACTAAAATACCACCAACCAGCTCAGAATCACTCTTCTCCGCCCATGCCAATTGTTAATGAATCACCGAAAGCCAAAACGCACAGTTGATGAGCGTATGGCTTCATTTATCATCCAAAGACCTTCTCCTCATCCCATATCCCCATCACAAAAAACTCTCAACCACCGCTCTCAGCCCAGCCTCATCCAACTCCTTTACACCAAGCAACTCGTTATCCAAGTGACTCGAAAAATCACCGCCGTAGTCAGGACCCAAGCATCCACATACAGAGAAACCCACCATTGAGGCACCAATATCTTCCTGAGTACCTATGGCAAACTGCGCCATACTTTCCTGCCTTATCGTCTCCGTATCCTTGACAACAGTATCCCACTTCTTCCCGTCCTTGTCCTTAGCGTACTGAATCAGTTTATTTTGGGTGACCAGGGCGGACTGGATGTAGACAATACGATTTGCCGTTTCAGCCTGGTGTTCAATAACGCCCAAAACGGCCTTCGCGATGTCGGCCAGTATTGTGGTGCTGTAAGGCACATCACCGCCGTTATAGAGAGTTGCTGTGTGTTGGGCCGGATTCAAAACAAAGCCAACCTTGAGACCCCAATCCAGAAATACTCCGGTGGCGATCGAAGTATAGGTGAACCCTGGTTTGGATTTGGATTTCTCCAGGAGGTATTTCTGCGTCGCAGCTTTAGGCACACAAACGGGCAATTGCACGCATAGAGCATTTTGAGAGTCCATGCCGAACTCCGCTGGAATGAATCGATTCACACCTGCGTCAACGGCAGCATCAATTAACGGGTTTTGACTGCCTAAGGCTGATGTGGCCACACAAGATATGACGACTTGGGCTCCTAGCAACGCGGGAGTCATGGATTGAACCGAGTTGAAGTCAACTTCTTTGATGGTGAGGTTTGGATGTGGTCTTAACTTGGATGAATTGCCGCCTATGCGTGAGAGGGCTGTGACACTGAAGCCTGAGTCAAGAAGAGCTTTGAGGACGGGAACTCCAACGTTGCCAGTGGCGCCGGCCAATGCAATTTTAACTGAAGACATCTTGTTTCGATGCTCGACTGTGATGGGGTTCGTCTCTAGAGAGGATAAGAAAAAAAGTTCAGAAGTTCAAAATGTATTCCTTGAAATTGCAATACGATATCGAGGCTGTTTCCAGAGAGAATCTTGAAGTCGCAGTAATTGCTGAGTTTTGTGGGAATGATGGGAGAAATCAGGAAGAATAAATACTTTCTTAGCATGCTAACGAGCCGTTGGTGAGTGTTATTTGGAGCCTGTTGCAGCTTTGTTAATCTGGTCTAGCTTTACCCAGTGGATCATTCAACGTCGGATCCGATTCAAAAACATTTCTCGCATTTGTGGAGAGCTAAGTAGCGAGTGATCTGTTTTACCACGACTCCCTTGCTATATTAGAAGTTATGGGTCGTTTTTCTACGATCTGTGGGGAGCCTTATACTGGCGTAGAATAAATAGGTTGCCACGCTTACCTATAGCGAATGGCTTTTGTGGAAAACATTCATCTCAACAATCACCAGGGGTGGTCATCGCTCGTGCAACGCAAAACCACATTGCTATTCTTTGCGCTGCATTACTTTAACTCTATTTCGTGGAAAAGATTTGAAAACTAATATTATTACAGAGAGTATTTCTATAATAACTTATATATCAACTTCTTGACCCGATATCTTTACTCTTTAATTTCATATAATTGTAGCAAAATATTATGCTGTTGCACGAGCACTGACCACCACTGGTGAATGGCCATGATATTGCGGCCTTTCATGATCTGATGCCATGCAAATTTATCTGATGAAATTGATGAGGAAAATACCAAACGTCTTTCAAGTGTCAGCTTTCCCACTTTAACCTTCCAATAACCGACTTATCGCTTCCGCAAACAATCCAGCTGAATATCAGATGCCCAATTTTGCTCCATTGTTATTGGCTATGCTGATAGCCTCTCAATACGTGTATCACAGATACGTGATGAAGATTGAAACTACTTCGTGGTGTGATTTTCATTGCACCCCTGGCTGAAGTTCAGTTTCACGTACGAGGGGACGGCTCCGACAAGCGCTCGGCTCCCATGCGACGGCTCCGGTATTCGGAACCGAACTGCGTCTTCTAGACGACAAGGGATTTTTTGGGGAAGTAATGAAGCACCCTCAACTCAAACAGGTACAATAACTTTATGGCAGCGAATACTCAAGAGCTCATAACCACATGTCATTGTCCATATAGTTAGTAGTAGCAGTTGAATTGAATGTGAAACAACAACTTTTCTTGTCGCCTGAACAAACGATGTACTGAACATTTTCAATATATCCTCCAATGTACGAGCAGTGTTTAAGTGTTTAAATCCCGTATCATCTCTCTAGACGTATTCTACAATTTCGTTGGTTTGTTTATTAACTCACCGGTACATGTATAGTCTGTCCTCGCTAACCAGAAATATAGGTACTTATCCGAACACTTCATGATGTAATAAGTGAGTGCTGCTGACGCTAGCTTTTCTAAACTTCAAAATGATACTTTGTATACTATGGCAAATTGATATTTGTCTATTAGTAATAGCCAAAGCCAAAAACTTACGAGTTTTAAACAGAAAATAGCGATGGGATAATGAGCATCAGGTGACGCTTTTGAACACTTTTACGCGAGGTCTCGAGAATCAAATGAAATAGCCTTTCAGATTTAATAGCACAGTAAGACAGATAGTTTACGGCCCAGGCTCCCAAGCTTCTTGCAGATTAATTGGGTCACGTGAAACACTTACTTATTCTTTCCTAGCCTAAGGCATCGAAGGCTCATGTACCTTCTCCTGCTTTAGGCAGGTGGCGAGCGATCCGCAAGCTGCTAAACTATATCAACATTCCCCCTTTCTCTACCGAGGCTACGCTCACAAAATTTCAACCTACCACTAGTTCCTTAATACCTTATTGCTGGAAATTCGACATAGCATTTGCAGAAGGTTGAGCGAGCGGCTCGCTTGGCCGATAATGAAGAGCGACGGCCCCATCATCATCAGCAAGGTGCCAGAGGTATCACGGTTAGAGGTCCGAGAAGCCTTTACAAAGTTGGCACACAAGGAGAAGCTTTATGCCCATTATTCGGCTAGGTAGATTGGCTTTGATTCATACCATGGGTACTTTGCTAACAGATCGTATTTTAGAGCAGCCTGGAGCGGCGCCCCGATCATCTTGAATCAGACGTCACCCGAATCAACTTTAATCTTCCAATTTATTCTTGAGCTCTACAGAACATGTGAAGGGAATTGGTTTGATCTTGCCTCTCGAACAGGATTGGCCGTTGAACAGCTGCAACGATTTCTCGACTATGCCGCGGTATTTCTGGGGAACATCGGAAATTATTTCGTAAGTCGCAAAGTACTAATTGTTCGTTCTGATCTAAAGCTTTTACAACTAGGGTCACGGAGATCAAAAGTTCATTCCAAACGTGTCTGCAAAAGACCTGCAAACTCTCTCTCAATGCTCAAAAGTTGCCGCGAGCCTGTATCAGAAAATATGTCAACCAATGACCGCGACTTTGCCATTGGCTCTTGGGTTCCCTAGTAACATTGCTCAGAGTTCATATTATCCTGGAGAGCCTCGTATTTCCCGAGATGAAATCTGGCTTGTATCGGAGAAGCTCGCAGAACTCTCTATTGATCCTGAAAATACTCGACTTCGCAAGGTAGTTGTAGGCGATAAACCAACCTATGACATCCTGCAAAGCTCTATTGAAGAAGATGATCAACCTCCTGTGATATATGAAGATTCTGCTCTATGTATGCGTCTTGTTCGAGGAAGCGATAAGTCTGAGCTCTCTCTTGTCTGTCATTCTTTAGAACATGCGAGGCAGAATGCAGCAAACTCACTCCAAGACTCATACCTTGCCAAGTACCAGCAAAGCTTCACTACTGGCAACATGGAGGTATACAAAGAATCTCAGCGTGAATGGGTCAAAGATATCAACCCGTCGGTGGAGGTGTTCTTCGGCTTCATTGAACCCTATCGCGATCCTTTTGGTATCAGGGCAGAATTCGAGGGTCTCTGCGGGATTGTAAACAAAGAAGAAACGCAAAATCTGACGAACTTGGTTGAAAAGTCCTCAATATTCATCCGTAGACTTCCATGGGCTGAAAACTATACTGAAAATGATGGTAAAGGCCCCTTCGAAAAGGAATTGTTCGAAACTCCGGATTTCACCAGCTTGCACAGTACGTCTCTCATGTTCTCGTACTTTACAAAAGGCTAACAAGAGCATAGCACTCGCATACTGCTCTAGTATAATCTTTCCTGGCAAGAATCTTCCTAATGTAATAACTCGCATTTATGATATTTGTTTAGCGCAAAATATGCTAATCAAATGTAGTACAATGATATTCGCCAAGAAGATGGTTTCAAGAATGTCATGATCACAAATTCCATGACCGCAAGAAATTCCAGTTCAGAGGCCATGGCCAACTTCTTGGATGCCTCCGAAGTGTCAAGATTTCTCAAGCATCGAGAACACGCATTTTATCTATGGGTTGTCTTCCACGAACTTCTCGGGCATGGGACCGGCAAACTCCTTTTTGAATACCAGTCAGGCGAATTCAATTTCGACTCAAAGAATTTGCCGACGAATCCTCTCACGGGAAGGCCTATATCTTCCTGGTATAAACAAGGGCAGACTTGGACGGGCGTCTTTGGCGACATTGCCACGACTGTCGATGAGTGCCGAGCAGAGTGTGTGGGGGCTTTCCTGTTAAGCGACATGGACCTGCTTTCCATGTTTGAGTACAATGAAAAGACTAAAATTACCGGTAGAGATTGTGAGTTCTCCCATAAATCTGCAATACTCTTATTAATGGACTGCAGTGGAATACAACATGTACATGCAACTCGGCGTTGCAGGACTTCGCGCTCTCGTGAACTACAATTTGGAAGACCGTGTACGTTCAATTGGCCGTACTTTCTGGCATCCAGCTAATGAAGATAGAAATGGGGACAGGCACATAGCAGAGTAAATACTCATTATCCCGATACTTTCGATGGCAGACTAATTTCTTCCCACAGGCGCACTTTGCAATGTTCAAGGTTCTGCTAGCTGCCGGTGACAGATTTCTCACAATTACACACGACAAATCGTCTAACAAGCTCACTGCGTCCATCGATCGAAACAAGATCGCCACTCACGGAAAGCCTGCAATCGGTAGCCTCATGCTCAAATTGCATATTTGGAGGTCCACGGCAGACGTGAAAGCTTGCCGGAAGTACTACGAAGAACTGACAGAACCAACCGGTATATTCTTGGAATGGAGGAGCATAGTGATCGCCAAGCAGGCGGCGAGACAAGTCTTTGTGCAGCCAAACACATTTATCGAAGACGGAGAGGTGGTTTTAAAGGAGTATGAGGCTACGGTAGAGGGAATGATACAGAGTTGGGCTGAGCGGATGAGCATGGTAGAAGCCGAAAGAGAGAAGTAGTAGTCATTGGTGATGACAAGTTCAATGTTGTTCATTGGCTAGGTTGCTGTTATTGAACAACAAAAATAAAAAGCGCAGTTTGTCTTAACAAAATCCAAGCCCAAATACCCCTCGGTCTGATATAGACCCAGTTACTAAGCAACATGCAAAATAATCTGCTGCAACTATCTACCTCTTTACCCCTCTACCAGACTAGTCCCCGTCGCTTAGTTGTGAATAAGCGAGAACGTCAACTGCATCGAGCTCGCAAGTGCTGTGATATCTACCATATACTTGATATTGAAGGGTCACCTAGATCCACATGAACTCCACTCTACCTGGAATTGAACTTTAGTATCGCTGACGAAGGTAGACCCAGAACTGTCACATCGCTTGAACCAGGTTGCTCACGGATTCAAATGGGAAGAAAAGTGGCTATGGTTCAGATTTGGAAATAACATGACGATACTGAAGCAGGTGTATGTCGAGAAGCTAAGTTTATTTCATTTGTGACTATTTTTGCTTCTTCTTCTGGCTTTTGGGAGAATAGGGATTGGTGTATTGCTCGAAGATTTGTCGGGACTGGCATCATATACATTACCGAAGCACTCATCAACACATGCATGGTGCTGAGCAACTTGAGAGTTGCTGGGTGCCGACGGAGCAGTACCTGCTATGGTTTGGCGGTTCCCTTCAAATGCTGTATCAATTGTGGGAGAGATCTTGGCTCTTTGCTCGCTTGATTTGGGACGTTGCTGTTTTGCTTTATCTTTTCGGGATTTCTTCTTGTGCGTAATTATTGGTTCTTGCTCTTGGACAGGCTTCAATGACGGAAGGCAACCTCCTACTGGCACTGGAATGGCTGAAGTTTCTTTTTGTGCTTTGTGAAGAGCTATTTTGGTCGGTCGCTCGTCGCGTTTTGGCCATTTGTATGGCTTTCGAGGGCCTTGGGAAGCTCGAGGAGCCGATGCGTAAGGTAACGCATTCCTGCATTCCCTTGGCCGAGGACCGCGAGTCAAATATTTACCCGGGCCATTGTTTCCGAAATATCTTTCCAGCAAAAGTTTCAAAGATGCCTTATCCAACTGAAAGTCCTTGGCATTGTTACTCCTGTTGGAAACTGCCGTGTCTTTGGGATGGGGGACGAATGTTGTGAATCGAGAATAGTGCAATGTGTAGACATGGGGAATAACAAAATAAGCCCCTCCCCGATTTCCATCTTATTTTTGAGTTTGTATCTTGGTTGATAATTATCTTGAAAGGTTCGAGGGGTATTTGTAAAAATATGAGTTAGTTAACCTTTGCTTTGTTTATTGTATATGTTGGGATTTCGTTCTAGAACCCCAATCCCAGGAGTAAGTTCACTGTCGATTGTTATCTTCCAGTAGATTAGTTTCAATATAGATTCTAAGAGTAGAGGAAGAAAGGAAACAAGCAGAGGGGTTTTATATACCTTAATACGCCAAAAAGAAGAGCCGAGCCAATCTGAAGGATGACCACCGCATGATCAGAAATATCCGAAAAAGGTGCAACCTTAGCACAAGATAGACTATCGCATTTGGGGGTCGTCTTGAGTTCTTTTTTCCTAGGGTGCTAATGGAGGCACCCCGGGAGGACAGCATCAATGCGGACTTCATATCCAGCAGCTCGGTGGCCTTTGATAGCTTGTATAATACAACGGAAGACGGAAACAGAAGAATGAGGGTGAGATCATTAAAATGTCCTACTGGATACGCAGATTGTCATGCTTCTTCTACTATGGTAAACCGATTGATAAGCCTCAGCATACCCAAAGGAAGTTTCATAGTAAACCACAATAAACTAAATGGTCTGTGCCCCCCCTTTGACTCCTAGGTTGACTTTCAAGATTCCACTGATTGTGTTACAAATCAATACAGGCGGTGTTGAGGGAAGACAAGGTTAAATAGATAACACTCCTAACCATATATTGAGAAGGGGGCAGTGCACAAGTCCAAAAACAAGAGTGCCCCTGTTCAAAACTCACTGAGAAAAGAATCGCGGTTGCTCAAAACTCACACTAAATTCGAACATGATATTGAAATGAAAGAGGAAAAGGGGGGAAAGGGGGAAAACAAAAAACGAAAAAAACGGAAGTACTCATTGCACTTTCCAGACACCGAGCAAAATGCTTGATCTAAGCTTCCAACTTAAAAAAAGATGATGTTTTCCGAATAGGAAGCAAACACTCGTCATCAATACATCATTGGACGTAAGATATCGGGATGTATCACCTTGCCCGAAGTCTTTCTTGGGTTGCCAAATTGAGAACGATGGAGCTTAGCCTAAGGCATGATGCAAATCGTTAGAGTCCAAAGGGGCATACACCTAACCTAAAGGAAGAATATCCTTGCATTTGCCTTCGATTCAGCCAAGCGGAATTGATCCCATGGAACCGCAGAGTGTCAAAATTATCCATGAAATAACCCTTTGAACTGAAAAATCCAGCCTCACTCCACTGAAGCAAGACAAGCTGATTCATCTTCATCTTCAAAGAACGATGCCAAGACATCGTATTGTAAACATCGAAGTGCCATCTATCTCTCTTCTCTGGGAAGGCTGAGGTATCCCATGCCTTACTCTGAGCGCTTCGAATCTGTACTTTCTGTATGACTGAGAGCTCCAGGTTCAATGCCGTCATGTCATCGAAGCTCCACCGCTCTTGCAATCGTACCACAAGTCTATGCCGGCGACCGAGTTGTAACAGCAATTCCGAGCAGTAACACAAGCGGTTGCGAATGCGATTGAGAAATCGAGAATCGGAGTAGTGTTGTTGGAAGGTCGGATTTAGCACTGTATTAATAATTTGCGGTTGAGAAGGTACATGAGAGGCCTTGGCAAAGTCCCCTGATAACGGCGCTAAAAATGTTGCTGGCGTCAGCAACGCACGGGCGGATCAGCGACCGAGCAGCATCAACATCATCATCCCAGATGCTGGCGCCAGCAACACAAGAAACCTGTGCAACGCATGCGTGGCCAACAACATCTCCCGCTGTGATCACGGATGTAATGCTAATCCCCGTGATGGTGGTAAGGTAAGTTTTGAGGCTATGGCCGAGTGGCTCTATTTAAGCAGTTCTGTTTCCCTCGTTGAAGACCGTATCAACAGCATCATCTTCTCACTTTTTCTGCACATCACTCACAATCTCAATTCAAACTTCCCTCACAATGGCAACTTTTGGTTACAGAACTTCAGGCGCAGAGGTCGTCGAGACCTTCGCTGATCAGGTCAAGGGCAGAACTTGTGAGAACCATCCTGCTTCATCGCCTAGATTGAAAACTAACATACCCAGTCGCCATCACAGGTCCTTCAGTTGGAGGCATTGGAGCCCAAACTGCAACCTTCCTAGCAGAAAAGCAACCCGCCGAGATCCTACTCCTCGGTCGTACCGAATCGAAAGTCTCCCCCGTAATCGACGAGATCAAGAAGATCAGCCCCTCCACCTCCGCCCGCTTCATCCAGCTTGACCTCAGTGACTTTTCATCAATCCGCAGCGCCGCAGAAGAAATCAACAAGACCACTCCAAAGATCGATGTGTTGATCAACAATGCGGGCATCATGGGTGTCTCGAAATACACCCTGACTAAAGCTGGCATTGAATCGCAATTCGGATCCAACCACATCGGGCACTTCCTGCTCACGAACTTGCTCGCACCTAAGCTCATTGCAGCCGGCAAGGGAGCTCGCATCTTGAACCTAAGCAGTAACGGGCACTGGCTCTCAGAATTCCGCGGCGACGACTACAACTTCAAGGATGGGAAAGAATACAACCCGTGGGAAGCATACGGACAATCTAAAACAGCCAACATTCTGTTCGCGACATCTCTGGCTTCCAAGCTTGCAGGAAAGGGCGTCGCGGCATTCAGTGTGCATCCCGGTATGATCATGACCAACCTGGGTACAGATGTTGACCCGGAAGAGTGGCCCAAGGTTGCCCAGATGTTTGTAGAGCGTGGCCATGATCCCGGCCCAGATGCCTTCGCCCCCGATAACTTCAAAACTCTGGCTCAAGGTACTTCGACGACATTGGTCGCTGCGCTAGATCCCGCACTGGAATCGAAATCGGGCGCTTATTTGAACAATTGCGTTCTGGAGAAGCCGGAAAGCTACGCGAGTGATGCAGCTGCTGCTGATAACCTTTGGGCAGTGAGTGAAAAGCTTGTTGGTGAGAAGTTTGACTACTGAATTTTGTGGCGGGGGAGCCAAGGTGTTCATTTCATTGATTGCGGAACCTCAGCTCTTTGTCGCTAAATTAGAAAATACTTAATCAGTCTTTTGCACGATTCTCAGTACATTGGTTTGAAGTTAGTAATTGTTTTGTTTATTCGTAAGCACTATCATTTGTTGCTTTGAACTTGATCTAGGGTTTACATGTCCTGTTTTCCCTTTTTATCATCCTCCAATATCTTGGCGTCCTGCACGATGTCTCTTCAGGTATATGTCTCCAGAATCCTTGAGATGACATGCCAGAGACAATCGAGTACTTTCGACAATTTGGTGTCCGGACCCGGGCTTAGTGCAAATTTTGGGGGGTAGCTCGTCTCTGCAGCGACCGTTCTGCCTATTCCCATTTATCTGGGTATCTATGTAATCATCTCTTCAAAATCAAGACTAATCTCATCTCATGTTCTTCATGCGGATCTGAGAAGAATTCCAGAACGGGTTGGGATCGAAGGTCTCTTCGTTTGAGTGGAATAGCGGCATCTTATCATCTTCGACGGGAGCCGGAACTCGCATTTCGCCTAACACCAGATCAGTATTTTGACTCTTGTTTTAGCATCCATATTTCCTCACCTCTATAAATTTCCACTGCTGACATCAGAGGCAGCAAAAGCAACAATAATCCCAATAATTGCCCAAAACTCCAATCTTTCTCGCCGCCATCCGACAGCGTGACCGGTGGAGTGCCAAATGCCTGCGAAAGCATGATAATCCGCGCCGTGGCACCGATGCCAATAGCCATGAGGATCAACATACTAATCAGCCGTAGCGTCTGTACCCATTTCTGACTCGAGCTATGGAGGTACCAAACGGCCAGGGCAAAAACCACACACTGGGCAACCATGACAGCGACCGTTCCGACGATAGAGATGGTGCTATCGCTACGCGGGCTCGTCTCAGGATCATTCCATACACAGGCGATGGCCAACGTCGGCGCGATCTCCTTGGTGATGTCGAGCAGGATAAAGATTCCGTAGATAATCGACAGAGCGAGGTTGATGAACATCAAGAAATGCCGCAGCCAGCGCAAAACCCAGTCGCGCTTGAAATCATTAAACAGGGCTAGCAGCGCAGCGGAGTGCGTCGCTGTCGAGATGGACGAGAGCATCCAGATGATGAAGAAGTGGTACGGCACGATAGACTCGCGCTTCGCTAGCCCAACGCTCTGGATCCCGATCCCCGTTATAATCTGTTGGTCGCTCAAGGACAGTAGAAGCTTCCGTGCGATCTTCACTTGCGATCGTTTGAGCGTTTCGTGGATGATGATCCAGCCGCTTAGCAGCAGAGCGAGCCCGGCCGTTACTATGAATGAGAGCAAGACCTGGTGGAGTTGGCTAGTTAGTAAATTATAGTTGTGGAATATACCGTATTGAGGATGAAGAGGGGGATTCTGTGCTTACTCCGGCTCCTGCAACGCCTGCGTTGGACGGAGTATTGTCAGGCGCATTCGTACAATTCTCCGCGCCGAACATGTTGAGCAATCTGACAGAAAATGAAAATGAGAGTGAAGTTGGGTACGGTGCGTTAGAAGTTGAGCGACGGATCGATCATCTAGAAGAGGAGGAGAGTATGAAAGGAGGTTCACACAACGAACGCGTAGAGAACGCACGGAAGATGCTCAGAATGCCGTCATTCCCTCATCTCATGTAAGGATACGTCCGGTATTAAATACGTTGTCGCCCGTCCTGGAGGATCATCTGGAGGCCTCAACCCTGAAGCGCCGACGAATGAGCTTGTGTGGCCTGTTAAGCGCTCAATGCCGATCGCGAGTGGCTGTGCTTGTCTTGCGCCTTGTCAACCATACGTTGGCTTCAGCGTTACTCTACTTCAGACGTCTTCGGGTTTTTACCCCTTCGACCCAGTTGGGCAGTACGGTACTTGGTGATGGGTTTGAAAACAGGATTTGCGGTTGGTGGTTGAGGATGGTACTTGGTACTTGGTGTTGCAGCAGGTTTTTTGAAGGGATGCAAGTCATACCCCAGACTTGCGATGATCGACATTTGATGGAGATCTTTATCTCCTTATCTGGAAAACAGGGGCTCAGGGGTACTGGTACGACCATGTGACTTGACGTGTCTACGAAATATTGCACTTCAACATAAAGATGAGAAGGATACCTTGGTAGTAAGACAGATATGAATCTGCCTTAGTTAATAGATATATATCATTGATTCTAACATATTCCGATTGAGTGACATAATATGTGTGGTTGTTGTCAAGGTACACACGTGATGATGATAACATACCTATACTATTACAAGTACAAGCAAGACTTATAGCCATAAACCAAAAGAGACTATATATTGTGTTATCATACTCCTGAACTTTGCAATAGTAGGTGAAATATCTAGAAAGAAAACAGTGATTTTCATTACGTTCGGTTACGCAAAGATATCAAGAAGTATAACTTATGATTTCAAATAAGAACTCTTATCTCCAAGAAGTTTACCTCTTCAAAGCAAAGCATAGTAAAAATGGGTTTAAGGCTAGCTACCCTAAAAATCATCAACCAAATAGCTGTCCATAATTTCCAGGGCTTTATCAAAATCTCCATTCTCCTGCAGGGTTCTCGCGACAAGATCAATCTTCTTCTGCTCTAAGCTGTCCCATGAAGTACGCTCCTTGCACCAGAGGAAAAGTTGTCCAAGAGCATTGGCATCAGTTGTATAATCCGGTGCTACCGAGCCCAAATCAACCATTACAAGGCGATGCATTTCTTGATGTTTCTCTCTACCAGTCGTCTGCACAGAAGGTCTTAGAAGCGTGTTCCTATCATTGATATCACCATGCACGACTCCGGCTCGAGATAATGCGCTGACGCCACCAGTCAAGTCTCGCAACTGTTCTACCGTGATGACAATATCAACTAAGCCAGCTGCTGGTGATGTAGAAGTCGGTATAGACTCGAATATGGATTCAAGGCTAGGTCCACCATAGGGCATCAAAATTCCTACAACATCATTGACCGTATCCTGCTTCAGGACAACAGCAAGAATTGGAATAATGTTGAAATGCTGCTCTAGACCAACATCGTAGTCTTCGATGTTCATGCTGTGCATATGTGCTCTCAAGTCCTCCCGGGTCTTTATTTCTCGATCCATAGACTCGATATCAACATCGAACTCGATGCGCTTGAAGACACAGTCTTTTCCTCTCCATGAACAGCGGTCAACTCCACGGCCTAAGTACAACTTCTCGAAGAGCTGATCGGAAGATGTTGTGGTAAGGGCGCGCTCCGGACTAGGATCATAGTAAAGTTTCTTTCTGATTCGACGAGCAACGTTGACGTCGGGTTTTGATTCGAACGTTGTAAAGCTCTCGTCACGAGCCGTGTTTATAACGTTATATGGTGGTAGCGTTCCGTGATCTCGGTGGTATGTAGAAATGTGCTTTTCAATTGTGCTGGACATCCACTCGTCTTCGTCGTCAACCTCTGAGTTGACATTCAATTGATACCATCTGCGATTCGCTAGGTCGTATGCTGAAGCAGAGCAACGTGTTCCCGGTGTGATGAGATTGCCATAGACGATCACTACAGGCTCATGCCAGACACGGTTCGGCTCCATGGTCTTCCTGCAGTGGGAGTGATCTTTTTAACACAGAACTGTTCTTGCTTGGTAAGCAATCTAAGAGGTCGCAAAAGCTTAAGTCTAAGTATGTATGTTCTTGGAATTGGGGATTTTTGTTGCTTATATGTATTTATCAAACGTGGAAAGCAAGGGACACCTCCTTCGCGCGGTTATCCTTGCTAGGGCATTTCTAGACTTTGATATTACATTTAGAACACTGATTATAGAATAGTACATCAGCAAATGGATGACGTGCCACCCTGCATGTAATAAATTCACTCGTCCATTGTTATAAGGGTATCATTTCAGGTATATTTTACTTGAATATCTATGAATTATTAATTGATAAGCATGAAAGAACACTAAAATGTATAAATTACGAATCAATTCGAGCTTTATAATTTAGAATAAGAATAAAACTAGTAAAGTTGTATAAATGATCATAACCATTTAAAAATATATAAATATAAAAAAGTTAAGAGTCACAAAACTTTGAGAAACTGGCTAACAATTTCTTCTATAGCGTATCACGCTGCTTTAAAGCAGCTTAAATCCGAGCAATCCTTTCCTTTATTACATAAATATGGAAGTTGTATCTTAGAAGGTGGCTTTAAGTTAGTGATTTAGAGCGAAGAGGTAGTTGCGCACTGAGTTTATATTAGATAATTCCTCGGCTGCGGTGTAAGTTGAACGACGAATCGTTTCAACATAAAGCCTTGCAGATCGCCTAAGCCGGTTTCAAATGTCGACTCTCATGTGAGCCTTCTGACTCATAACAGCTAGCGGCATGGAAAAGTTATATAAGACAGCTTCTTCCCTTCACGCTTTCTTAAGTTCTTGCTCATTCAACGCCGCATCCTACCCTTTACTATGGCTGCATCACTCCCCAACCCCGTCATTGCCCAACCACATGTTCATGAACTTCTCAATCGGCTCCATACCCGATCGGTAGAGCAGGAATTGCACCATCAAGGCGTCTATACTATTGGAGATACCGCGGCATTCGATGATGTAATGCGCGACCAGTTTGTGGCACTGGATCAAGAAAAATGCCAATTCGTGTACCAGGTTGCACGAATGATTGGTGCCAAAAATGTGGTTGAGGCAGGCACAAGCTTTGGAGTCAGTACCATTTATTTGGCTCTGGCTGTTGGACAGAACAGTTCACGAGATGGAAAAGTCTTCGGGACAGAAAAGGAGACTGAAAAGGCCAAAGCTGCACGTGAGCACTGGAAGGAAGCAGGGCAGGAAGTCGAGCCATACATAGAATTGAGGGAAGGAGATTTGTTGGAGACTCTGAGCAAAGATCTGCCAAGCATTGATTTGTTGCTCCTCGATAGTAAGTCTATTATGCTTAGTCGAAGCCAGATTTTGGTACTAACATTCTTAAAGTATGGGCGCCTCTCGCTCTGCCGACTCTGAAAGTTGTGCAATCCAAGCTAAGACCTGGGGCTGTGGTCATTGTCGATAACACAATTTCTGCGAAGGACCGATACAAGGATCTCTTGGAGTATCTCAGAGCTCCCGGCAGTGGATTTTCCAACTTGACAGTGCCGTACAGCAATGGCCTTGAGATTAGTGTGTACCACCCAGAGCACTGATTAGTCACAAATATACACTTTGCTATTAACATTATCAATGAATATCGTAAATGGGATCTATTGAATTATGACACACTCCAATTCTCTGATTTATACAACTCTCTAATTTGTAGCCCTTGGTTTACTATCAGCTTCCCAAGTTCCATGTAGTGATCAGTCACAAGGCTATTATAAAGTAGCTTCGGACGGGCTACTATCTTCTTCCGCCCACCTACTGGATATACTTAAACATCAGAAATATACATTATAAACGATATTTGATTATGCATAGCACTCTGTGGTTTTCCGACTTCTCCGGCTCTCCAGTTCTGATTGGAAGTACATCTCACAAGCCCCATTTATGCTCAGATGGCAAGAGTTCGCGAACTCCTGCATGTGTCTCATAAATCCTACTGGTCTATCAATCCTACAGAATTTTTGGTTCAAGATAAAGATCTCTGTTCTCCTGCATTTGTCCTTGCCGGATTCTATGCCGAGTGCTTACATGTGTCACTAGTCAGGCCATGAATTACAGATATCTCCGAGGACTCAGATGAACCACCCAGACCCTTTACGCTACTACGCCTTCTTGTATTCGTGTTGTTCATTTACTGGGGTTGCCTTGCTATCCGATAATCAGATTCGCTGAAAATCCCTCCGCAAAGCATAGTGATGAGTCACTCTTTCCTGCATATCATCTTTTAATACTTCTTTAACTGTTGCGCAGCCCTCCGATACGTTCAATTGGCTACCTACCGGCATTAAAATTACTTCCATAGTTAGAAACTCTTCCATTAGGAGTCGTTAAAATCGTCCGATAACGGACAGTGGAAAGAAGCCCGGAAGTTAACTCTCACTGATACCAATTAAGCTCGTGGTTGATACTTCTTTTTGCTTGACCTATGAAAATGCCTAAAAGGGTCTCGTAAACTAACTACCTTGCTCTAATAGGCCTCTGGACCCAATTTTGCCTGTTGTCGACGATACGTTAATTATTACTTTTGATGTGACTCAGTCAATCGATGCACTCGCTTAATGTTAACGAACATGTTCTTGTGACTGCAAGTGGCTGAATAACATGCAAATTTAAGAACAGCAATTTTGTTAATGCTGTTATGAAGGTTCCAACTTCAACAAGAGAGCTCAATCAAGAGAGCAATTTAGAGGCCAAAATTTATTTAGCTTGAGTTATGTAGAAATCATGTAATAATAGGAATTCATCAGGCAGAATTCAAAGTTCATCGTACTTTTTGTTCCAGAGAGAAAACGGTTCTGAGGAAGCATCCAATTTGAACAAATTTTAATTCCAAACTATTTGAAGCAAAGGCAATTTAATCTACAAATTCCCATCCAACCAGATCCAGATACAGATCAAACAGTACATGAAATCGGAACCACTGCAGTCTCTTCCATGTTATCTAATGCCCAACCCCAATTGACAGAGTCCCATTAAGATCTCTGAAATCACCACGAAGGCTTTCAATACCCTCACTTCTGACTTCCTCGACAAGATCCCTAATCTTTGGTGCAATAACCTTCGCACTAAAGCCAAAGAAATCATACGCACCCTTGCTAGGAAGTGACTTTCCAAACGAAGCCATAGAGAATCCAGCATCGGCATATCGTTCCCATCCATTTACCGCATAGGCTTCAATCACCACAACGGGCTTGCGGCTCTTATATCGCAAGATGGACTCTTTGTATGCCTTGGTTTGCTGTTCGAAGAGCCGCTGGCAGGGGAAACTGACAATACGTGCTTTGATGTTGAATTCCTTCTCGAGCTTCTCCTTCGTCTCGACCACGAATACCATTTCCGATCCCACTCCAATGAGTGTCACATCAGCTTCTTCTTCTTCTTCTTCTTCTATAAACACATATGCTCCTTTCTGTACACCATCGCGGGATGACTGCTCAGGGTACTGTGGCAATGCTTGTCTAGACAGGGAGATTATGGTAGGCGTAGAAGTAGCTTTTATGGCAGCGATAAAAGCCCCAGCTACTTCTTCTGAGCTACAAGGTCGGATGTATAGAATATTTGGCATGGCACGGTATAAAGCTGGGAGAGCGATCGGTTGATGAGTTGGGCCATCCTCCCCGGTACCGATGCTATCATGTGTAGCTATATGGATCTGCTGGAGACCTTGTAGCGCACCCATGCGAATAGAAGGCGCGGCATAGATATAGAACATGAAAAAGGTTGAGGTGATTGGTAAGAAGGTTCCCCGGTTGAAAGCGACAAGTCCGTTAGAAATTCCGGCCATGGCATGCTCACGGATACCGTAGTGGATGTATCGACCCGAATAGTCTCCATTCAGGTTACAAGCAGTACGGAGCTCGGGCTATTGGAAAGATTGAGGTTAGCATAACAACAAGACCAAAGCTTTGTTTGTGGTGGGTTCTTACATGTTGAAAATCTACTTTATCTTTCCAATCCATGAACACAGAAGGTGTCAAGTCAGCCGTACCGACGAGGAAGTTTTTGAGGTTGGATGCCAGCTTGTTGCAAACAATTCCTGCGGATTTTCGCGATGCAGTTGGAGCAGTTGGAAGATCTTCCTTCGATGGAACGAACTTAGTCCAGTCACCAACCATTTTCCCTGCGGTTCTCAACTTAAACTCAGCTGCAAGCTCTGGATGTTCTTGCTTATACTTCCCAACCAGGGAGTTCCACTGTGCTTCGTATTCTTCTCCTCGTGTTGCAACCTCACGGAAGAAGTCGTAAACGGTATCTGGTATCATGAAGTGTTGCTCGGGGTCCATGCCAAAGTTTCTCTTGAGGTTCTTGATATCCTCTGCTCCCAATGCTGCGCCATGAGCCTTAGCATTACCAGCTACTCCACTGCCAATTCCAATGACGGTTCTAATGTTGATGAACGTAGGGAGGTCGCTAGTGCGAGCGGCAATGAGAGCTTGTACGATACCACTGACATTAGAGTCGCCGTCGTAAATATCCATCACATTCCATCCGCAAGCCCTCATTTTAGCGTTGATGTCTTCAGAACAGGCGACGTCAACTGTCCCGTCACAAGTGATCTGATTATTATCGTAGATGATTGCCATATTGTTGAGTTTCCAGTGTCCGGCTAACGAGACAGCCTCGAGCCCAACACCTTCCTGGAGGCAGGCGTCTCCGATCATGCACCATGTCATGTTATCCACTACATTGTACCCGGGCTTGTTGTACGTAGCGGCTAGGTGTTTTGTGGCCATAGCAAGACCAACGGCATTTGCAACTCCCTGGCCAAGAGGGCCAGTTGTCACTTCAATCCCTTCATTTTCGATTTCCGGGTGTCCTGGGCACAAGGAATCTGTCTTCTCCGAATGATATGATTTTAGCTGGTCTGTTGTCATACTTTTAACCCCGACCAGGTGCATGAAGAGATATTGCCACAAGCATGCATGACCTGAAGATCAATTAATAAAACGTTATAACAAGTATTCACAGTGAACTATACCATTAGATAGTACGAACCGATCGCGATTAAAATAAGAAGCATTTCGAGGCGAGAATTTCATAACATATTTGTACAAGGCAACACCAATTGCAGCCATACCCATCGCGGATCTATACAAGAAAATTAGTTCCTTCAATATAAGAATTATTGTAAACTTACCCAGGATGACCGCCCTTAAATTGTTCACAAAGATCTGCAATATATGCTCGGAAAACCTTCAAAACAAGATCATGGTCTTTTGCACCTTCAAGCTCTAATGAACCAATTGCTTTTGTGCCGTTAATGTTGGCTGCTAAAGTCTTGACTGGTAACGTAGAAATGACATCATCGTATGTGTCGAGAATTGGAGCCATGGCTTTCTGTGATAATGAAATATTTTGAAGTTGATGGAGCCTGATCTTTGATTTGGTTGAGAAAGAAAGATGTTGATGCTGATGGACTTATCGGTACAGCGTCACTGTGAAGAGTTCTTGCTATATATTAGAAGCACTTCGTGGAGGAATATGTAAATTCAATCATAGTCAATGTTCATTACTCGGGACGAGGAATGAGGCCCATGTGCCCCCGGATTCTGGGTCATCCACATAATCTAAAAGCGGGGATCTCAAATCCTGTGGTAGTGGAGATCTCTGAAAAAGCATCCTCTCGTCACGAGGCTGCCTCAGTGTATTCTACTTTTCGTGTAATTATCTTTGCATGTTTTCAATCCTCGGTCCCAAGGCATGTGTCTGGACATCGGAAAAGGGGGCTAGTCTGATCGGAAACCTAAGCGACACTATCTATTCTTGGCTACGCCACTGCATAAGCGGAGCTCGCGAAGTGTTCTGATTGACTGAGGAACTCGCAAAGGGCTACTATTGGTCATCTTCTATCACTTACGAATATTCTTGTCCCTCAGCTCACCTCTGATGTTTAATCAAGGAATGAGAATTTTAGATTGTTGTATCCGTGAGTATGAAAAAACACCTGGGTATGTCATGAGCAAAAAGTGAGTAGTAAAAACTTATTTTAAAACCGCCAGCCTTGCTCACATCTCCAGCATACTAGAAGATATCAAGATTATAAGTTTTCAAGTAACAAATGGTTCTTGTTCTGCTACATATTGTGAACATTACTGCCGAATTCCAATGATCCTTTAATTCATAACTAAGCCCTTCCACTGCTACCAACAATATCCATCCACTTTTCAACCTCTTTCTGCAATACCTCAATTCCACCGTCTATCAATTGTGTTAATGGTTTGTCTACATTCGCACTGAGATGAACATTCCAGACCTCAAGAATTAACTTGTTCACATTTAGCTTGGTGGCCCCGGCCCCAATACACTGCTTCATCAGTTCAGGTGTAAAATCGTTGGTTCCATGTAAAGCGATCTCAACTCGGCCACTGATCTGCTTCCGAATATTTTGGAGCCTTTCTAAATCAAGTTGTGGTCCCTGTGGACCATAATCTCCATGGATATTTCCGATGCTCGGAGCAAGAATATCTATCTCAGCAGCAATGAAATTCTCAACGTCTGATACAGAAGTGAGGAGACCTAATCATTGCTACCGTAAGAAAAGTGGCTTGTGAGATATTAAGATGATGAACTGAAGTATAATCATACCTTCGAGATCTGTAGTATCCGCAATTCCATCTTCTCCCCCTTCTATACGTCCACTCTCTGCTTCGACAGCTTTTCCATTTTCGTGACACAACGCTCCTAAAATCTTGGTCTTTGCAAGGTTTTCTTCTTCCTCGTAATGACTCATATCAACCATGATTGAATCAACCGGAAGAGTTGTAGCAATGTGCTTGATTTGTTCTACATCTTGTGCATGGTCGACATGTAGTGATACTGGTACAGTGGCTGAATCTGCGGCAGCACGGGCTGCATACACCAGAGAAGGAAGCTGCTTCAGCGTTGAAGGGAAGAACAAGATGATTAGAGGAGATCTGCGTGATTCTGCGGCCTGTATATAGGCTGTGATGTGTTCGACATTGTACCTATTATTTGCTTAAGAAGTAGTTCTTGGAGGAAGTCAAGGAGGACCAACACTATAGCTGCTAATACACCATAAGAACTTTTGCTAGCAGCTTTGAGAATACCAACGGTTTGATTCTGCTTAGACATGATTGTAGCTCTAAGGAATATGTCGAAATTGGAGTCAATAAGTGAGTATATTCAAATACCAAAAAACAAAGAAAAAAAGACAACGGAAGCTAAGTTTGAGGGTAAGAAATAAATTAAAAGTAAACTAATTCAACCTAGATTCCTACCTGATCATCGACATGTTAATCTAGGATCATCTAGATTTGGAATGCCGCTTGTGCCGCCAAGCGACACTACCCCACAAGCTCGTTTGCAAGCTTCTTCAGACCCCGCACTCTCTGTGCATATATCTTGTTACTCGTTCCGCCTCGATGCGAGAAAGAATTTGCAGCGATGGCAGAGAGATGGAGCCTTTTGCATCGGAGAACCCCGGATCCCAGGCCCGTCGCAAGTCCCGACCAAGTAGAGCACGTGGATTGCGAACATCTACAGGATGGTTAGCCGACCCAGCTTGTTCATTTTGTCATGAATCACAATTAACTAATGAATTTTAGTCTTACTTGTCGGCGAAGGCGTGTTAAGTGTGACGAGCAAAAGCCCCGTTGCGGGCAATGTCTGAAATCCCCACAGCGCCGAAGTTGTGCCTATGAAGAATCTCAAGCCAAAGGCCCTGACAAGACATTATGTGAAGATGACGAAGAACTAGAATCACAAGCACTGCCAAAAACTCCCAATTCCGAATCTCGGCTCAATGTCGCACAAGAAAATATTCCTGGAAGCAATCAGCCATTAAATCAGAATGCTCAACCTCCGGCTACAGAGGGCGACGAAAATTACCAACCAGTACAGACAGGCTCAACTGAATACTCCCCTCAATTCAATCATATTGGCGAAGGCCACAGTGCATTCAGCGAAAACAACCAGAGCAACGAGAATGAAGCTGCTTTCAGACTCAACTTTTCGTCCCTTGCCCAGACGTCGGTCTTTTCACCAGGAGCCGCTCCATTTGATTGGTATGAACTACTGGCACAAGATGCACTTAGCAATATTGAAAAGTACTCATTTTTATCTCATGAATCGCGCTGGGAGTTCAACCCTTCTACACTGCTCCAACGACCAAACAGTCACTTTCGCTCATTGTCTACCAATACTCGGGACTCAAATTTTGGAGGGGCAAGTTCCACAGCTGAAAACAGCATAGATGAAGACAGTACCAATTACGTAGAGTATACGATCGAGCCATGGAATACCACCGAACGTATTTCATTAAATGACGGAGAAGCATCTCTTTTCCAATACTTCATCGCGATCATTGGTCCGCTTCTGGACCTTTTTGATCCTGGGGATCACTTCTCTAATCATGTACCTCACTTGGCTATGCACAATATGGGCCTAATGAAGTCTATGCTCGCGGTATCTGCCATATACAGATCACTCCATAACGAAGATGCAGAAACAACTCATACTGTTGAGAATACAACCACGCAAGAACAGAAACCATCAGATCGACATTCAGCAACACAATTTTACTACGACACTTTGACCTATCTATCTCAAGCTATGCAGCACCCAAGCTATGCGCAGAGTTCCGAAATTCTCGCCACAGCGATATTGATCAGTACATATGAAATGTTTGACGGCTCCAATCGAGATTGGGAACGGCATTTAAAGGGGTCTTTCTGGATTTTAAGAACCCAGGACAACGATGGTGAATCTTTAGGTCTCCGGAATGCCGTGTGGTGGGCGTGGTTGCGACAAGACATCTGGGCAGCTTTTCGAGACAAACGCAGAACACTGACAATCTGGCAGCCGACAATACCTTTACATGATTTGAAAGGAAGTGAATTAGCATGCCGCAGTCTCTATCTTTTGGCAAAGGCTGTTGAATATAGTTCCGATGAAGTAAAGCAGACCCAAGATCTTGTAAAGAGACTTGAGGAGGGCAATCTACTTCTATGTGCGCTTGATGAGTGGAAAGCGGTGCTCCCTGGCACATATTTCCAGTTGCCTATTGCAAATGACTCTAGCACACAATTTGAGCCAATTTGCATTCATCCTCCATCCTATGCTGCGGCAATTCAGACTTATTGTTTTGCAAGAATTGTCATCATTCTCAACATGCCATCTACAGGAAGTATCAATGAGTATCATGATCGGCAGAAGATCCTGGATAATGCTATCAAAACCATATGTGGTTTAGCTCAATGTGTTAAGGCTCGTGAACTACCACTCGCTTTTGTGAGCATACAGTGCTTATTTGCTGGTAAGCTGAATCATTTCTGTCACGGAATAGATGTCTAATCAATTATAGCGGGTCAATGTATGAGAATTGCTAGTGAGCAAGTTGCGTTGCTTAAAATATTGGAAGATTGTGTTGCTATCTGCAAATGGCCACCAAAATCATTGATCGAAGAACTCAAAACTGTTTGGCGGGGTACATAACATGCTACCCACCGACAGGTCTTGATCTTAATAGTGTTTGAGGACCTGTATATTACAAGAACCTTGGTATTGTTGTTCAATCAAACCACCGTGCCTTGGAATATCCCTTTTCTCAAAAGAATGTGCATAGAAATATACACTGCCACTCCAAATCCCAGCAAACCTGATATCACACCAAACCCCTTCAGATATTTTGGTGCATCGTCGGATGGAAACAGATATGCTCCGTAGATTTGGGCAAGATTCCCCAGGGCATTTACCACGGCCAGTGCAATTGCCCGAACCTCGGGTTCCATGGAGCCGAACGTCGATGATGCAAAAGAAAGAGACAGCGCGTTGGATGCCCAGAGACCTGCAGCCATCAATACCAGCAAGATATAGCGTGCAGTGAAGTTATAGACGACACACACAGCGACCGATGTTATCATTGAGAATCCGAGCCAGCAGGCGATTACGATACCACGCCAATTGGGAATTCTGTCGCAAAAGTACCCAGTGATTGCTGTACAGATGAAAGCAAAGATATAAATGGGGACCGTCATGTATTGTGCTTGTACAACGGATTTGAAACCAAGACCGTTGACGAGCGTCGGATAGAAGTAGGAAAGAGTTGAAGATCCCACAATAACCTATTTTGCTTTCATGTTACCACTGTGAATTACCCGCAAATCTGGTGGTGAACTTACCATATAACCGAGAACAAATCCCCAGGTTCTGCCATCTTTCAAAGCCATGAGAATCGACCTCCTCTTGCCTAATTTTGGAGAGTCTTCAGATCTGACCGTAACACCCTGGTCTCGCAATCTGTATGTTGCAATATCCTTCTCCCTCAGTGTGAGCCTCTTTGAAGTAGCCGGGAAGTCCAAAAGAATAAACGATGAGATGAATGCCCATCCAATTGTGGCCACACCTTCCACGATAAATAACCATCGCCATCCTCGCAAGCCATGTGCACCCTCTAGACCACCAGTTATAGCACCTGCAAGCAAACCACCAAAGGCACCAGACAGGATAGCAGCAGAGATGAAAACTGCGAATCTCTTCGATTGTTCGTCTCTTTTGTACCACGATGAGATGATGAGCAAGATTCCAGGGGCAAAACCAGCTTCCATAATTCCGACAAAGACTCGAAGGATAATGAGGTGGTGATAGGACTTGACACATGCCATGACACATGTGAGAACACCCCAAACAGCCATTAGACATGGTAGATAGATGGAAGGTCGTGTGCGGACCAGTATCATATTGCTAGGAGCTTCGAATAGCACATATCCGACGAAGAATACTACCAAGATGATTGAGTATTGATCGCTCGTAAGGCTTAAATCATGGGCCATCCCCGCGATTTTGGCATTTCCGATACTAAAGAGAGGGTCAGTCACAGTTCCGGGACTTCGCAATGCACTCGCCACGTACTTGGTTCTGTCCATGTAGGACAAGAGGTACATCAACCAAATAGTTGGCAGGAGAAAGAGGTCAATCTTTCGGACGAGTTTCTTCTCTTCTTCCTCCGTCCAGGATATAGCATCTGGTAATGGAGTTGTATCCTCGAGTTCCATGCAGGAGGGGTCTTTATCGACGGGCGTGATTGTCGACATAATTACGCTGTTCTGAGAGGATGTAAAGTAATAAAAAGGTTGATAAGATAATGCGAGTGCTTATTCTGTGATGTGGGTTATTAGTATCTTCTTCTTCGAGGTTTATATATCACATCTCTCTCGTCGAGTCTTCGTTTACCTGTTCACCAGGTTTCACTCTGGGGTAAGCTAATAAATCTGGGGGTCTCCACTAAGCCTCAATTCAAGCTAAAGACAGCTCCCTATGAACGAGAACCGATCAAATTATCGGTATCTAGTCTCGAGCTCATCCTCGATACGAGACCACCCCGACTCTGGGGTTGAAATCTTCCCCGCGAAGTTCGGCTCTCGGGTGCACCCCGGATTTCTACTAATCCCCCATGCGGATCAGGTCATGCCTCGATACGAGGACTCTCTGTCGCCTATCTTACTCGATGCGAATACCAAGATGCAGCTAACCTGCCATCCATCTTCTCCATGGGGAAAGTGATCGGTAGGGAAAGGAACGTTATTGCTGCACATGGGATTATTAACATGCTATATAAGTCGACGAGAAACAATCTTCCGATTTCAACATTACCCCTCAAACGAAAACCAAATCCACTTGCCATTACTCTACCGCAGCAACTCCTCTAGAATTGAAGTACACAAATCACAATATGCCTCCCACAGCAACCGCAGACATTGCAGTAAACCCAAGCTCTGCCGGGGAAAACAGTGGAATAGGACCATCAAGCTCGTCATATGCTGGTCCCGCCAATACAAATACCACACCACCCAAGCCAGTAACAAGCATATCAACCATGCCATCAGCCGACTTCGACTGGAAGGTATCCCTTTCATCAAAAGTCATTGCCATTACGGGAGCCAACCGTGGCATCGGACTTGGAATAGCAGAAGTATGCCTCGCCAACTCCGTATCAGTAATCTATTCTTTAGATTTATTTGAGCCAGGACCCGAGTTCTTAGCCGTACAGAAAACCCACCCCAAACGATTAAATTACTTAAACTGCGATGTGACAAATGAAGCAAGTATCGAAGCTGCCATCTCATCCATCATCACTCAAGAAGGACGTATCGACGGGCTCGTCGCTAACGCCGGCACGACCAAGCACCAACCTGCGTTGGAGTTCAGTAAAGGCCAACTCGAGAGTCTCTTCAACCTCAACGTATTCGGTGCTTATTTTTGTGCTACCACGGTAGCACGACGTTTTATCGAGTTGGGAATTAAAGGCTCGATTGTTTTCACCGCATCCATGACATCGCATCGACCAAATCGCGCAGCTCCTTCCGCACCTTACGGGGCAACAAAAGCCGCCGTGCGCAACATGACACATACGCTGGCTATGGAATGGGCTGAACATGGTATTCGAGTCAACTGTGTTAGTCCGGGTTTCGTACGTACCGCGATGACTTATTTTGTTGACCAGGCCCCGGATTGGGATCTCAAGATGAAGTACTATGGTGGCATGCCCAGATTGGCCGACCCGAAAGAGCTCGGTGGTGCTTATGTTTATCTCCTGAGTGATGCTGCTTCTTATACTACTGGGGTGGACTTGCCCATCGCCGGGATTGTGGGGGCTTGGTGAGCTAGATTTTAGATTTAGGTCTTTGTTTTTTCTATTCCTTTTTTTTTCTGCATAAAGAAATGAAAATGGAAAGTTATCTTTTGAAGATTGTAGATTCATATGATTACAAGCCACATAGTAAAATTCTTGAATATTGATTGCCACAGCTCACAAATTTATGATTCAAGAAGCGAATTCTGCACAGTAAGGTTTGACAAGCGAGAGATGCGATATCGCAACCAAGAACTATGCCCGAAAGTGGTTGAGATCTATTATCAGAGCGAAGTACGGGATTCTTGTTCTACAGGTAAAGAAAGAAGCCGTCCAAATGTCACATAGTAATTTTAACCCCACCAAAAATTAATCTCCAGTTCTACCAAGCTCCAGTATAAATGACGCGTCATATTTGTTCATCGGTAGCGAGATCTATGCAAACATGGCCTGAGTGTGATGAGATTGCACGATTGTTCGAGCGCGCATATACAGTAACACTACGGAGTACTCTGATGTAGATTACATCCTTCCAATTTCGTACAGATTGATATTACTTTTTCGCGACTATTTCCTGCAGGTACTTGTTTTGCCGTATACTTGCCGCAACTCTCACACAACAAGCAGCTTAGAAAGTTTGTCACAGGAATGAGGTCACAAGTTTTAACCACACAAAAAGTTTGTCTGTCCAATAATTTATTATTACCCCAAAGGATATTTGTGAGGAAACGGGGTTGTTCATATAACCAAATTCACGTTATGATTTTCTTAACCCTATATAGGTAAGTTAGTATGCTTATCAGTTTCGTTAAATATAAAGGGGCCTTGATCAAAGGCTTGGTATGTCCAAAAATGAAAACCTCTTGTATGGCGAGGGATTGTGTGCCTGTTACGTCGATACGAAAAGTTCATTATTCCTGCACATATTCATGAATAATAATGGATTTAGCACTTTGGGTCTAAAAACGAGAAAGCATACCATCTTATCCTTTTCCTACGGTTACTAAATCAAGATCAAGATCTCTTTATCATTCATCGTTGAACAACCCAGTTTACATCGACTCTTAAATAAGTAAATTGAATTGCCACCAAAAAAAAGTAGAAAACATCCGTTATCAAGTGCCGCGATGGCCCATTGACCCATTTAATGGCGGGATCCACAGCCTTACCGCATGTCTTGCATTTGCATTGCATGCTGGATCTCTTTTCTCTCTCGGCCGATACGAGTTACCCCTATCCAAAAACGTGGATCCATATTCTAAATAAGGCAATTTAGGCATGCACGGGTCTTAGTTCCGCTTAGAAAATGAATCGTGCCGCATATGATGATAAGGTTTTTATTCGATAGGATCATTAAGCACTATATAGAGATTAAACTTCGGTACTTCGGAACCGCGGTAGTTTGGTAGCTTGGTATGAGAAAACGTACAACCAATGTTGCAAGCTGCAAGCAACAGCAACTAGATGTATGATGACTAATACATAAACTCGGCCGAGTACTGTGCAATCGTGCAGTCGCACTCCGCTCGCTACGCGATCGGCCCTTAAGAGATGGGCCGAAGAGCCGACACAGATCCATTTTCAGACGAGATGAACAGATTTCGTGGTCTCCCCAGATTATTTTGAACGAATCATAAAGCAGGTATTAGCATATTGATTTGTAAATTTGTAAATCTAGAAAAGAAAAACCTACCTAGTCTCATGATGTGATCAGGCAGACGACAAAAAACTCACTTTAGGGAGACCTGTGACGGCATTCTTTTCTTTGGCTGATGCCAATGTTTTATTTTCCAACGAGTAATATATGCAGAGGAATAAGTCACCTCGTCATCCTCTAGAACCCCCCTGCGAAGCTAGGATTTGTGAATCCGTTCGCTTGACATGCATGTCACGTTCATCTTTTGATGATGGGTCTGGCTGATGGCACTTAACTTGCTCAGTCAGCTCTCACCTCAGATCCACCAAATCCATAACATCGTACCACGAATCCACTCACACCTAGGAGCCGTTGAGAACTCCGGCCAAGATGGTCAGTGTTTCTTTGCTAATAATGTCGGCGCCGATTTGTTATTTGTGGGGTTTGGTAGAGATCTCTTCAGGTCGTCAGAAGTATATAAGGAGTCGGAGTGACAACTTATTTTCAATACCGGCATCAACCAAGTAATTCTTGTTTCTTCAATATGCCTACTTTCCGAGCTTGGAATATGGTTTTCTTGCAAGCCTGCATCGCTCTGCTTACTTTGGGAGCTGCACAAGCTTCAATTCTCTTCGAAGAGGGTACCATCATCTCCTACGACGACGCTTCCAACAGCGTGAAAGTCCTACGAAACAACTCGCTCTTAGTAGTCGATGACCGGATTACCGCTATCTTTAACCCAAGTTTGGACAATGTTACTATTCCCGGAGATGTTGAACGGGTCTCGGTGAAAGGCAAGATCATCTCCCCAGGGTTTATCGACACACATCGACACGGCTGGCAGTCAGCTTACAGGACCATTGTCTCCAACACCACTCTCGCCGAGTATCTTGTACGCTATGGAGAGTTCTCCCAGGCACAAACTGTCTTCACGCCTGATGATGTGTATTACGGCCAACTGGTCAGCGTTTATGAATCGTTGAATTCAGGAGTCACATCAATCTTGGAGCATGCTCATGGCACGTGGTCAAATGAGACTTCGGCCTCGTATCTGGATGCATCTATCGATAGTGGAATTCGAATGTGGTGGGCTTATGGAGTTCATGAATTAACGAATGGCTTCTCGATTCAAGAGCAACTGGCCAATTTCCAGGATTTGAAAGTCAGCGAGAAGTTGGTAAATCAGAGTCTGGTTCAGATGGGCATGGCATATGATTTCGCTGGATTGGCTAGTGCGGAGCAAGATGCATCCGTGTTGGGGGTCGCTAGGTAAGTTAATATCTGGATACGCATCATATTTCTGTTGACTAACCAGCGAAATCCAGAGATTCAAACATCTCTGTCTTCACCATGCATGATGTCGGTGGACCCTTCGGGTATGAGAACGCACCTCTCCGCCTAAAGGCCCTTGACTTCATCAACACAACTTTCCCAATCGTGTTCTCGCACTCGGCCTACCTGACCGTTGGTGGTGCGCAAGTCATTAGAGAGAACAATCAGTACATCTCTGCTACCCCTGAGTCAGAAATGCACTATGGCCATGGTGACCACAACTCGCCTAACATTCAAGATCAAATGGCACTCGGTATCGATACTCACAGTACCTTCTCAGCCGATATCATCACCCAGGCACGTTTATGGCTCCAAGCAACGAGACTAAAGATGTTTTACCGCACGCTTGATTTCTGGGAAGTTCCAACAAATAATCCTATGTCGGTAAACCAGGCATTCCTCCTAGCGACGAGAGCCGGAGGTCTCGCGTTGCGTCGCCCTGATCTCGGCGTTCTGCAAGTTGGCGCCAAAGCGGATCTCGTGATATTTGATGGTGATTCTCCAAACATGCTAGGTTGGTCCGATCCGGTGGCCGCCGTTATCTTGCATTCAAATGTTGGGGACGTCAAACATGTTCTGGTGGATGGGAAATGGAGAAAGAGAGATGGCGAGTTGGTGCTAAATCAGAATAGAACGGAAGTTCAGGATCTCTTTTTGCAGTCAGCTAGAAGAATCCAGGATGTCTGGGCCAATACCCCGCCGACAGTTCTTACAGGAGAGTCGAGTGCTGGCGCAAAGTATGCACCTACGAAGGTTCAAGACGTTATTAGGGGGGATGGTAATGGGTATTAGGCTTGATTAGAGCCCACTTGTATAAGACTGCTGGTGTATGGACTACTCTTGAGAAGTAAATTAATGTAATTATAAGGTTGTCCTGAGTCAATGCAAAAGCCGAAAATTCTCACTTCTCTTGGCGGAACTAGCTTACATTCAGTGGCGTTACTTGTAAGCCAAGCACTTACTCCGATTTTTCTCGTCTCGTATAATCTTAATTACATTCGAAATACGCTTCTCGTTATAAAGTTGGGGACAGAAAGTTTCTTATATTTCGAATTGAACTCATTTTCCTTAGCTCATTTTCGATGATCCTGCTACTGGTAAAGAATCCCATAGAGACCAGTTTCCAAGGAGGGGGTTCAAATCAGGAAGATATTGGAATGTGGCAAGAAAGTGATGTAGAGGCTGGCCTTGGAACCAGGGCGCTTCTGATGTTCATATACCTATTTGTTCACAACATTAATGGCAGAGTTCGAGTATACAATGATACAAAACTAAGGCTAGGTTGATGATTTGTAGATGCTTGTGGTGTGTCCCCTTTTCTTGAATTCTCTGCAGCATTCAAGAATAAAGAGGCAAGCTAACTTTGATTTATCATGTCTAGATATTAAATAAGGAAAAGAGGTTCGATTCTTAAACTTTAGAACCAGTGTACAAGTCTCGAAAATAAGAACAAAAAGGTTGCAGGATTATCACCTTCCTCGTGTCTAAAATTGACTATATGGATAGGTACGTATGTAAGTAAAGATACTGGGATGACTACCACATACGACCACAGACTGAGGAGAACTGGGCATCCCGTCCGCTCTGCCATACATAAGCCTCAGATCGGTAGATTAGTAGTTGGGTGGGTGACCACCAGCGAATACCTACTGTTGTATGTTTTTGCTTTCCTTTCTTTTTTGGCCTAATCTATTACTGTCATTCGCTGCAATCGAACATTTTGTTGTTGGCATAAATTCAAAATTAAGCCTGTAGATTTTATAGTGGCATTGTATGAGAAGGATTAATCGAAAAACTGGCAGTTGATTTACCAAAATATGAAGTGCTGCTATAGAGAACCAAGTCATATGGGTGGTGTTCTTGCTTCAGAGACCACCAAGAGTGGTCCCGTCTGGTTCTTTGCAGACCATTCTTTCTCAACATCCGAGTCCCTTATATTGTCTTGTGTGCCATTAACCTGAGGTTGTGAATGTTCCTGCTTTTCGTTAGTTAGTGGTCCTAGAATCCGCGTGGTAGAATCTTACCTCGCTTTTTGTCTCACTCAACAATGCCAAGACCTCATCCCGTTGCCATTCAACCACGAATCTCAAACGTTTGACCCATGGAATATAAGGTAAGAGTATGCCCATCATACTCGTTAGCATCAACAATACACAGAATGCAATCACAATGCCAATACCCAAGGAGCTCATTGACGTGTAATTTGCATCGTTGAACTTGATCTTGCCACAAAGGCTGTGAAGCGATGTCCCATCCCACAGGTTATAGGAGCGAGTTTTATCCAGGTTTGCAGGTCCTTCTATCGTGTTATAGATCTCAAGTTGTAATCTGGCTAGTGCGGTTGCGAACCAGTATTTCAATTCAACTTTCCATTGGTCGGGTTGCATGCGTAACTGTTCTCTTGCTGTCAGATATCGTGATGCTTGAAGCGCAGCTGAAGCAGCACGTCCTTGGATACTGCCCGAAATTGAAGTATATGACAATACTGACTTAACAAGTAGTCCTGCGTTGACAAAGTCTAACTCTTCCTTCGAGCCGACTGAGACTTCCCCGGCACCAAAGAGTGTTTCATATGTAGTGGTATTGAATTTGTGTCCGTTGTATAGACCATCCCACTCTGTACATTTTCCTGTGATCGAGCTGCAGAATTGTGCTCGTTCATCGCATGCAATCATGTTGAGAAAATGGTCCATCCCGTAACGGTGATAACCAGTTGGGAAAATGCCAGTTGCGTTGTTGAGTTGAAACTCTCGGTGAGCGGAAAAGAAAGGGTCGTCCTGTTCGGTGATGAATCTAATGCCGATACCATGCAGAAGGATGATACCCACCATACTGGATTCTTCATCTTCTGGGCGAATGGGTACGGGAATGAGCTGTGGATCCAAAGTCAGATCGTAAGAGGATAGATCGTAGTCGGAACTAAAGTTGTCGTTGCGAAATACAGTCGTGATGTTCTCGCCAGTATCCGAGTCCATGAAGAAAGCATATTGAGTAAGTGTTTCGTTTCCACGGAGAGATGCAGAATCTTCGGATGTCAGAACTCCAACTTTGAACATGTCTGAATCTACCACAGAGCAGGTACTGAGTCTTCGGATGGAGATTTGTTTTCCAACTCTACTATTCAGGCCCAACTGACTAAATGTGATGTTTCCGGAGTCCATAGAAAAAGCGGAATTGATTCCATCTCGACAAGTTGAAGAAGGGAAAGGACAACGCACATCGTCTTCGGTTTGGTAATCTATATAGCGGTGTATGAATTTGTTGCAGTCCAGAATCCCACGTGAGTCGCCCAGTGGATAACAACTTCGAACATAACTTTCTGCGTTCAAGGTCTGATTGAGTAACAGCTCTTGATACGCAGTAAACGAATCATCGGATGTGACATTCTGGAGCGGAAGCCATTCGCCACAAGAAGGAACAGCTTTTGACACAACCATTTTACCCAAAACAATTTGCGAGGCTAAAATACCCAACGCAATAAAAGCAATCCAATGGCAGAAGACAAAAACTCCTAGAAGGAAGTCGCGGAATGAGAAAAGCGACCATGTCTTCCTGAATCCGTTTTCAAACCACTCTTCGAGTAAACTTACAACAGCTCCGCCAGCTGTCGAAGAATTTCGCACAACGACCTGTTGTCGCCTTCGGTGTTCATTTCTAGAGTTTTTGGCGCGTGGATTAATGCGCAATCGTGAATGCCATAGATATCGGCAAATGTACCAACTTCGGTTTCCAGCGAGTGTCGTGAGAATGGCAAGGACAGCGATAAGCGGGGCCGCTTGTGTGTCTGGAAGTGTGAGGGTTGCTCCTAAAGCTCTACCGTGATCTCGGTCATACCAAAAACCAGTATATACAATATCAGATCTAGTCGAGGGTTGTCCTAGAAGAGATACCATTCTCAACGACGCATGTAATAAATGAAGGGAAGTGAAAGCTATGAACCGGACCGAGGGCGTGGGAATTGGTGAACTTCATAAAGTTCACTTGAACAAGCTTGAGAAATGGAGCGAGGGCTAGCTGAGCGCAATATTACCTTGAGGCGTTTCTGGAAGTGGGTCACAGCAGGTTGGCTGGTTAAAATAAGCGAGGGCTGAACGCCTTGAGCGCCTTCGGCTTGGAATTCTTCAAAGCGTCCATTAACACAGCCTAGAAATTCGATAAGGTGACCTTTGAGCCCACATTGAGAGCTGATGCATAAGGTTTTTCTCAGCTGCTCGACAAGGCGGATACGAGAAAAACAAAACGCGAAATGGACAGGCCTAGCCAACCACTCTCAAATTTGTCCTCAACACTGTTCGTTTCAAATTACTAACCCAAGCCAACTGCCCAAAGATGACTCTCTTTCTCTTCATAACAACACATCGAAGAAGATAATGAAGACTGTTTAATATGTTGCTTGTTTGGAATATTCATCACTGTTTTTTGATAAGCGAAAAATCTGTAATGACACAATCACGGTCAGTGAGCATGTTGACTCTCAAAACATCTGGAGCTAATAGCTACTCATGTTCTCAAGTATTACACCACCACTATGAATCTACTAGATAGCCGAAGTCGTACTCAGGGCTTATACATAACCATAGCGACCCTAAGATATTACAACTATTTGCTATGTTGCGAAAGCTACAACTAAGCCTCAAGCTGCGCCAACAGTAGGACTCATAGCATAATCCTTAGGCAATGGAGGAGTGTTAAATATGGCGGTGCAAGTAATTCTCCAGAAGTCGGCTATACTCGCGTGAAATATAGCGTGAAGTTGATAAGTTGAACGGACGCTATGTTAGGCAGTTTCACTATGAGTTGAGTAGAGTAAGAAAGGACACTCCAGTCTCTAACGATAAATAAAAACCACGCTTATAATGTGAACTAAGATGCGTATGTTTTCAATACAATCTCAACAAGGACGAGTGCATAGCTATAATGGTGACATCGTTTCTTTTCCTCCTCAGCGACCATCATACTCCTTTGTCTGCTCCTCACACCAATCCCAAAAATCGGCCGCAAGCCCCGTTCCACCTTCTGTTCTCTGCTTTAAACTCTCAACTATATCCTTTTTCGGGTTTGGATGCCATCTTCCCCACGGAATAGCATATTTTCCTCCGTCTTCAGACGTCACACGCTGACTAAGCCCAGCCCACAACTCTGTATATGCCCCCATCTTGGGCTCATGCATGACCGGGGCCATCAACATCCTCATCGCCCATGGCGCTCTATCCCAACCCTTAGTTCTCAAAGTCCCTGGACTTTGGGTCACACACACAATCCCATCCTTGCGGGTCCGCTTATCAAATTCGGATGCAAGAAACCAGTTCCCGGCCTTCGAAGCACTGTAGTTGCGATTTTGATCGCTGGAATGATTACCAGGGGAAAGCTCGGCGAGTGATAGCCCACCTGGAGGGCCGATCAAATCCATGATTCCAGAAGATGCAAATACCACACGTACGCTTGATTTTAGCGATATATGGGCCGTTTGAACTAGGACAGGAAGCAGAAGTTTAGTCAAGAGGAACGACCCAAGACAGTTGGTGCCTATGTGAGCTTCGTGGCCTTGAGCGCTTACACTGCCGACGGGGGCCTGGCTAATGCCCGCATTGTTCCACAGAACATCGAGACGGGATTCTTGGCTAAGAAAGTTAGAAACACATGTTTGAATCGTAGTGAGATCGCTAAGGTCGAGAGGAAGGCCCCTGATATTTCCAGCGCTTGACTTGTGAATAGACTTTATGTCTTCGATTGCAGTAGCAATGTTGCTAGGTGAGCGACTGGCGATGTAGACTGTGCCACCCTTGGAGTAGAGAATTTTGGCAAGCTCAAATCCGACGCCTGAATTTCCGCCAGTAACAATGAAGACTTTGCCCACCAGAGAGGGGACATTCTCTTCGGTGAAAGTTGGACTAGGCGGGAAAAACTGGGTGATGAGTGCGCCCATGTTTGATTAGGTGACAGGTATGAATTGAGACGCTTGAAAGGGTGAATAAGGTGCTTTATATGCTGATTCAAAACAAATGGCGATAGAAGAATTTATAAGGATACAAGAGGATGTATGATAACGAAGTCAATGAGGCTTATCATTCCAAGATATTTTCGGACCCTGTTATATTATGACACGCCAAGAGTGACGCTTGTCAGAATGCATTGTGCCGTGAAGGAATGAGCTTTGAGTCTAATTGAGCACGCGGAATAACTGGTCAAAAGCGAGACTCACATTACAAGGTTGTGAATTATTATAATGGAGCCAATACCAAAGCGTCGTCTCCTCTCTGAGCTCTCCAAAAGTTCGTTGAGCGCATGATTCCATCATCCATCAAAAACCACCATTTCTTCGCAAACTCTGGTCCAACTTCCCAACTCATAGGGTCCCAAGGCGTTGAGCCCCAGACTCTCAAGTCGCCTGACCCCATATCCAGAACAAATTCTATTTCATTGATGGTCATGAGCGAACTCAGGATTCGGTCCCTTAAGGAGGACCATGGTAGCATGTCAACGTATGGGCGATGCGGCACGATTTGCTGCTGCAAGGTTGGTACCATGGATGCTGGTAAAATATTTGTAGGTGCACGGATGTTAAAGCCAGAGTCCTGCATGCACGCGAGTTCGAGCATGTTGGCGATGGAATTAAAGGCTGCAGATGTGGCCATGCCATGCATAATGATGAAGTTACTGTCTCTTGTAGGATCTAGAGATGCTTGACCTTGAGCAGTACCAGAATCTGGACTTCTATTGACAAAGCTCAAATCAGGTGATGCAATTGATAAAGGTTGATGTCCAGAACTTGGGTCGACCTGATCGGCCCCTCTAGACTCATCCTCGATCTGATGAGGACACTGCACTAAACCAAGCCTCTGCCTGTTGACAAGCTTTGAACCTAGTATGGCTGTCAGCACATTTTTGTATCACAATCGCACAGTTAAGAGCCGCACGTCTTGCTCTTTGTGAGAGCCTGTTCTGAACTCGCTTCCGCTCAGTAGGATCTGTTATGCTGGTCCAGTCATCCTCTGATGATTTCAGATATGGTCTCCAAGTGGAGTCCATAACAAAATTTAAAGAGAAGCTAGTAAAACTCTGGGATCTGAGATAATTTGGTGTTATTGACCTTCAATCGTCGTGATATGTCGTCTGTCAGAACCTAGCCGGATAAAGTTTAGCGCAACCCCCCTTTCTGACATTTCTGACGAGTCTGACAGATCCGACATAGGCTTTGTCATCTATCTCCTTTTGTGTCCAAATTAAGAAGAGGAAAAATCTCATTAGTGGAAGCTGGAAGTAACTGATCTCGTGGTTTACAATAGGCACTTCATTTTTCACGCATGCGAGAACGCTAATTCGATGTACTTCTCCAAAATCAAATACCATTATGATTCTCTTTAAACTCGATATTTCTTATCAAATGTCTTAATAAACATAGCTAGTGCGAGGAATCTATAACTATGAATATGCGAATCATGCAAGTTAGAAACCTCTATGTTTTGCTTTATGTTGATGAAGATGCCTGTGATGACCGGTCTCTACGGGCATACTTGGCAGGATAGTTGGAGCCTGAGTAGCCCTCTCGGCAGCCGTTGGGGAACCAGATGCCAGAGCCGTGCCATCAACATTTATCTCTGGAGAGCTAGCAAGGTGAGTTGGCATTGGTGGAGGAGGAGAATCGAAGAACGCTTCATATTTGAGACATTCTTCATCGCCATCATCGCAGGTCTGATCCTCTATTATATCAAATTCTGCATTGGCGTAGTCGACAGGAAGCTTCCCAGCCAGTACGGATTGCACATTAGATCGCTTCAACCAAGCGGCCGATGCAACATCTGCTGGCCAAGGCTGGAAATAAAATGGGTTGACGTCGTATCTGCTACGGGGCCAGTTATATGGTGCATTAAACATTCTATGTGTTGGTAGTCAGTAATAAGCTACCTTTTATCATAAGTAGACTACGAAAGACTTACGGATCATCAACCAAGGCACGGAAACCGTGGTCGCTTACTGTCGATACTGCAGCACCCCCATTGTACGTGAACGTGGCTATGAGATATGGTGTTAGCACTTTAATATGCTGAACTAAAGCTAGAAAATCTTACCCCAACAAAGGCTATTCAAAGTCTGAGAGTCGAACTATAAACGGGGGTGTTAGCTTTCTAAGCACAAAGCAATGGAAAGTGTCACATACCCCGTATTTTTGAATGAAGTGTTGTCCGTTGGCAGCAGCATTTATGCGCCGATCTCCAGGTGCAAATGGTCCAAACTTCCAGGTTGCTGGAGGTTCAGGTTTGCCATTCAAGATTCTCAAGTCAGAACAAGGGGACCATGATGCTATTTTCCACATTTTGAAATCAATTCCTGCCGTGCACGTTAGTTATTTTAGAGCCAAGAGCTTTGGGCAGGATCTGTACCTTGGGCTCCGTTGGCCGGGCCGTTAACAAGTCGGACAGCTTGCGGATTAGGCTGCCTTGCCTCAATCAAAGCACCCATAGGGAACTCATCACTATATATCTTGTGGTCAATATCGAATTCGCAGTTTCAGGAGCCGACAACCTACACTTGACATCTCGCAATATTTCTTTGGTCTGGTTGACGGGCTAAGGTATGGAACTCCTGAACTCTCCACTTGTCCCAATCCTTTTTCGTGGCGTCACCTGCTCGTCTATCAACATGGAATACCGTTCTACCATTGAGTATCTTATCGATTGCCCATCGTTGGTTGTCGCAAATCTAATGGGAGAGTCAGACATTTTTCGAATGTGAGATTTTTGGTTCTTAAATACCTCGTCCCAGCCCATGCCGTAACTACAAGTGTAGGTTACTGCACAATCAACATCATTTTGGCCATACACGGCTTTCGTTCCCCAATTTCCATATGTATTGGCACTAGCAGCCGGTTTTCCTGTAACGGTTGTCTTTGCACTCGTAGTTGTTCTCCCACCATTAGGGCCTAATGCACCGATTCCAGCAAGTGGAATGACACCAACAGCATTTCCAGAGGCAGATCCAGAGCCAGTGGCCTGGCAAGCAGCATTTCCGATGACGGCAACTCCAACACCCGCGGCAACAGAGAGACCAAATGATACGAATGCAAAAAGTCCAGCTAGATCGTAATGATTAGCTCCGAATTTAATTGAAGATGAATGGAAGAGACTCACCTAGGACAAGTGCGCCGGTGTTAACTGCCGTGGTACATGCAGCCTTGGCCCCTGAACCCGAGGCTCGTTTTGTAATACCATTCTTTCCAACAAGGACCAGATCGTCCGTTGTGAGCTTTGGAGATGGAGAAAATCCTTTGCAACAGTAGGATTGACTTCCTCCTATATTGCGAGTCAGTGACTGTGAATGGTAGTAATCCTTTGCCAACTTACCGTTACAAGTCAAGTTATTGTTCACTTCGCCATTTACATTATACTGGTTTGCTAGAGCCCAATTAGCCGGTATGAATATATGCGCATGATATGACTTACTGTTCATAGCAACGAGGGCAGCTGATGTATCCGTGCATCCTGCCCCAAGACAAGACATTCCAATGCCACGCCATCCCTCCCAGGCACACGTACCAGTGTCTGTGCCAGGTGCACAACATAGGGTTTGATAAGAATCACCTTTGCAAACAGTATCTCGGGAAATGCCCAAAACTTGTCCCTTTGCCGTGGTTTCGGGGAAATAACCAGCAGTGCAGCTGTCTCCACAGAAAGACCAGTAGCATGAATTCCGAACTGTGGCTTCAACCTCAGCCGCTAGTTGTGCAGCTTTGATCTGGGCTGCAATCTCTGGCGTGACACCATTACTGGTGCCCATTCCGAGAAGATCATAAGTGCTAGTGTGAGTTGTATCATCTAAATCCATGGCCCAGATCAACTTCCCCCCAAGACACCATCTGCTTGCAGCAGCAAGCTTCAAAGCCGTGGTCTCACCATCATCATAGCTCACCCATTGGTCGTCCCAGGTAATCCACTTAACACCCGCCTCTTTGTTAAATTGTGGTGTTAAACCTCGCTGCTCGATTATGCGAAATATTTCAGCGTTAGATAGAGTTCCAGATGACTTTGTGCATTCTCCAGGACTACCACCGGCGGTGAAGATACAGCCTGGAGTATTGCAACTAGGATCGGAAAGTGTGAAGGATCGCCCGTACCAACCTAGGCCGAGATTGACATTCCCTGGAGTAATATCGTTACGCCATAAAAGATCAAGACCTTGTTCGATCTCTGTAAGGTTTGTATGAGGACGAATATATGGCCCAGTAAACTTGTTGGTGGAGTCCCAAACACCGTGGATATCATAGGTCATGACGTTGAAGAAATCGAGATACTGTTCCATATCTTTGAGATTGAACCATCTCAAATACCAGTATGAGGCTGGCAAAGTCACACTGGTACCGTAGACGTTACCAAAGGCTTCGCGCATGTCGCGTAGGAGTGCAACAAAGTTTTCAGTGTCTGCATCGATTCCTCCTCGATCAGGAGCGCCAGGATACTTGAAAATTGTTAGTAAGGCTTAATTCTGGGAGTTCAAATCGGTTTAACTACTCACTTCCCAGTCGAGATCAACTCCATCGAAGCCCCAAGTTTTCATAAATTGCAAAAGAGATGTGATGAATATCTTCCTGTTTGCCGAAGTAGATGCCATATCACTGAATGCTGTTTGTGTGTTTGGGGTGTTGGTAGCATCCTAAAATAAGTCAATCGTCTCGTTCCATGCCAGAAGTACAACGCGGCTTACATTAAATGACCATCCTCCAACGGATATCCAAGTTTTAAGCGATCTTTCGGTACGGTGTTAGACACATGATCCATCTAGCTCCTATAAAAGCGAACTTACGACTTTTTCTTTTTGAGTGCAGTAAACTGTGGATAAAGCTTCAGGTCATCAGGGTCCATAGGGACAATCTGAAAAGTTGTCGGGTGGAAAAAAGCGAATGCTGCAAATGTAAGTTTAGGAATCAATCTTTAGCAAGAGCTCTTACCAAAATTTATGTGAGTGAGCCCAGTCAGATCAAGATCTGATGGGAGACGAGTATCGCAGCTGCGCTTCGATGACCTGATACTGGTTATCAAATCTGAATATAGGAAGTCTTTGAGGTCATCTTACCATCCTTCATAGTAGCCAATTGCTCTACCAGCACCAACACCACCGCAAGAAGGTGTTTTGACAGCGCCGCAGCCACCGAAACCCTCCTGGCATTCATCAAGACAGAAGTCCTTGGGAAATGATTAGCGTTAAATAACAATCCATACTTTGGCTACGTACATCAGTAACGCCGCAGGATCCAAACTTGGAGCAGCAGACATTGATCGGGCATATGTTCTCCCCCTCCACGCCGTATTGACCACACTCAGCTTTGGCATCGCAGTTGGAAATACAATAGTCGGTTCCGCATTCAGTGGGAGAATAGCCACATATTCCCGTCTTTTTAATTAAAAGTTTTAACATCAATTATCATAAAAAGGAATAGGAAATCATACATTACTACAACAGGCACCGTTGACACATGGAGTTCCTGGTGCACAGGTTCCAGTTGGAAGCTCTTGTCGTTTTCTGAGAGTCTCGTCTGAACTTTGTCCAAGAAGAGCTTTGATTAAAGGATTGACTGTTACTCCAGAGATGTTTTGAAATCGGGGAGTTGAATTCGAGTGCACAGCAAAAAGAGGCTTGTAAAGAGCAGTACCATTCAGCACGATATGATGTGTCGTCTGGTTGGTTTTATTAAGGGCAAGCACAAAAGGAAGGACTGTTAAAAACAATGCCAAACGAATAAGAGAAGCCATCCTCTGCAACAATGAAGTTGAAGGTGTAGATCAGATTGAGGGGCAGAGCGAAGGCTTTAGATTTCATCTTCCCCTGCACACCACATGGAGGTATGACTATCTTGACTTGCCACGGGCTGAACCCGGCGATCAACAATCCTGGCACTGTGATGCAGGTGATGCTAGACAGTCTTGACATAAAATGGCCTCATGGTCGGCCGGTATATATGCCAAGAACATAGCTGCGAAATGTGGGCAGAAAATACAGCTCATTTCTTCGATCCTCGCACAAGTGTGGATTGGGGAAAGAAAATGGAAGGGGTACTTGTTGCCGGAAAGAAATATTGAGAAGCCCGATTCCGATTATCCCTTCAATGGGATATACCGTTATATTGTCGGGGTCTTTCTCCGGAGTATGAAGCGAATCAACGGTGCTCTGACTGAAGATCAGCTCAAGCAAGACGCGTTCCTGAATCCCTGCCCGGTTGAAAAATATCCCATGTAAGGGGTACAGTTAGGACTCAGAGAACTAGTAAACTGAAAAGAGAATGAAATACCTTGAAGCTGCCCACAATTTGCCGAACATAAAATTGGCCAAGGCGGAGATAGCCCTGTAGATTTGGATAAGCGTCGGGGTGGACGCACCTAGATTTATCCGAATAGCCCTATGATTCCTTGTATAGTGGATTCCCCCATTAAATGGAATTCTCTATTGGTGAAAAGAGTTAGGGTTGCAGTTTAGGTTTCTCCCGCGTTTCAATACCACTGAAGTCTAGGCCGTGCTGTAATCGTGGAGATCTCTACCCTTTGAAAGAGTGGGCTTTCGTTCCTCTGACCGCCTCTCCCAGAGCGGCATTCAAGAAATTGAGGTTCTCCTCAAGATGAGACACTCAGGTGTTTTTTTTTTTATCGTACCCAGCCAGCTTCAATTGGGTTTCTTCGCTTTACAACTTTTCTCGTCTCAGTATAGCCAATCATAGAATGCCTTGATATTTAACATCTGCGTAGGTTAGAAATAAGTACGTAGCACGGCATATATGATACGAAAATAAGTTATTCCTTACTAATATTTATATTTAATCTAAAATATCTGTAGATTCAATAAGACTTAGTACCTTGCATGCCAAGGTGACTCAAATATGCGGGCCCTGCTGACTGCATCGGACATTATCCTTACTCCTCGGGCCCTATCTCAGCTGATTATGCTTAAATCGCCGCTCTATCATATTTCCATGGTTGATTGAATTATCAAAACTTTCCGGGCGACTTTTCGGGCGACTTTTCTTTAACCCCTCGTCTGTCGTTCGTTCCTTCGTTCCTTTGTTAGCTGTGGTTATTGACTTCAGTCGCGAAAATGTCATTTATTTCACGAGTAACAGCTCTGTGTTTGTTGATAAGCTTCGCAGATGCTTCTTTTCATATTTATGATTATATAGATCCAGTTGGATTGCTAGAGGCATTCGGAGTGTCAGAGCAATGCCTCGCAGCATTGTAAGCTAAATTATCAACACCTCAAGCATCGGGATATACTCATCGTCATAGGAATTCTACCATAGACTGCGACTACAACACAGCTGTCCTGGCAGCTCAAGGAGTAGATAATTCATGTTAGTATACTTCTAATTGATGAAGGTTGTTCTAATTTCTTCTCAAGACTGGTTTCCAGAAAATGTTACAACCTTATGCACAGCAGGTTGCTCCAGCTCACTATCGAACTGGCAATCCTCAGTGGAAACCCGCTGTGATGGTGAGACTGTCAACTGGAGTGGTACAGTAGTACTTGCTGAGGTTGAACCTGTAATGTGGAGGACTGGCTATGACCTTGCATGTATGCAAGATAGGTTTGTCAACCTCCATAATATTGCCTGAGAATCTACTCATAATTTCATAGCAACCAAAACTGGTGCCTTCTAGACTCCCAGACTTGGGAAGGAAGCGACTTTGTAAGGTATGTAATAATTTCTGAAAATTTAGATATGGCCAAATATTGAATGGAATACTCTAGATGGGATCCAGATGCATGCAACAACGAGGATCCGGCTGAGAATCCTGCTCGATGTAATGAGACTGATTTCACAACTGCTGAAATCTCCCCTGAGATGATGTCAATAACTAGAATCTATGATTCTTCGCTAGTAAGTATCACAATCTTAAGAAAGCTGAAATACGGACTGATGATTCTTGTAGTACTGTAGCGAATGCTTCATTAAGTTATGGCGACAAAGATTGGTCTCACCATTGCTTCCTGACAGCGAGTTCACGGATTATCTACTAGAACAGTATGAGGATATACAGGCAAGTTGTGAGACCAGCCTTCCTGTGGAGACATACAGCAAGAATCTGCTTGTCAGCACTCCTGTAGCTACAACAGCGACTACGGCAACTGCAACGGATGCCACAATCACCACTCCCCCCACAGCAATTGCGACATGTTTAGGTCAGGTTGTTGAAGCCGACTCGGAGAATCTATTTACTTGCAATGACATATCAGATCAATTCAATGTCACCACAGGTGACGTTAGAATGGCAACTAATGATTACTGGTGTCAATTCAACACAACCATATGTTTACCACTTCCTTGTGAACTGGATACTGTTTGGGATTCCCCGAGTTGCGAGAATCTAACCACAAGATATTCTACAGAAGAAAATCAGATTGATTTGACTCAATTTCTGTTCTGGAATAAGGCTATACAGGGTAGCTGTGGTTCCTTGGCTATAGGACAGCGAGTTTGCAAGAGGTGCGTGTTGCTCATATCTATTTTGATCAAGCTTTGAGCTGATTTTGGCCTCGATCCTAGTCCTCCAGGTGGCCAGTACGTTCCATCGGCGACCATTGTTGCTCCGACAGCCTTAGGATCATATTACACCACTGGTAAGATAAATCAGTACAAATTGGGGGAAGGTCTTTTTTGACATAAAATTCAGCAACTGCGTCAATGCCAACGCAAACTGGAACGGTAGAAAGCTGTGGGCTGTATTACAATGTGGTCTCTGGGGATACAGTAAGTTTAGCCTCGCAAAGTTTGTATATACTAAGCGCTAACAATATTAGTGTAATGGTGTTTGCCTTAGATTGTAAGCATCAATCATTGTCAGAGATATTCTTGCTTACATGCGCGTAGCGGACTCAACACGACACTGTTTCATGACTTGAATTCTTATGTAACTTTAACTCTGCGGCTTATCGAAACCTAGTTGGCTAATCATTCATAGCTCAATGACCAATGCACTAACCTCTGGCTTGACTCTGCTGTTTGTGTAGCTCCAGTTTCAAAAGGACCGGCAACCACTGATGGTACATGTGGGCCATCACATAGCTATGCCACATGCGATGGTACAAGCTTTGGCACGTAAGTTTTACATAACATGCCGCAAAACGGATTATATCTAACTTAATACAACAGATGCTGTTCAACGAGTGGATATTGTGGCAGCACTTCTGACTACTGTAGTGCGGACAGCTGCTACTCAGGAGCCTGTGAAGCTCCCGACACGGCTACAAAAGACGGCAGTTGTGGGCCATCTTATGGAGGAACCACATGCACAAATCCAAGTTTTGGAAAGTAAGTGACTCCTGATAGAATTCAAGTGCTTTTATCCCATGAAATATACTGATGGAGAATAAAGCTGTTGCTCAATCTACGGATTCTGTGGAAGTGGCACAGACTACTGTAGCGCTGGTGTATGCTACTCTGGTGCCTGCGAGACCGACAATGGAAGCCTCTCAACCGACGGTTCATGCGGACCCAACTTCTCTGGCAATAAGACCTGCACGGGAACGCAGTTTGGAAGTTGTTGTTCTACTTCCGGCTACTGTGGTAGCACAAGTGATTATTGCGGGTCGGGAAACTGCTATTCGGGTGCGTGTGAAAGCTCAACTGTTGCAGTAAGTCCAGATGGAACATGTGGACCCAATTTTGCCGGCAACTATGTTTGTGATGGCTCGAATTTTGGTACTTGCTGCTCTACATCGGGGTATTGTGGGAGTACAAGTGATTACTGTGCTGGCTCAAACTGTTACTCGGGAGCATGTACTTAGGCTCATCAAATCTGCAGTGTGTAAACATCCCTTTTAATTTAATTACTATAAATTAAATCGCTATATTATGATCCGTTTCTGAAGACCACCCTTCCTCTAGTGTTCAATAGAAGAATCACGAGCTGTTGGTGGAGTGACTATGAATCTTCCCATGCCATGATAAATAATCTAAGCGAGGCCATGCGCCCGATTGGTACCCTGCTGCTCAACCTCGGCTTAGTTGTAACCACGACAGGGATTAGGAGGGGAATGCCGTGCGAAGCTTATCTTGGCTTATCTTCTTTGTAGAAACATACGCTATAAGATTCTTCGTTATATAAGCGAGTTTTATCCCTATAAGATAGCGTTCCGAGGGTATACCGTATTACTAAGGTTTTAGTAAAAAATAATATGTTAGTAATAAGATAGTATATAAGCGAGGTCCTATAATACCCTATAATTATCACGTATTATACTAGCCCGTACTAGTCCTAATTAGGCGAAGCCTCGTATAACCTAAATAGCCTCTCTTTCTCTCTCCTTCTTTCCTTTCCTTTTATTAACCTAATTATCTTCTTATAAGTTAATCCTTAGTATTAATATTATAATACTAATAACTTTTATTAATATTCTTTTACCTTTTATATTTAATTAATCCCTTTTCTTCTATTAAATATACGCGTGCCTTACGTATTTGCTAGTATTATATACGTAAGTATATAAAGCGCGCGTATTATTTCCTTTAGTAATAATATATAAATCTTATATAAGTATATAAGATTTATATTATTTTCTTATTAGAAATAATTTTAGTTAAGATTTTTTATTTCTTCGTTTATAATATATTTAGTAATAATAAGCTAATTAGATAGGAAAATAATATTATAGTTCTTTTAGTTTTACTAAAGTTTTTTTCTTATTCTTATTAATATTAATTAAATTCTTTATTTATAATAATAAAATACCTTAGAAAATCGAAGTTATATATTATAATACTAGTAAATCTATTAAGAAAACGATAATTAGCTAGGATCCTATTATCTTATAATTAATAAATATTATATAAGTTATATCTTTATTCTTACTTATTTTTTTTATTCGTTTCTAATAAATATTAGTAATTATAAGAATACTTATATATAATACTAGGGCCTAAAGAACCCTCTAGATAAGAATAATTCTTATCTAAAAGAGCGCTTAAGATATATATTTATTATTAATTATTTTTTTTCTTTATTAATAATAAATAAACGACTTTTCTAAACTTTTAATAAAAGTAATCGAGTTTATTATATAAAGTTACTCTAATATATTAGTTATAAGTTATATATTCGTTTATAATAAATAATTTTATCCTTAAAATATTTGTTTCTAATAAATATTTAGGTAAGTTAAGATATATTAGTACTTTAGATTAATCTATTATTAGTACTAATAATAAGGATTTATTATTATATAAATATACTTATAAGATAAATCTTTGTTTTTACTTATATTTTACCTCTAATAATATTATCTTCTTATTTTTATTACTAATAAATATTTTAGGGTATTATAATAAAATTATATTATACTAAAATTATAAAGATTTTTGTTAATAATATAAATTTTATTAGCGTTCCTTATATTCTTATAAGTTATATCTTTATTCTTAATTATTATTATTTTTTATTATTAATAAAAAAAAGAAACCTAGCTCTTATAATATTAACCTTAAGTTATTTTCTTATTCTTACTAAGTATTTATCTTCTTATTATTAAAATTTATAAATAGAAGTATCCTTATAATAACTATAAGTTATTTATTTGTTTTTACTAAATATATTCTTTATTACTAATAAAAAAAGAACTTTCTAGATACTAAGTCTTATCTTTAAAAAATCCGTATTACTAATAAAAATAGCTTTTTCTCTAATAAAATTATTAAGACTAAAGAAATTAGTAATAATAAATATAATAAAGATATTATTAATAATAAAGAATCTAAGGATACTACTATTAAAGGATAATCGTTTATAATAAAGTATTAGATAGGTAAGTAGGCTTTTTTTTATTACTAAAGATAATATCTATTTATAATTCTTTATTCTTACTAAAGAATTTAAGATATTATAAAAATTAAGATAAAAGTTTATTTTTAATAATTTCTTTTACTTTATAAATAATTCTTAATAAAAATCTTTATTAAGAACGTAATTTTACCTTAAGTATATAAAAAATTTATAGTTTAATTATTTATTATAAACAAAAAAAAAAACTTTTTATTATTATATAATATATTTGTTATAAACGTGTTTTTATCTTTTTTATAGATAACTATAATTCCTATTATAGGTAGGATAAACCCTTATACTCTAGTATACTAGGTTTATAAAATCCTCTTACCTTTATAAAGGATTATTATTAATACTAATTAAATATTAAATAATTATAAGAGTATTAAAAGTAATAGACTAATTACCCTAATTATATATATTTAAAAGATTTTATCTTTCTTCTAAATATAACTATTAATATTCTCTATAATAAAAAGAATATATATTATATAAATGATAATCTTTATTAATATCTAGTATATTTTAATAAAAGTATTTAGTAAATAATCTAATATCCTATAAATATATATTAATAATAATATATATATATTATTTAAAACGTATTACTTACTAAGTATTTATTCTTAAGTAAAATACGATTATATATATTTATTTTATAAAATAAGAAATCTTAAATAATCTTAGACGTATTAATTTATTTAAGTAATACTTTTACTAGATCTAAATAAGATACTTTTAGGTTAAAATATAAATAAAAATCTTTAATACTTATATATTATTAGTAATAAGTTTAAATCTTTATTATTAACGTAAAACCTACTTTTATATTAATAGGTTTTCTAAAATAATAAATATAACTTAATATACCTTATTATAATATTAAGTATTTTAATATAATAATATTAAATTTATAATACTTTATTAAAACGAAGTAAACAAGTAAAAGTAAATATATAAATATACTAGATTATTTTTTATACTTAATAACCTTCTTAATTAAAGTAATTTTTATTTCGAATAAGTTAATATAAGAAAAAAGCTTAAGAGATTACTTAATTATACTTATAAAGTTATTTTATTTCTAATAATATAAGTACTTTTAAGCTAATAGAAACCTCTTCTCTAAGAACCTATAATAAAGTATTATTAATAATAGGTTATATATTTAATTATAATAAATATATATTTTCTTCTTTTTTAAGGCTTTTATATAATAAGTAATTATAAGAGAATCTAATAGGTTCTCTTAAAACTCATTTATACTATAAATTTATACTTATAATATTACTTTAATTAGACGTTTATAAGTATATATAAACTAGTTACTAATAATACTTCTTATTTTAATAATATAAGAATAAAAACTAGAATACTCTCTTATTTTAGACGTATTAATAAACTTCTTCTTTTATAATAAAAACTTTAGGGCTTTTTTTCGAATAATTCCTTTAGAAGAAAGATTACTTAGATTTTTATAAGTATTTATAATTTATTTATAAATAATCTAAGGATATTTTTTAGTAATATAATTTAAGAGTAAAATCCCTTTTATATAATTAATTCTTATAAATTTAAGAAAGTTTTTATAAAGTTTATTCTAATATTAGTAATAATATATTAATCTAATCGTTTTAAGTAATAAAAATTTTAGGATTATCTTTTATATAAATTAATTATTCTTAGTACTAAAGTATCTTTAGATCTTTTTTAAATCTTTCTAATCCTTTTCTTAAGATCTAATAATTCTTTATCTTTAAGCTTTTTTTTATATATTATAATTACTTAAAGATTATTAAGATCCTCTTATAATTCTATATTATTTTTGTTTATTTCGCTTAATTTTTTAGTAAATTTAGGATTAAATTTAAGAATCCTTTTATTCTCGTTTAAAATAAAATTCTCTTAGATAAATAAAATAAAAGTTATTTTTCTAAATTAGATCGAATAAAATATAATTTTTAGAAATATTATAAGCGAGTTCTTCTAATTTTTAAAAGAAAATTAAAAAAATAAAAAGTCGAATTTACTAAATTATATGAAAGACTCGGTTTTATTATTAGTTTTTTTAGCCTTACTAATACTTAGTATTATCTAATTATTTTTAACCTAAATATTTTTGTTTTATTTAAAGAATCGTACCTTAATATTATTTTTTAATTATTTTATATAAGTTTTTTATTAGAAATGAAATAATAGATATTCTTTTATTAATTTCGATTTTAAGTCTTATAATAAATACTCCTAAAACTCCTTCTAAGAGTTCTTCTAAGGATTCTTCTAAGAGCCCTTCTAAGAATCCTTCTAAGAGTCCTTCTAAGAGTCCGAAGAAAATACCTAATCTAGTTAATTATCTTTTATAATAAGTAAATAATAATAGCTTACCTATAAAAGCTTTTATAGCTCTTATATATAAGGTTAATTAAGATACTTATTTAGAATAATAAAAAAGCGTTTTAAATACCTAGGTATACGAGTTTATTTAAGTTAGTCGGGTCTTATATTTATAAAAGGCTAAGGAATTTATATAAGTATTAATATCTTTATTAATAAATAAAATTAACTTTTAAAGTAAATAATTACTTCTAGATTAAGATAATAATAATATTATTATTTATAAGTATAATTATATATATACTATAAATTATAATTATTCTTTTAAGCCGATTACTCCTATTAATAATATATAATCTAGTTCTTAATTATTAATAACTTTATTAAGATTAATATAAGAGATAAATTCTTTTATTATAAACAAATAAGTAGATATAAGTATAAGTATTTTATTACTAACTAAAAAAAGATAATATAAATATATAATTATATAACTATTAATATTTAACTTCTAGTATATTAAATATTTTATTTCTAAGAAGGAAATCTTAGATCTACTAATTACTTCTTTATATATAATAAATATAAAAGATATTATTAATTATTAGACTACTAGTTCTAAGCTAATAATCTAAGAGAGAAAGGTTAGATTAATATACTAGAAAAAGTTATATTAGTTTAAGGATCCTAATATATAAGTTATAATTAAAGCTTAATAGGATAAATAATATATAAGTAATAAGCTTTTGTTTATTTATTTATTACTAACAAGTATAACCTAGTTTTTTTATATTATATAAGTCGACTAAGGATAAGATTAGGTATAATTTTAGGTATTTTATAATATTACTTCTAATAATACTAGAATTATTATTAAATAAAAAATATCTTAGACGAAATTAGTTAATAATATATATTAATATTATAAAAAGTATAATTATTAAGATTTTTTACTTACTAGAACGTATAAAATATAACTTTTATTTATAACTATAAAAGAAAGAAGATTATTTAGAGGAAATCTTATATAAAAGGAGACTAATATTACTTATTTATATTATACTTTAATATTTATAGAAACTCTTAATTCTTAGAGTTAGCTTATTAGATATTAGTATAATATAAAGAGAGTTTAAGTTTTATATATTTGTTATAAACTATTATTTTCTTATATTATAAACGAAGAAAATATATTAAATCTATTATTATCGTATTTTTTTCTTTAGACTTTAGGGTTTTAGTACTTATATTATATAAATATACTATAAAAACGAAAAAATTCTTACCTTAAAAAATATATTAATAATATATTTATATAAGTAAAAGAAAATCTAAAAATATTACCCCTAAAAAAAATTTTACGCCTCTAGCGCTATAGATTTAAATAGGTTTAAATATATTTAATAATTTAAAACTAGAGTAATCCTACTATTATATTATAAAAAGGTAATACTTTATATAATTATTATAATTATAATTATTTCTATTTATTCTAATATAAATCCTTATTACTAATACGCTCTTATATTAAGGATTTCGACCGTGCTATACTAGTTAGGGGCCCTTATAGGTATATAGGCCTCTTACGCTACTACGCTTATCCCGTTTTAGGTTATAACGTATCTTTACGCTTAAGAAACCGTACGTCTAAGCGGAAAATATAATCAAAGTAAATGCTACTGTAGATGCAGCTTGGGATATAGCGAAGATCCTTGTCATGGCGGCGGGTAGGGTGTTAATATTCACGCTTATTAACGCCACGTCCGATGTACCTGCAGAACCAAAATTAATCCTTTGGTGACGGGCCCCTTAAACGTGCGCTACATCCGAGTAGGAAAACCTGTCGGATATACAGGTTTGCATTCCTGCGGACCTTTGATCAAGCTCAGAAGAGCCTCCACTCAGAACACACCCACCCAACCACCAACCCTTCTATCTCCGCCTTTCGAGAGCTTCCAGGCCTGTTATCGTGTCATGGCTGCCGTAAACACGCCCGGTCAGTTCGATCCCCAAAGATGTGCAGAGCTGCACAACGACATTATACGTAGGGGCTGGGAGGGTAGCGGTCAGGATTTCGAGGACGCTGAATTCCAAACCTGGTGGGATCGCTACGGCGAAGATTGCGATAATGAAGGCATCACGCCGCGCTTGGTTCCTCAAGTGATCGAGTTTTTGAAGAACGCTCTGTATGTTGACAGAGAATTGAAAGAGCCTGACGCCGCTTATCAGAATTTCTTTTACTACCTGAGGGATTTGTCTTTGCCAGCAACAATTCTTTCCGAGAGTTTCATTCTTGAAGGTCTAGATGAGGAACCTCCAAGATATGTGCTTTTGTATCAAGCCACCGATCTCAAAAGCCATCCTTGTGGTGTCATGTTAGTAATTCCATACTATTCGTAGAGTTATGCGCTGATCTCTACCTGTAGTTTTGATCAGCAGACTTTGAAAGCAAGAACAGTCTTCTCAATCACCATCGATGACACCATTGTCGATGAAAGATCTAGACCATGGGTGCCATTACAGAATATCTTGGAAGCTTATCTTGAGATGATCGAGCTTGGAAAAATTACCATTGCCGATAGCGAATCCGATTCGGAAGATGAGGCGGATGATGGCGAAGACAAAGTTGCTATGGAACAGACCCCATGGACCCTTCATCCACACAGCAACGCTATTCTGGAACGAACTCTTGATGCATATAAAAAGCTCTTGGGAGTAATCGAGGAACGTGTGCCTAATTCACCACGTGGCTCGCCCCCATCTTCTCCTCCAAGCAAGCGACAGCGAACATCATCGACAGGTTCTGGGACAGGGGAATCTTCTTCCCAGCTTGCGTCCGATCAAATCACTTCCGATCTAGTATCTTCCAATCAAGCACCAGAAAATAGCTTTGTTATCAAGTTCCTGCGCAGTGCTCAACAGCCAGGCAACAAATCACTTAAATACATCGCCCCTGGTATCAAGCTGCCAAGTGAACAGGACCTCTCCAACCAACCGTTTCGCGACATCAACTACTTGACTAGCAATTCTTACAATCCAATCTTAATATTCCCAGGAGTAGAGAATGAGGATGTCGCTTCAAACACCACATTCCCTGATGATAACCACAATCCATTCAAATATCCCTACAATCAGGATCGGTCATCATACCCCAGTGGTTTGTGGATTACTGAGTCAAGCCTCGATGGCGATTCATTTGATGATGCGTGCCGCCTTCTGCTTCCACGACATGCTATTGATAGAGGTGAGGGCACTGAGCATCATGCTAAGAGTGCTGATGGATTTGTTCTCGAGAATCGTGATGGAGAAGGGCTTGCTGCTGGTCTGTATCAGACGAGTTGTAATCCTTACATCCCAAGACATGAAGTTGAAGTGTTCCGCGTGCTGGAGAATTGGATACAGCTTATTGAGCAAGGCACTTGGGAGGTTGATCAGCATGGTGTCTGTGGTGGAATTGAAAAATGGGCGGAGGCTGATCAAAGCGAAGATATGAGTGCTCGGTATCAAGTCCCGTTTACATGGTGAAATCTATGCCGAGATCGCCAGCTGAAGTTTAAGTTTCTGTTAAGAAAACTTCGTTTGAGACCTTGGTTTGTTATTTTGTTGTTCTCCGGTATCTGTTCTTCCTTCGCCTTTGGCATTCGTCTGGAAAGAGTGCATTTATTCCTCTTTGGAAATGGACAAATCATGAAGTAGCTAGTGGATATTCGTGGATCGTCGTGGCGACATAGGTATCTTGCAGTTTTTGAACTATGGTTTTTTCCCCCAACAAAGTGATCTATCCCTGTTAGTCATTGCCCCCTATGAGTTAAAACTAACTAGAAAATGGTCAAAGGCTTCTCACTGATCATCTTTATCTCTCAAATTCTGATTTCAATACTTCGATTTTCTAAATCATATTACGCAATGTCCCAAGTGCAACTCCTCTCAGCTCTTCAGCTCGCAAGCCAAGCCAGACAGCCATCCTGTAGAATAATCCCTCGTTATTTTTCATCTGATCTTCGACCACAAAAGATGAGGAATACGGATGACAGCCGGAATTTATCAAATTTTTAGCAATGAATTCCTCCTTTGTCATCTTCCCGGTATCCAGGAGCTCCTTTTCGATCTCCAACTTCTCCAAAGCTTTATCGTAATCATCTAACTCGCGCACCTTCTGCGCTGCGAACATCTCAAGTTCTTCTGCGTTGTCAAATTCCTTCTCAAGTCTGGCCCACTTAGCAGGCCCTAAATGATGGCGCAGCTGTGTAAAAGGAAAGCTGCGATGGTCATTGAAGCCAGATGAAAGGAGCATATGCAGCCACATTGCCCCGGAGGCTTGCGACCACTTAACAAGACTCGAAAGCTCTCTCTCTTCGTGCCCAGGCAATTTTGCCTCCTCCTCTTCCAAGACGTGTATGAAAATCTCTAAGCACTTGAGGTACCGGGCGGCAATTTTGGGCGGCTCTTCGCTATCGTAGTCCCACGCACTGTTAACGGGTCTGTCTTGGAGAAGCCACCACGGTGCCGAGCCAAATAGCTGGGCGGGTCCGATATATGACCATTCAAGGTCTATCACTCCAACGACAGTGAGATCTTCGCTGCTTCGGATAATCAGATTCGCTAATCCAAGATCGTCACAAATCAGTTTAAACTTGCAACGATCATATTTCGTATTAACCAAGTCACCTATCAAGGCGTTCAGGACCCTGAACGCCACATGTTTGTTTTGAGCATCATAAAAACCAACAGTAGAGTTCGGCTGGTGAACAAGTTGCTCCCAGTCCTGCCCGACGATATATTGAAAATACTCGGTCGTCGTTGTAAACCCTCGGCTTCGGTCACCTACAGATCATTTGCTCTGTTAACGCATTCGATTAGAGGGAAGAGAATTGAAAAGGAAAGCAATAAGCCGTACCAAAAGTATCAACCCCTCCATTTTGTAGGATACTATGTGCCTTGAATGTTAACGGGCGTATTGGGGTAGGGCTTTGTGATTTGGTTTTTGGCGGCGGTAGGCTGCCGATCATGTCAAAATCGAGCTCGAATAGCTGTAGCAGGAAGTTCGCCAACTGCCTATAGATGGCTTCAATGTGGCTATCGCTGATGTCCTCTCTCATGAGTCTGGTGGGACGCTCGGCGTTAGGATCCTGGAGAAGGTCGCTAAGGCTCACACCCTCAATAAAGTCCATCATAATGAACGGACCTAGACCAAGAGAGTTGCTAGCAGCGGCACCCCACGCGTGGACTCTTGGAACAGGAACAGTAGTCCTGTTGTGGATGAGATCGAGAGCCGTCACCTCCATAGCAACCTTCTCGTTGGTATAGTCGTCACAGACCCTCCCCGCACGAGGAAAACGAACCATCCAGGCAGTTCCGTCACTAAAAACCATCTTCATGCCAGCATTAAATGCGCCATGATGGAAGGTACCGTCAAGTTGACAGGGAAGCTTTTCAGGATAGAAGGTCGAAACCCACTGGCAGAGACGGCCTGTCCTATGCGTCTCGTTCACTTTATCGACCCAAATTTGACCCTGAACATCGTGGACAATATCGATGAGCGCATTGGTATCCATAACATTAGAGATGGGTCCAATGGTTGATGTCGAATGGAGTACACGCGAGGTAGGCAGGAGGTTTTTATGGTCGGCAGGACGTCGACGTCTCAAAGTGATTAGTCAGAGCCCCGCCACGAACTTCAGTGTTTCTTAGAGAGGGTGCACGCATAAAATATGCAAACATAAGCCACTAAATTTGAGATATAAGATAAATTTTCATGGAGTTGATAAGTCCGATTGAACATATCAGATGTATTTCAAGCTCTTGTGAAGTGAACAAGTTGAAAATTGCGACTTTTTGACTTGGTATTTGCACTTTTTGTAGGAGTCTCTCGGTCGTTCAGCAAAAAGCTCTCTTGTAATATAAATAACAATCGAAGTGGGTTATAATTGGACGAAAATTGTAAGTGGCTATCATGAGAGCAGCCTCCTGAAAATTCCAGCCAACTTATACGAGACGTTAACAACAGTAACGATAAAGAGAGCCTTATAGCCTTCTGGCTACAGACCAAACGCGATACCAGCGGCTCCCAAGTAGCTCTCATCTAACCGGAGGCGCCGCTCTTCTATTATCAACCTTTAGCACAGAGCTGCGGTTTCTTCGAATTATATGGGGCTGGATGGAGGTTAAGCATGAATGGCAGTGTTTACCTTCTCCTTAGCAGCCTTCTCTTCAGCCTCACGTTTCTCTCGCTCCTCTCTGTTCTTGCGACGCTTCTCAATAGAAGAATGGGCCGCGTCGACCATTTGTCCGACGGCGGCGCTCCCGGAGCTAATGAGGGCGTCGTTGACTTCCTTTCGAGCGTTGGAATTCGTGTCAGACATCGTGGGTAGATATAGAGTGGTGAGTGGTGAGTTTGTTGTCGCAAAGTTAAGCTAATGTAATCGAGTTTATGAGATTGCGATAGTAGTACTGAATATCAAAAGGCACCTCTTGCTTACACATTACGACACCACTAGGCCATGCATGGCTTAATTCGCACCTCATCCCCTCAGAAGTCCAACCGAATTACCCCCCCATCTCGCCATATCCATTTTCCCATGACGCGGATAAATCACTCTCTTATGATTGTTGGAGAAATAAATACATTGCCAGCCTTACTGGTACAGAGACAACCAATAAGAGGCCAGACAAGTGCGCCTCGCCAAATACCAGCTTCACGTTCACTTCAGATTTCTAAGTTCAGACCTACCTTACGAATACCACATTCCGAGTGGTTTCAACACAATATACCTCGTCCAACTAGTTATAATCTGATATAGGGTAGAAAGTTGGGTACTTATCAAAGGTTCAGAGAGACTGTCCAAGCCTTCTTGACGATAAAAACATCCATCTTCAGAACTAGCTTGTTTTTCAGTAAGATCCGTTGCACCAATCCAATCATCTTTTAAAGAATTCAGCTATTGGTGTGTCGGTACACAGCTTCGCGATATAGTGCAACTTTAGCTCAGCTGTGGGATTCTTAGAGCGGGTGTCGTATCAAGCCTCAAACTGTTTATAAGCCAATGAAAACCAATGGCCTGGACTAAAGGAGTTTATGAAATAACTAGTAACTCTGGGGTTGTCATGCTCATTTAATTATCATACAGTTCTGCGAGAACGCGGTAACTGCATTCGAGAATTGGAGGCTGTACTGCAATCGGCCCTTCAAGTAAGGAACTTGTATCATTCCAAGCATCACTGAGATGGAACCATCCAGGGCAGCAGTGCCTAGCGGTACCCTGGCCAGCTTGGGAAGATTTGACACTGTCGATTAAGTCTCCCTTCATATAAAGATTCCTTAGTAGTCGTCAACATCCTTCACTGCTATTCTACTATCGTCCTAGTGGACGTCCCTATCAATCTGTCTTTCCTCGTAGAGTCCATCGATCGGGTGAGGTCAATTAGATTAGGGGAAGGAAATCGACATCCACATTCCTGGGATCGATTGCCCTTTGCTCAATCCCGCCAAGCACTCTCTTCCTGTTGACATAGATATTCTTGTTGTCATAAAAGCTCGAGTGCTTTTAGCAAAACATTTAGACCTGGATTCCGCGATCCGATTTTGTTTTGCGTTGGAAAATTAAGGTGAGTCAGCGCGCTGGATCTCATTAGGGGAGAGGGGAGTACTTGCTGTTAGTTACGGTTCGCATGACCGTTGCACCAGAGGGATCGATCTTCTGAACGGCGCGAACGGCATCCATGAGCTGGTTTGGAAGTCAGCACGCAACGCCAACGGCAGCGAGGATTATACGTAGGTCCAGGGGTATGGTAGGTTCTTCCAGTAGATGTTGCAGGATTTATTGTTTCAGATAGGCAGGTTTTTATATACGCGACTAGAAGTCCTGAAGACAACCAGCTGATCTAATAACCCAATAAGTCATATCATAAAGGTCAGAACATACAAGCCTCATCATGCCTATCTCATTCTATGCACATCGCATACCATGGATGTATCATAAAATCTCCGACGCCTCTGACCCATCCAAGCACAAACGACAAAATTCAAATTCAAGCGAGAACACAAAGCTAGGAAAGGTACCAAAACCATGTCTAGAAGTACAAATATAGAATCAACAAGACACAGTCACTCAACCTCCCTCCACAAATCCTCCAAATACCTCACCTTCGCCGTAACCGACCAACTATCAAAGACGACCTTATTCGCCATCTGGCCATACCTGGCACCATCCACGCCCCAGCGGGACCCAAAAGAGCCCGAGACATCAGGCGCCGTATACGTATACTTAGTAGTCGGGTAGCCGGTATAGTTAATATCCAGACTGGACGAGCGATCCAAGGAATTATAGAAACTCGACGTCGTGTTCAGCATGCGCTGCTGCATCAACGCAATCTGCTGCTGCTGCAGAAGCTGCCGGCAGATGGGGACGGTCTGCAGATACACCGACGAGCGATGGCGCGCGAAGCTAGCAAAGGACTCATAGTCGTCTCGCGAACAAGCATCAGCCCAGAGGCCTCGCATGCGCGGCGAATACATATGGCAGACGGCCATCTCATGGTATTGATTACGGGCCGTGACGCGAGCATCGAGACGCGTGCCGCGGATGACATCTCGATAGCACTCGGCACAGCACGAGAAATCGGCATTGCCGTAGAAGTTGCGGCCCTTAGCAACCTCAGAGCGGAGACAAGGCAGGACGCCTTCGAAATCCTCGATGAAATCCCGCAGCACGGCGAACTGGTCCGTCGTGATTGCTTCCTCGAGCGCGGCCATGTATTTCGCAAATGCGTGCCGTCCGGGGAAGAAGTCACACGCGTGCTGACTCCCTCCCGCCCTGTAGTCGGCCTTAATGAAGTATTTCTCGAATCCGAATGCTTCAATCAGGCACGCGTGGCAGCTGCGGCAGATGTCGAAATCGCAGGCGCTGTCTTTCAGCCGGTACCAGGATGCATGTGCGTCCTCGATAGGCTTGCCCGTGCAAAGATTCTCCGAGACGAAGACGCGTGCGCATTCGAACCAGAGCCGGAATATATCGCAGCGGGCGGCTTCGGTGAACGCTACGCTCATCGGTAGGTAGCCCATGGTGCAGGTCCAGGCCGTCGCTTGCTGGACTTCGGCTTCTGGCTTGCGTTGGAAATGCGTCGCCATGGAAGAGTCGGCTATCAGATCCAGAAAGCAGGCTTCGCAGATGATGAAGTTGGGAAGGGGTCCTTTTGGCTGGTACCACTTTGTCGACTCGCTGGGCACGGCTGTGTATGGCGAGCACGCGGCGACTTTTAAGCGACGAGATGCAGTCCCGATAAATGCGTGCCAGTCATGGAGGTCCGAGTAGTGTTTCAATGCTCGACCTATGTGCTTGACGGCAATGTCACAAGCCCAGATCTGATCTGCCGCGTGGGTTGTTGAATGTGGCTTAAACCTGCCCCCGAAAGTCGTCGCTAGGATATGGTCTTCATAGCAAGCCTGACAGCTCACAAACCCTTCAATCTCTCGCGCAGCAGGCGTAAACCACTTGACACCGGTCGTTCCATTCGTGCCGGCCATGCCATAACAGTTGGGTATGGCCGCTCGGTGCTGCATAAAAGTCTTGAGATCTCGCCAATCATTCGTTTCAATTGCTCTTTTCCACAACGACTCCACTCTCGGGGTCCCAAAAACACAAGACATTTTCTCGCCCGCACCGCTGACGAAAGATTCAAACGGGATCTCGCACCTTCGGGCTGGCCGGATGGTCTTTTCGTAGCAGTTGGAGCACGTCAAGAACTTGGGCGCACATGAAGGATAGTACCAGCGTGCGGAAAATTGAATCGCATCCGGATTAGGACATTCTCTCAGGAAATCTCGTGAGCTGTTGTGCTTCACTGCCAGCTGGGAGATGGGCACAGCTATGTCTAGAGGTGGTTCGTATACAGGAGCTTGGCTTGGTGATTTGGGCGTCTTTACTTCTGATCTAGGTGGATCTGGATATCTTTGATGATAAGCTGTCGAGGAGGTAGGCTGGAAAGGTAAGGGTGGTGGGGAAATGGACGGTGTCAGTGCTTCGGGCACGGAAGAATAAGCATAATTCGGCACATCTCGAGGACTGCTTGTGTCTCGATATTCATGAGATCTAATTTCCGGAACCCTCGGTCTATGAACGGATAGTGGTGGTGGTTCGAAGTCAACGGGAGGTACACCATTTTGGTATGCAGATTTGTTATTCCGAGAATTGACATCTAAGCGACCAAGATCCGACGACAAGTCTTGGACGGCTTTACTATAATCCTGTGGATTATAAGGCTGTATTGGATTCGAGAAGACTCGAGAAGGAGAAGCAGCAGGCCGAGGAGGAAGCCGGGGAGATGGCCGCGGTGGAAGCGGTGGAGGCGGCATGATTCTGCAGCATTGAGGTATCAAGACCTTTCAATCCTGAAGACGTTGCGAGGAACTAGTTAATATACTTCCATGCCAAGACCTGGCTTGACAGGCCGCTAAGCAGTTCAGCTCGTATCTAGTCTTTTAGGCTGGGAGAGGAAAAGCTAAGCGACGTGGCCCACTTTGTACGTACAGGAAACCCCACTTTAGAAAGGAGGAATACGGTTTAAACTTTGCTTACTAGCTATCTACTCTAAATTATAGAAACCAACCTGATAGTTGTATGATAATTATACTTATTTGTTTCGGGCAAACTATTCTGCGAAAATATAAGAAATATAAGTATCAAGAAGTAATAATAATAGGAAGTAACCTAACAACAGAAAGCCACCTAACGACAGAGAGCCACCTGATAAGAGAAAGTAGCCTGATGATAGAAAGCAGCCTGGTAATAACTTCTTTCGCGTAAACTATTCTGCGGAAGTATAAGTACAAAGAAGTAATAATAACAGAAAGTAGCCTGATAACAAAAAGCAGCTTAGCGATAGAATATTAACTGACAACAGGATATCAATTGATAAGAGAATATCGACTAACGATAAAACACAGACTAATAACAGGTACCAGCCTACCAACTATTTCTTTCGCGTAAACTATTCTGCGAGATAATAAAAAGTAACCTGACGTTAGAGAGCTACCTGAAGACAGAAAGTTATTTGACAAGAGAAAGTAACCTGGCGACAGAAGAATAAACTAATAACAAAACTACTCTAATCCCACCTACCTCTTCTTCTTCCTCTTCCTCTCCCTTCTCCTTCGCTTAAACTATACCCCGAGAATCCAAAATATACTTAGAGGTGAAGATAACAACAGAAGGTATAATAACAACAGAACGCATACTAACAAAAAGTATACTAACACCAGGATATATGCTAACAACAAAACAAAAAGAAGACACAGCCTGTTAATCCCACCTACCTCTCCCTCTTCCTCTTCCTCTCCCTCACGCATCCGCATAAACAATTCCGCGAAATAACAAGAACAGAGACAAAGGGGACATAAACGACAAAGGGTATACTACCTAATAACAGGATATATACATAGCTTACCTACCTCTTCCTTTTCCTCTTCCTCTTCTTCTTCCTCTTCTTCTTCCTCTCCCTCTCCCTCACGCATCCGCATAAACAATTCCGCGAAATAACAGGAACAGAGACAAAGGGGACATAAACGACAAAACGCATATCACCAGGCGACAGGCCGGACACACATACACACACAGCCCACCTCCCACTTCTTCTTCCTCTTCTTCCTCTCCCTCACGGACCCGCCCGTATAAACTATTCCGCGAGGGGAAAAACCACCAACAGCAGACTATCAGACAGAAAGGCGAATTAAGTGACAACAAGAAAGAAGCTGACAACAAGAAACAAACCGACAACGATATGAAAACAAGCACCAGATCTACCTAAGGGAGAGCGGAATTTCCCTAGAAGAAGATCTTCTTTCTTGCAGCAGGTAAGAAAGGCGCACGACAGTAGCTCCCACATGGGTTTGTCAAGAACAGTAAAAATATCGGCGGCGGGCGGCGGTAGATAGATATCCCGATTTGGAGAGGCGGCGGAGGAGGAGGAGGAGGAAGAGGGTGTTTAAGTAGTTGAGAGGAGTTGAGAGGAGTTCCCCTGCCCACGCAGCCGCATAAACTATTCCGCGAAGGGACAAACGGCAGACGACAGAGAGGCCAATTGAGTGACAACAGGAAACAAGCTGACAACAGGATGAAAACAAGTACTGATTTTACCTAGGGGAGAGCGGAATTCCCTGGAAGAACGCCTGTTCTCTTCACAGATGAGAAAGGCGCACGACAGCAGTTCCCACAGCAATTTATCAATGACGTTTGAAGTATCGGCGGCGGTAGAGAGATATCCCGATTTGGAGAGGAGGAGGAGGGTGTTTAAATAGTTGAAAAGGGGGGAGATAAGGAGGCAGGAAGAACGAAATTCCCTAAGAAAGAAAAAAGAGAGAGGAAAAGAACTAAGTACCACCGTCACTAACACCACCAAACCCAAACCCTAACATCTCCACTTCCTCATCCTCCTGCCCCAGGACTAACAGAGGTATCCTCGCCCTCTCCCTTACGACAAAGCCGCTCTCACGCATCAGGTCAAAGAAAACCAGTTCACTCACGTGCCTAACCTTCATAGCCAGAACGACCATGCACTCCTCCCTCTGAGCGACAATGCTCTTGAGGGTGCGGACTAGATCTGGTACCACGTCAGGATTGTAAGTACAATCAGCCACAAGCACGAGATCCCACGTCTCGGAGGAGATGTTCGGAGGAAGTGGGAGTGACCAATCGAGGATGCAAGACGAGAGATGTGGGAGTGCAGAGCAGGAGATATTTTGCGAGAGGATGGAGCTGGCCTCGGGCAGATCGGTGAGGATGGTTTGCGTGTTGTTGGGATACAAGTGCGAGAGCGTGATACCTACGATGCCACAACCTGCGCCGAGCTCGAGGACTTTCAGGGCCGGCTTCTGCAGGAGGGAAGTGAAGAGTGGGAGGGTTGGGGATGAAGATGCGACTGATGCGCTGGACTTCTGATTCCGACTACGTGCTGATGATGGGCAAAGTGAAGCGATGTATGAGGACAGAACCAGTCCGGCATCCCTGCGGCTGTTAGTTCACAGGAAGAGGAAGCAAAACGTACCTGGCTGGGTTCGTACCAAATGTGCCGCGCGATGCTCTCTCCCGTCTCCTCCCAGATATGGATTTCCTTGCCTGCCGTGACAAATACGCGTTCTGCGAGAGGTGGAGAGATTGTGCTCTTCCTCTCCGGTAGATCAATCGCCATACTTCGCACCGAGACCACGCCGCCCTGCTTCTCCGCATGGAAATCTGCAAACTCGTCGCGCTTGTGCTCGTGCTTCTTCGGCTGGATCATCATCCTCAACGTTCCGGTTCCGGCAGTGCCTGCTTTACGCGCTGCTGGCATCGTGATGGTCACGTCCAGGCCAGTGTAACCATCGCTCGCCGTCCATTCCAGGTCTGTACTCCCGAGGGTGATCCACTCTCCCGCGGCATCTGCATCTCTATCGTCAACAAGAACAAGGCTCGCACAGAGCTGCAGCGTCTCGAAGAGAAAGAATTCCCCGAGGTCGGTGGTGATGGTGATCTTAGCGGAGACGGCAGCCGGAGCAAGAGCAAGAGCAAGAGCATGGTTCGGAGCTTTTGCATTTGGCTTCGGAGTACCAGCGGTGGGTATGAGGCGTGGCTGCTTGAGGAAGCGTATATAATGCATGATCTCGGACGCGCCTATCCTCTGCGTCGTGCGAGGGCGCCAATGGGAAGTGCTGGAGTCAACTCCGCCGCCTGCGTCTGCGTCTGTGTCTGTGTCTCCTCTGCTGCAGCTCGGAGGAAGGCTGAGGCCTGACAGTTGGCAGCGAGAGACACGAAAAAAACAGGGCGGATTTCCAATCGCTGCCCAACACGGCCAAACCCAAGCACCGGAAATAGCCTTGCTGTCGAACCAGAGCGCGATGTGAATGGGTGGGTTGATGGATGATTCGGTATGCGCTGTACTAGAGAGAAGAACGAACCACTGTGTGTATGGTTCTGTTGGACGTTGCTGGCTGTTGGATGTTGGTTGTTGGTTGTTGGAAGTAAGTTGTGCCACTTGTGGAAAAGTGTGCAGCGGGAGCCAGAATGATGTCAAAAGAAGCGAGCGAGAACCTTCGAACCCAGACGCCCAAAGGAGAAGAGAGAACCCAGAACCCAGAACCCAAACCAAAAGAGGGCTGAGTGTGGTGAACGGGTGGGAAGGGGAAGGGGAAGGGAAGGGAGGGACGAAGCGCGATAGTACAGCACGATCCGTCCCGCTTCACCGCTACTCTTTTGGAGTTGTTCTTTTTTTGACCCCTCTACCGTAGAAGTACCCCTCTGCTACTGCTACTGCTACTGCTACTGTACCGAATCTACTCCACAGCCTTACCAGACAATCCAAGTCACAACAAACTTTAGGCTGGGCTGGGCTGAGCTGAGATGGGCTGGACTGGGCCGGGCTGGCTGGCGTCTATGCTATGTACGGTAATGCTATGCCATGCCATGTAGGGGGCGTGTCAGAACAGAAATAGCCTTCGTGCAGCATGGCACGTCGCCCCCAAATCTTTATTTTCTGCTGTTGATCTGAGTTGAGGTGGAAATGATGGAAAGCGATTATGCACGCAATGCAGGTCGTCGAGTTTGGTGGTGCAGATAGGTGGGTCATTAACTTTCTGTTTGCGTGGTTTGCTTTCTTGCTCGTGTCATGTCACATTGTCACGCCAGCCAGTCCAGTCCGTCTGTCAGATCTAGCCCCCACCCGAAAGTCTCCAGCCATGAAGCTTAAAAATAAGTCGGAGGAATGCATTGCTTTCACGCCGGAGCCGGATACCGTAGACGAGAGACGAGAGAAACGACAGACCGGGTCATGCCCCACTGCAATTGAGGGGAAAGCTTCAGATCAAGACTTGCACTGACGGGAGGGTGGATACCCATTGATGTCAGCAGCCCGCAGGAGTCGGCGGACCCATACCCAATAGCATGAATGACGAGTTTCCTTTATTAACAAGTGGTGGTGAGGGGTTTGATCTGTGTGGTGGTGACTGCGGTGGTGGTGGGGTTGAGAGCGAGAAGCTGGAGGGGTAAGTAAGGCAAGGCAAGTCATTTCTGGCTGTTGGGTTGTTGGATCTTGTTAGTGTTGGTCAGTGTTGGTTTTGGGGTTAGCATTGGCGTTGGTATTGGCGTTGAATTCAGCCGCCGTAAGCACACATGAATTAACCCTCGCTCACTTCCCACTGCTCACTGCTCACTGCTCACTGCTCACTGCTAAAAGTGTGGGAGCAGAGTTGCAAAAAGGGCGTCAAGCCTTGGTGTCTGATTGGCGGCGGAGGGAGAGGAGGGGTAGTATACGGTCCAACTAACAACCACTGTCAGCTGGCACACACACACACACACAACACACACAACCTTCAAGACCAACACCACCACAACCATCACAACCACCACCACCATGAGAGAATATTCCAAGGGAGGTATGCAGCAGTAGTTCCAATAAGCAGCCCGATCCCTACAGTACATTAACATAGGGATTTGTCATTACCCAGCTATTCTTACACCACAGCAGCAGCAGCAGCAGCAGCAGCGAAACCCCAAAAATGGATACCTACTTAGTGCAAGTACCCAGGTATCTTATCTTTAGCCAGAAGCGACGACCGCAAAATGCCATTATTATTGCAGCATTGACGAACGAAACGTCAAGTCCGAGCAGGGGGTGAGGGGTGAGGGGATTTCAAAAAAAGAAAGAAGAAAAAAAAAGAAAGTCCAACCCAGCACAGCGGACCCATACGCGGAAAGACGTGCATCTACAGTACATAGCATACAGTATCATAGCATAGTAAAAATCTACAATTCCACTCCATTCCATTCCGCGTTACCTATCCTATCGCGTATTGCGTGCTTGTGTTTGTGCTTGTGCCGAGATTTCTATCCATCTGTATCTGTGTGTACGTTCTAGAATATGCACGTCGTCGTCGTCGTCTTCGTCGCACTTTTACCCCTCGTGCGACGCGACGCAAGCCCAAAACCCAAAGCTTCTAGAAGGCCACCTTACACCTTACACCTAAGCAAAAGCACAGTCGCTCGCAAGGGAAAAAAAAAAGAAGAAGAGATGAGATGGTTTCCGAGACGAGGGACGGGTCAAGGTACCGTAGGAGTAAACGAACGCCAACGTGCGTCTTTCTCTTATTGTAATTGTACGATCGTGTACAGTAAAACTCGGCTTTGATCTCTCCCGGCGTACACAGACATAGGCATAAACACAGGCACGGGCACAGGCACAGGCACAGACGAGCGGATAGGATACGGTACGGTACACCAAGTGAAAAAAAAAAATGTGGGATGAAGTAGAAACCGATACAGAGGCAGATAGAGCAAAGATTAAGAGTATATAGAAAGAAAGAAAAAAAATCCAAGATCCAAATCCAAGTGCAAAAGTATAAGTCCAAAAAAAAAAAAAAAAAAGAAAAGAAAAAAAAAAGAAGAAAAGAAAAGAAAAAAAAAAGAAGAAAAGAACAAAGGGTTCATCCCTACACTGTTCCCTTTTTCTTTTTTTTTTTCTTTTTTTTTCTTCGACGGAGGGGAGGCGTCTAGCTCTAGCTCTGGCTTTGGCTTTGGCTTTGGCTCTGCCTTTAGATAGCGGGCCATCAGATCCTACTGTAGCACGTTTTGATGTTTTACTGCAGCAGTAAGCAGTGACAGACAGAGAGAAAGAAAAAAGCGAGCGAGCGAGGGAGGGAGAGAGGGAGGGAGAGAGGGAGGGAGAGAGAGGTTTATGCCCTGATAAGAGGCTTCACTTAAGAGTCCTTCAGGGTAGCGACGGCTTGGATGTGGAGGGGGGGGGAGGGGGAGGGGGATTAGACTTCGCACAACACAACACATGGAGGGCAGGCACGTCCAGTCTGAAACGGGGAGCAGTTTGAAGTAATTCGAAAAAAAAGTTTTTTTTTTGTTTTTTTTTTTGTCGAGGGGATTCTAGATTCCAAGAGAGAGAGAGAGAGAGAGAGATGGAGAGAATAAAGATTGTTATGAAGGGTATTTCTAACTGGCTGGCTTGACTTGACTGACTGACTGCGATGCTGCTGCTGATGATGCTTGCTTACGCCTGGTTCGCCATAAGGGCGAACTCTTAAAGAGGCAGCAAGCAGAAGACAAAAACTAGGGACTACGATTACAAAAAACGACGACACACGTCTGTCTGCTTCCAAAAGAGAATAGCTGGCTCCCGCCTTTCCTGTATATAATAAAAAGATCTCAAAGGACAAAAAAAGGCTGCAACCTGCGCGCGAATCCCTCAAAAAAACAATCGCAAATCGCATAAAAGGCAAAAAGATCCAAATCCCAAACATTTCCCCACTCCCTCGCGCAGCATGTGAACTTTTTTATTCCCCCGAATTTCCTGCCAGACGTGTATAAACTGATTGCATGCATGCAAGATGCGGGTATCTCAAGAAGCTTTGCCCCATGCCATGGATGACCGGAAAGATAAATGAGAAAAGATTTCTTGGAATGATGATGGGTTGCCCCCTCGGCCCTCCTTGGCCCCGTGTATATTATTTCCCCCTTCCGTCGTCGTCGTGGTCCCGGTCCCGTCGCGGGATGTGTATTGGTATCTTACAAGTGACGATAAGAGAAAGCCGCCCCATAGATCACGTAAGAACGTAAAAGAGAAGGGTATCGTAGATATCGGTCGTAAGAGAAAAAAAAATCGCCGCTGCGAAAGTTAAGCAATCGCTCGCGCTATATCTTCTATCCTCCGCCCCTCCCGTGTATATGTTGGAGGTTCAATTTTTCTAGTCTCGTGGGTTGCGAAGGATGTCCTCGCAGTTGGCGTCGAATCGTAGGTTCCATAGCCTGATAGACGCCATGAACTTCTCGGTTGACTCGAGTTGTCTATCCCTTCCGAAGATGGAATCGACAAACTCGGTACCGGCATTCTTGCCCAGCTGCGAGGAGTCCTTGCTGTGCTTCTTGCCTGCCTTCAGCATCGGCGTCTCGCATGACTTCAAGAGTTTCTTTAGCTTGTCCATCAGGCGTTCGCCGGACTCTATGAAGTCTTCCACCATCTCTCGGTTGTCTGGCTTGCGGATCCGGGGCATGCACTCTTCAGATCGCTTAACTTTGCCAGCGAGCTGAATAAGAAGCAACCACAGCTCGCCAGCCATGTCGGCAATTGGGGTCGCAGGACCATGATGGTAGACTGTCCAGTCATACACCCACTTGCCTAAGCTGTTGGCGTCAAAGACGCTGCCGAGGAGCATGATGGGTTCTTCGGAGGGGTCCCAGTTCTTGAGTGAATATCCTGGGGGGATGCGATGTCTGCGCGCGTCGGCCTCGGTGGCTTTCGGGATGGGCGCAGGCTTCTTGGGGGAAGCAGTGGTGGGCCGCGATGCGGTTCGCGGTCGTTGTGGTGTGGAGGAGGATGAGTTGCGACGCGATCGCGAAGGATCGTTGCGTGATGGGTGGTCTCTGTCATACGCGTCCTGATAGTAGTAATGATCAGTGCCATGCCCATGATAATTGTAACTTGTCTTGGTGGGGCGACAAGCCGGCCGAACGGTCTCTCGGTAGAGGACTCCATTCGCCATGTAATAGGCATATTCAACATCGTCGTCCTCGTCGGATTCCTCAAAAGAGGCCCGCTGGTAGGAGTAAGAGTTTCGCCGCTTGCTGGCTTTAGGCTGCTCATGACGGGAGGCGGACCAAGAACTTTTATTTCGACTCACATTCGCAGTCGCGTAGTACCCGCTTGAGGTGTATCTAGGAGAGAAAGCCTTGGGAGCCTGGCTGTAACTATCCCCATAGCTGGTATGTCGTGCATGGTGTCGTGGAGAGGGTCCTGGCCGGTGGGAGAAGAATCCGTGCTGGCCCGAAGGTGAGGCGGCGGGAGATGGGCTCGCGCTGAAGGGGTAGTATGCTCCATGACCTGGAGAAGGCGAATATGGAGAGTATGGGTGGTTCATGATGTCCGTCTCTTGCGATGCCCCTGATGGCACCCAAAAATAAGAAGGAAAGGGTCGGCGCGCCTAATGTCGAAGCGCTGGAGAGTGTGACGAGCCCGTCACCGTGGTATGTAGTCGGTACGCGAAGGAGAGGGAACCTGTGTCGTTGATCCGTACATGTCAAAGACTTGGTGTCTTGAGATCTCCCACTGCGAGGAGGTCTGGGACGCGAGTGAGGTCGAAAATGCTTTCGACTTCGGGAATCTTCTGGAAGTGACTAGCTGGATCGACCTTGGATCCGGCTGTGCTGATGATGCTTGGTAATTGGAATGGGAATCGCGTTTGGGGGGGGATCGATAGCTGGATAATGGGCTCGAGGAGAGAGGAAAAGGTGGTGGTTGGGGGTTCGCAGAGGTTAAGTAGGCGCGGCCGTTGTTCTGAATTTTCGGTGCGGCAGGGCCTCAGTTGTGTGGTGGTGGTGTTGGTGGTGGAAGGTGGAGACGCTGTGGGTTTGTGTGTGCGCTGGCTTGGGACAGGGGCTCGATGACTGACTTTCTGGGTCAGCCACGAACAACAGGGTGCTCGAGTCCCAAATTCCCAGCGAAATTGCTATTGGCCGCGGAACCAGGATCTCTTGGACAGCAGGACAGCAGCGCTGGAATGCTTTGGTAATTATCAGAAAGCGGTGTAGGCGGTTCTGGTACCGTACGAGAAGTTGGTAGAGAAGTAGGGTTGCAGAAGCTGGAAGCCCCTGGAAAAACAGTGCCCAAGCAGGCCTGTCGCTGTCCCCGTCGCCCCCAAAAGCGTCAGTGCTCGTCGGCTGCTGCACTAAGCGAAATGATACAGAGACAGGAATCCCCTAGGTCCTCGGCCCCCCTTTTGTAAAGTTATTAAATGGAGCCGCGAGTCATCAACGGCTTCCTGGGATGAGTCGGGGAAGGGCCTGCGTGCTATCCGCGGCCCAGGAAACCAAGGAGTCGGGATGAGGGAGATTGGGATCGGACTGGAGTGATATCAGGTTCTGGGAGGGGAGGGAGGGAGGGACAGGCGATGACCATGGAACCGTGGATGGGGGAGATGAGTCTTTACGTTGTTCTCATTATCGCACAACCGTAAGAGTCACTGACTGACTGCTGTTGTGTCCGGAGTAAGTATGTGTGTGGTATGTGGTATGTGCGTGTGCGTTTGTATGGTGTGTGTGGTGGTGTTGGGTTGGGCCTTGCGTCGCCTTGATTGCCTGTTGCTTTTCGGGCTTGTGGCAACCGGTCGCATTAAAGAGTCGTGGATGAAGAAGTCTGTGGTGAGGTGATTGGATTCTGCGACCTTGTTCCGGGAGGGGGCGAGAGGAGAGAGAAAGAGAGGCTGAGCTCAGGGAGTCGAGAGGAGACAATTGAGTTCAGCGGTGCATTATTGAGTTGGGCTGTGAATCGGACTGGACCTGCGATCGGATTGTGCTGTAGAACAATCATAAAAGTGGCCAAACTCTCTCCTGGGCACAGCGTCGTATAAGAGATTCCGGCACGACTCGTCCCACGCAGCCTTGCCTGTTTGTGTTTGTCGATAGGTACCTAGTTGGTCACACACGGTAAGTAGTATTCCAAGGGGGCTGCTGGAGGGCTGGAGGGGGCCGTTGGGGCCTCGGGACGCTGAACAGGAGCTGAGCTGCTGGACGAGGTGCGAGAGGTGCGAGAGGTGCCGAGCGCTGTCGTGAAGCCGCAACTTAATCTACTTCCCAGAGCGACTGCAGCCGTTCATATAGATAGATTAGCAGTAGCAGCCTCCATTCATCCCCCCCATCACATTATTGTCACTTCCACTCAGCCTTCACTCACTCAGTCACACGCTCATCTCATCACAACAGCCGCTGAGCCATTCACTTGCTGCATCTGGATATAGACGAGCGGTACTCCCCGGATATCAAGATGCCTGCCGTTCTGACCAACCCTCCATGATCCATCCCCTCCCTCTCCAAAGGATTCTCGGCCGTTCTCTTGGATCCCATGTCGGCCGTCGTATTACTCAATACTCAATACTCAATACTCAATACTCAATACTCAATATATAACCAATTGTTTCCGACGTGTTCGATGTCGAAACGAAACACGGCTGCTCTACTAAGGTATTGGCTTGCACGCATTCATGGACGATAGGCGATGGATCATGGGCGATGGACAAGACGAACGCCCTCTGCCCTTTCTCCCTCCCTCGGCCAAGGCGTTTAGGGGACCCAGGTCGCTACAGTCGCTACTCTTCGCTAGTACTGAAGATGCGACAGGCTACCGATGCACTAACGGGCCCTAGAAGTTGAGACAACATTAGGGTCTGTATCCCGCTGTAATGGTTCATGAGCGTCACCCATGCCCCATGCCCCATGCCTAATGCCCAGCAGTGTACAGTACAGTAGTAGTAGTGTCCACTGTCCACAGCCGCTGCCCCCAACCCGCTCCGCTCCGCTCCAACAACAGGCGAGGGGAGGGGACGGGGCCTCACGCAGCAGCCATTTTTCCTTTCCTTGCTTTGCTTTGCTTTGGCGAAAAGCAAACACCATGTCTGTCTCCCCCCCTCCTGTTGTGCTCATGTCACCATCCCCATCCATCCATCCATGATCCATCCATCCATCTTTACTGTAATAATAATAACAACAACATTTCAATCCTCAGCCTTTTCTATTTCCCCCATGTCGCCATGTCGCCCTCCCTTCCCCCCTCCCTCCCCCTCTCGGACCTTGGTGGCCCGCCAGCTGCTGCTCCCTGACCTGAGTCCCTGAGGTCCCTGATCTTATCATTCTGCCGCTGACAGGACTCCCTGGGCATCAAATTTGCAGAGTTTTCACCTGCGACTCTACCACTCGTATGTCTGTCTCGTCGTGTCGTCGTCTCGCCATCTCGCCGTCTCTTCTCTTCACCGTCTCTTGCGCTGCTCCAGTCTGCTCCAGCCTGCTCCAGTATTCTCGTCCTCCCCTTCACCTCCTCGTCACTGCTGCTCGCAACTGGTGGCTTCCGATAAGTCAACTTGGGTATGCTCGCAGCGATAGTGTGCATGCCCATCACGCCTGATTTGTCGCCATCCCGGTCGCTTCCACGTTCTACAGGATCAAGTACAAAGATGACCCTGGCCAGGTCGATGTGCCCTCCCGCTTCCGCTGGACTCCAAGCGCTGCTACCCGGTGATGATGCACAGCATTGGTTGGAACACCCACCTGCATGCAGCTGGATATCGAACTACGGCTGGCCCAAAGCACTTCAACTCCATCGACCCTCCTGTCCTCCCATCGCGCTTTTGGCGGTGTATGACACAACCACACGTGTCGCATGTCTTCAGGCCCGTCAGGCTCAGGACGACCTGCTGGCTGACGTAGGGCCGACGGTGTCGAGATGGTTTCGCGATTTCTCGTCGTCTCTTTTGCACAGCTTTCCGGCTGGTGTGGGTGGGAGAATATTGATGATGATGATGATGGGTGGTCGCACGGAAAGAGGGAAAAAGCACTGGGTAATTCCATCTTACCACCCCTCAAGTCGGCCTCAACCCTCGTTTGTTGTTGAAGCATCCAGTCCCAGGTCGCGCTTCAGGTCATCAGATGCAATGCACCGCGCTTAGTCTTCAGACGAGCCAATGGCCAGACTTGCGCAGATGTGATAGCATGGCATTGGACGGCCAGCCTTCAGCCTCATCACCATACAAACCGCGTCCATTCGATATCTTCAACCAGCACTGGGCTCGAAGGGATCCGTGTTGGGGGGGGCAGGCAGCAACTTCCTCTTCCCAGCGTCATGTCCGGCATATCAGGATCCGCGTTTCAAATCTTGAGTCATCTGAAAGATATCCCTCAATCAGTGATGTGATGGGAGGACAAACGGATTGCGCAGCTTTCGTTTACATGTCATGTCACGTGGCGTCGCCTTCCTGGGCAGGGAGGTGGCGACCAGGGTCGATGAAATGCCGTTTGCCTCATTTCAAGCCGGGCATTACCATGTGATCCAGTGTCGGTCCAATATTTGAGATTTGCATATCCTTCAGTCGAGAACAGTCGTCTCGAAGTCTGCTGATGACGGAGTTGTTGCTTTATTCATGCATTTGTCAGCATTATCCTATGATATTCCATCACGTTCCAAGAACGATGAGCCACATCGAAGAGTCATTCTGTGGTGCAAACGGAGATATCGCGTATACTTGAAGCTCAAGGCCGATGGTTTGCCTCTCCTTCAGTGATCTGGGTTTCATGTTCCCCAGCCTTGTTGATCCTGCGTGCTCGGTGGAGGATCGTCGTCGTCACCCAGCCACGATGGCAGCCTGTCAACGATGTCATTCAATGGGTTCGAAGATACTCCTTGCGAGAGAAGCAAGGTATTACCATCGCAAAAAGTCTGGTGGCTAGACTATGGAATCATAGGTCCATCTCATCCAACTACCAGCCTCCTCAATTCCATCTCGGCTAGCGATTGGCAGAAGCGTCGAATCTTAAAATCAGCCAAATACCTGAGCACAGCTAAGCTATGATGTGTTAGTCACATTCACAGGCACGATGTGACTCCTCGGTGAGTGCGATGTGATACTCAGACTCCAGTGGTGATTTTACTACTTTAGCCTGGCCAGTGTCAGCTTTTCGTCCTCGTTTCGAAAGTTGCAAGCGACCAATTTCACAAGTCACCCATCTCTGCCGTCTCGCTCTGAGCCAAGTAACCTACACACCAGGCATCTATCGCGAGCCTCTTCTTTTGCCTCAACCTCCAGCGTATGAGTCATTCTTGCTCCTTTTGCATGAACCCGCTCCTCCGCAAATGAGAATGGCTTTTTCTGCCATCTCCCTGCTGGATTGGGATAAGGACGAGCTACTTGGAGGCAAAGGACCTTGCAGTTCAGCATGTGATGATGAGTACCAAAGCGCAGGCTGTAGAGCATGGGATAAGCTAAATTGAACCTCATCGTCTGTCGTCGAAACTCCTGCTGCCTTGGGGGCGTGCTCGCATGCCCTTTTTTTTTTGAGGTCTTTTATTGCCTTGCTCGCTGGAAGCGGAAGGTGGATTCCTTTGGGATCAGGAACTCCGGAGACTTCGGGGATTTGCTGTGGTTGTGGATTCTACTGGGATTTTCATTTCGAGCTCCTTGAATTGAATTGTCTGCTTTTCATAAGTATGCACTTGATGATCCGATCCCGAGTCTTGTGTTTAGCTACCTACCTACCTACCTAGAATTGATATCTGTTTTCTCTCTTTTGTAAAGATACCTAAATAAGGGCTCCCAAATGATTGATCGGAATAATAAGCCAACTTATTACTCACACTATGAGATGAGCCTTATACCCCCAGATGAGAGACAGAAAGCACGAGTTGCTGAGATGTTACTCCGTAGCTTATCTCGTCTCGTCTCGTCTCGTCTCGTCTCTCCTCGCTTGGCTCTCGCCCCCACGTGAAAAGGGGGAGGGAGGTAGGGTTATATTCTAGCTCTCGCAGAACAACGTCTCAGTCGTGTGGTTTGAGAAAGGAAGAAAAAAAAATCCACTCTTCCTTCCCTGATAAATGTTTCATTCTGGTTCTTCGTTTGGGAATAGGCCGTGTCTCTCCCTCTTTTCTTATCTTTTCTTTTCTTTCCTTGTCCCCGCTTGACTTTTGCCAAAGAATCTTTTTTCTTTTTTTCTTTTCCATTTTTCGACTTTATGGATTCTTTCCTTGTCCCTCGCAAGTGTTTGCTCGAGTTGACCTTGTATCAGCTTGGGGTTTTGGTAAGCCTTCTCTTTTTTTCCTTCTTTTCTCCTTTTCTTTTTTGTTTTGAAAGGAAGCGTTTACTTGTGCACACTCGGAGTTGGGAAGATTTAAATGGCTTTCGTAATTGTGGTTGTGGTTTTTAGAGCTTGAGAGATTACTTCTCTACTCTTGTGTCTTGTGTTATGTGCCTTTACGGAAGTTTCTTGTTGCTTGAGTTGAGTTGATTGGGAATAAGAAATTATGTTGGTAGGCAGGCATGTAGTTGGGCGAGTGGGTGGGTGTGAAACCGTTGAACTACTTTAAGTTTAAAGTCCAGCAGAGTAATTTGATAAAAGATAATTAGCAAAGGTTTACAAACTTTTGGAATTAAAAATGTCTAAATCTATACAACAGACTCCTTAATTATCGATTTCCCAATTATCATAATATAGGGGGCTTTATATATCATGTATCAGACGCCACTTGATACACCCAACGATGATGCTACAAACGAGCCGACCCCGCGCTTGCGCTTACAAAACCTCCGCGTTTGACCTCTTCTACCTACCTACCTACATCCAACGATGGTCACGCAACTCTTCCCTAAGAAAAACCACGAGAAGCATTTCGCAACCATGGCATCTCAAGAGGCTATCTGTCGCCTTCAAATCGAGCAATCCGGACCAGCATCAGAAGAAAAGCGAAGCCAAAGTGAAAAGGAGCATCTACTTCCACATGACGACATCTCTGAGCCTCCCATCGCTCAGCCTCCCGTCCCTCTAGAAACGCGCCTCCAATGGGTGAAATCCATCTCGGAGCATATCCTGCAGCGAGAAAAGCTCGACGACGACGACAAGCTCAGAGTGCGCCATTGGGACTTTATTCTCAGGCTCGATGGGTCAGTTGAGAACCGCGCCGCCAACACATCGCCAACAGCAACGCTATATCCGGCACGCTACCGCATTCCCAACGAGGTGATCGACCGGCTCGCCTCCAGCCAGGAGAAGGTCCAGCGCGCGGAACTGTTTGCCCTCGGCGGCCTCTTGTATCATGTCCTTGCGGAAAAGGAGATCTTTACCTCCCTTGACGCTCCCCGGGATGACCACCTCATCCATGCGAGATTCGTCAGTGGAGATTTCCCAGATGATGTTTGGGAACTCCCACGTGCGGTTAGGGTTTTGGGTTGTTGGTGTCCGCTTTTTGCGAAGGAGCTTTTGGCTGCGAGGGCGGAGGATGGTATGTTTTTATTTCTCTCCTTCTCATCCTTTCTTGTCGTGTCAACCCTAAAGTTCGACATATCGTTCTTCCTTTCCTTGTTGTGTCTTACTCTAAAGTTCAACTTCCTTCCTTCCTGTTCTTTCTTTCCGGAAATGCAAATTCCTCAAGTCTCTCGCCGTCATCCATATCTGATTCTCATCGTCTGACTAACTTCTCCATCTAGAGAATCTACGTTCTAAATTCACCAGCTACGTGAAGAAGCACCCCGTCCTCTTCGGCATCCAAGTCGTTGGTGGCATCGCCTCGCTAGCCTCCATCGTAGCCCTGCCCATCCTCGGCGCTGTAGGATTTGGAGCCGCAGGACCCGTTGCCGGATCTGCAGCCGCTGCTTGGCAATCTGGCCTGGGTCTCGTCAGAGCCGGAAGCATATTTTCTTGGTGTCAGAGTGCCGCTATGGGAGGAGCTGCCGTGAGTGGTATTTTGGCGACCGGTCTAGCTGGAGCTGGCATCGCTGTAGGAGCTGCCGTTGCAGGTGTCCTGGACGACATCGATACCCCGGCTTCGGAATTGAGAGAGAGATTCTTGACGGCTTGGGCTCGTGATGTTGGCCGTGATTAGAATGTCGCCGTCTGGCTTTTTGTCCTTGTTGATCCTCATCTTTCTCGGCTGGTGTTGGAGTTATTGGGTTTTTCTTGATAATGCCTAAAAGTCTTTTGTCCTTTATGCCTGGAAACGGATGGTGTCTAATTACACAGAACAAATTGGAATAGCGAATTAGATTTCATACCTGTCTTCTCTTCTCCTCGCTTCTTAAGGTGCTTTGACCGTTTAAATTACCGTGCCAGCTTAACGACTTCCGATTTTGCTATTATGGCAGTATTGCCTGCGGTCCTGATGTAATAATTTGTCTTAAGATTTGGATTTAATTGTTCCCTGGTTTATTCTTTTCCTATTGGTTAGGCGTAAACTCCTATTCATCGGCCTGGCTGATCAGAAGATATAGCCTTCTCATAGGATATCAGAAGGGCGCTGTTACTGGTCGGGATAGTCACGTCAGGAATTTTCATGTTTTACTATCTGCGCTGGAATATTGCTTTTCAATAGAATTACACGTCAAGACTTTGTATCTCCTTGACGAAAACTTTACGAGAATCCGGGCAAGCGTATTATTCAGGTTGTGCGAGACCATTTGCCATACATCACACATCTAATTGGCTATTTCTTACCCATAACATTTACACATTACGTAGTTAAGGAACAGGGGAGTATATTTATGTTTATCTTATCAAACCATTCTCCTTTAAGCCTCGGATCAATCATACTTCCGCTTCTTTGGTCTTAACTTTGTCTTTTATAACTGTTGGACCTGCGTCCTCTTGCTCGCTTACGCGATCTCGCTCCCCCTCATTCAACAAAGCAAATTTCGCTCTAGCAAAACAATCAGTACTATACAGCGAGAATAAAATATGGCGGGGGAAACTTACTCTTCTCTCTTATGCCAGATCCTCACAAATTGCGTCATGCAAATCAATAATACCACCATCGCAGCCGAATACGGGTATCCCTTTTTGAACCTCGGAGCCTCCTTCGTCGGATAGACGAATAGCGGGATCCAGGCATTGGTCGATGTCGCAATGGCCGTCATCAGGATCAGGATCGTAGCTCTATCCTGGCCGTCTCTTCGCAGGATGATGTTCGCCCATCCGTACAAGACACTGCTCACGGCCACGGACGAATATGTAGTACTAAAAGCATACCACTTGGCCGCCTCGGACACATCCCAGACACTCAGAATAATTAGGCCAGAGAGATTGACGAAGCACGCCAAGGTGATGGCGGCCGCACGACCAAGAAATAGATCGGCGCTGAAGTTGATAAACAACACGTAGAAGATACCCAAAGCCGGGGCGATGGTGCCGAGATTATTGATGGTGGGGATATCGAAGCGGTGCAGGGACTTGATCCACAGCAGGAAGGCAGCCGTGTTAGCGCCCGTGTTGAAGAATAAGATATCCCAGACGACGAGGAGGTAGAACTTCTTGTCGATGAAGATCTTGGCCAGCTTGCGGAACGAGAAGGGCGGCGACGTTACTTGGGTGCCCTGCTTCTCCAGCCGTGACTTCGCCAGCGCGAGCTCGCGCTTCGACAGCAGCAGCCTGTTCGGCTTCGATGGCGTGCCCGGCCATACGAAGAATCCGATAAAGGCCATGGGCAGCGTGATGACGGACGTGATGATGAACATCCACCGCCATCCTGCGAGCCCGTTCACCCCGTGCAGGTTCTTCGACGCAGCCGCTTGCAGAAGCCCTGCTGTGAGCGTGCCCAGCGTGAGCCCTACGTAGAATATCCCTCCGCGCCGACCGATCTCGTCGCTTCGATACCATGACCCTAAGACGAAATGAACCCCCGGGAAGTAAGAAGCCTTCTCTTTGTTAGTACTCTCTGCCTTTCGAGATCGGGTGGGACGTATACTTCGAAGAGTGCAACCATGAACCTATATGCCATGATCTCGGCATAGCTGTTCGCCCGGAATTGCAACAGGTTGAAGATACCCCAGCCGAGATCGAGGCATGGTACCAGCCAATGCATGGGTACCTTTGGGAAGAGGTAGAGAAAGGGTAAGAGACCGACGACATTTCCTACGACGAAAATGGTTTGAAACTGGACGAGCTCATTGCCGTGGAAGTTGAGGTCGTCTGACATCCCCGAGACGTACGCATTGTCTAATGGGATATTGTGAGTTTCCGACTTCAACCATGGTCGAAGGGCAGAGGGTAAAGAATCCACTCACTGATATTGGTCTGGTCGATGAACTTTACCCAATACACGATGAAGGCATATGGGAGGATGAGGAGATCCAGTTTGAGAATCAGCCGCCGTTCTTCTGGCGTGTCATCTGGGCTATACCAGTCGTACCACTTCCGAACCTTTTGCTCCGTCATCTTTACAATCTTTTCCAAACTCGACACAAGCTTTCGCACAAGCAGCTCAGGGCAGGAGAAGGTTTTCGGGAGGGACTTGAGCTATCCCATATACTCGCATACGACACACGGGTGTGATGGCGCGTCCCACTAGAATAGCACGTCAATCCCATAGCATCCCACTATTGAATCGGCATGGAAAAGTCGCCATCGAGGCAGCTTCAGGTCGAAAAGCCTCATCTCTGTCCTCCGTCTTTTTATGGGTACGGTCTGCTAGATAGGCGACGAAAGATCAGAACAGAGTGAGCGATAAGGCACGGTTTTGATACGAGACGAGAGAATTAGGAAGAGCAACCGAGTCATCCTTGCTTTCACATCTGGCGAGGACGTACCATTGTGTTGGTGATGGTACCTGCGAGATGTTATCATTCGCACTTAGAATTCGTGATTAGCGACCCCCACTTCCAAACGAGTAAGTAATCTGGGTAGCGACGACGATGGCTTATTACTACTGCAGCCTCGTTACCGAAGACTAGCATTAGTGCACTTCTGTTTATATAGCATAAGTGTCTACTTAGTTATCTTATGTATTTCAAAATATAAATTCTATCGGCAAGTAACCTTTTAAAGACCAATTGGCAGAGATGGATTAGACGTTACCTAGGTACTTACTTAGCTTTAATTAATCTAGAATCTTCGGCTGGGCGGGTATCATAATTATAGGGCAGGCCAGAGGAGATATATATAGGTAAAGAGGAAGAGCGAGACAAGTTTCTTGAGGAAGTTACTTTCAAAGTAGCCGGCCTATATGCCAAAGACTGATTCCCTAGTAATTTGAGACACAGCTTGAAAACTGACGACGTGCAACAAAATATAGATTAGACAAATAGGGCATTTTTACTTGTGAAGTAGCTCTAGGCCACTTTCCAGGCTGGTTTCGAGGCTGGTTTTTCGTGCGATATGCAACAAAACGTACAGCTAGACTGACCTAGGACAGCAGTTCTCTCTAAGCTCTTCAAACTTGACGGACCCTCAATGAACCGTTAACAGACCTTCTTTTAGAGTTGCGACATGCAACAAAACGGCAACAAAACCAAAACCCAACCTCAAATAGTACTAGGGCTACGCGAAAGATATCTAGACCTAGGTTTGCATATGCAGTCAGCAAAGTAGAGGGAGACTAGGAAAAGGCGAGAGAACGGGCTATTGCATTTATGAGATGACGAGGACCGGGTCACGATATGTAACTAAATATAGCGGAATTACTGGATTATCTTAGAGGATAAAGTTGGGACCTGGACTAATGAAGACTAGATATAAGAGTAACTAGCTAAGAAGTAACAGACCCAATGTCTTGAGTAAAAGGATAACTTGGGGACGACTGGGTACTAAAGCCATGGAGAATATAGACAGCAAGACTGAGAGGGACCAGAACACTTGGAACCAGGAGAGTTGGGATAGTTAGAACCAGGATACGTGGCACCTGGAAACTTGGAACCTGGACTTGGAACCTGGGACCGGGACCAGAGGTGCGATATGCAACAAAACACTATGGGATTACTTTGTAGACCAAAAGGTAGGGCAAATGAGGACGATCAAGTAAGACTAACTCTAGGGGATTGGGGTGTTGTTAGTCGATAATCAAACCTAGGATAACTAGCTAAGAACAAACCACTGTCATAGGGACGGTTTGGTGTTAGGACCATATAAAAACCAGGAATTGTTGGGGACGAGAACTGTTGTGTGCTATGAAAATAGGAGGCTGAGCCTAGGTTGCGGCATGTTACAAAACATAACGATATCAGATGCTTGGTAAGAAACTCAAATCAGACGACTTGTTAAATATATTCTATGACACGGTTATATTACCAAACTAGATAAGTACTCCAAGGCATCTAAGCTCAAAGTGATCATAGAGGAGAATAATAGTAAGCTCTTTGTCACTGTGGTTGACAAAGACTCTACCAACCTCGGAAAATTATATTAGCTAGCCTCCTGTATATGTAGTAAATGCTATCCTTCTTACACCTCACTTTCGACCACCACTGGTTCACCATTGCCCGGCGCTGCCCACCGTTGTTACACCATTGCTCACCATTGCTACACCGATGTTGCTACTTTAATGCTAAGTAGTGGTGAGCTATTCTGGCTGGTGGTGGAGCGTTGGGATTACGACATGCAACAAAGTATAAGCGGCTCGAAAGAACAATTCCCCGATTTAACTTAGATTACGATATGCAACAAAATGTAATAGGCATCACCTGTATAGCCGCAGCTAATAGTTAAAGTCATTTAATAGCCGCTACGTGAGACTGCGACGTGCAACAAAACGTAAAACTGCCTTAACACGCTTTATCTCCATAGCCGCAACCAATAGCCAAGTTGTCGAGGAGCTACGGCGCGAGACTACGACATGCAACAAAGGTTTAGCTATAGCTGGCTATATAGCCTTAGACAACCACTTCAAGAGACTGCGACGTGCAACAAAGGTTTTGAGGTACCTTAATACGGTTATTTCTTGTAGCTATAGCCTTAGACAACAAATAGCTAGCTACCCAACTGATAAAGCGCAACGATAGCAACTACGAGAGATTACGACGTGCAACAAAACTTAAGGGTGGCGGCACCCTTCACTTAGAAACGTGAGTTGCTCTTGCGTGATTAATTTGAATCAGGAGGTGATAGATGCAAAATTGACCATCTTCTACGAGATATTAAGTGATTAAGCGACGTGACAATTGAGGATCAGTTGATAACACCATTTAAGTAGCCAAGAATTTGCCGACTAGAGTTTTATTTTCATTTATTTCATTCCATTCCGCACCTATCAATCTTGACCCGGAACATCAATCCAGACTCGTGCCTTACAAAGGAGGAGTGTTAGCAAAGAGGGTATCCGACATTGCCTCCGGATACCTCAAGCCATGCACCTCCGCAGCATCGACAATCTTCCTGATATCCTTAACTTCAGCATCCGTAAGCCGAACATACAAAGCTCCCAGATTCTCCTCAAGGTACTTAATCTTCTTGGTTCCCGGGATCGGAATGATATCGTCACCCTGGGCCAGCAACCAAGCGAGCGTCAGCTGACCGGCCGTGCAGCCCTTCTTCGCAGCCAGGGCGGAGATCTCATCGACGAGCTTCAAGTTCTTGGGGAAGTTCTCCTCGGAGAAGCGAGGAGTGTACTTGCGGAAATCTCCCTCTTCGAAGTCGGCTTGTGACCGATACTTGCCCGTGAGAAAACCACGGCCCAGCGGGCTATAGGCTACGGTTGCGACGCCCAGCTCACGGCAAGTGGCGAGAAGTGCAATTTGAGGATCTTCAATGTCCGTGGTGAACGGTGAGTACTCAATCTGAACGGCGTCGATGTGGTGGACTTTGCAAGCGCGACGAAGTGTCTCGCTGCTGACCTCGCTGAGTCCAAGGTACTTAACTTTACCAGCCCTTATAAAATTGTCAGTCATGATCACTTCTTTCAATTGGTAGAGGAGCCATACTTTTTCAACTCGGCCATCGCTTCGACAGTCTTCTCAATAGGCGTGACGCCATCTACACGATGACAATAGTAGAGATCAATCGTGCTGATTCCCAACCTCTTCAGGCTCTTCTCGCATGCTTCTTTCACATACTCTGGCGAGCTATCAACATCAACCTGCATCTGTCCATCGACGATCTTCGGCTTGTTCGCGAACTTGGTGGCGAGGAAGATCTCGTCCCGCTTGCCGGTCCGCTTGAACCAGGCCCCGATCAGATCCTCGCTGTCGGCATACATGTCGGCGCTGTCCCAGAAATTCTGGCCCAGGTCGTGCGCGCGATCCAGAAGGGCGAATCGCTTCTCATCCGGCTCGGCCTCGCCGTAGAAGGCTGAGAGTCCCATTGCTCCAAAGCCGAGAGCGCAAACGAGCGGCCCCTCCTTGCCCAGTTGACGCGTTGCTAATCTGGCTGCCATGTTGAATTTTTTCTCTCGATGTTTTGTCTCCTTCGTTCTTTTGCTTGACTTGTTTATTGGAGATCAAGTGGCGAGGAAATCTAGTAACTTACATATAATGGAGTTAAGCAAGGGAGTTAGGCGTTATATTCATCGTTGCGGGGACCTCTGCATGAAGCGACGTCAACATCTTGGCTTGACTCCCAAGAAATATACTTTCGGAGATACTGGCACATGCAACAGATCCAGTAGGAGATAACCGAGGCCGGCAGCACACCTCGAATATTCCCGATCGGAGAAAGGTAAATGCGTTAGAAATCGCTTGCGGCTATTATCAATCGAGCTGAGAAATAACCCCTCCTTTCTGAAGATTCTGGTATGAAGATTATGGAATTGGTAAGAGTGTATCCTGCAAGAGTGAGGCACAGTTGATACAGGCACAGTTGATACTATTGCGCTATTCTAGAAAGTATATGTTAACAAATGCACGTGTGTTGATACAGTACAATGCATGCGGGTGTAGCCCTTCGAAAACCTTAAAACTGCTTTGCATCGTGCGGCTCGTGGCTCATGCATCATCCGAACGGCGGTTTATACTGTTCCGGTAAAGCCGTTATCTGCGATCAGCTTGCAGCCTCTATGAGCTAGTATCGATTAATAATTACGCCTTATTTAGATGGTTATAGACCGTATCAATCCCGTCAAATTATAACTTCAAGTGATGAATAGAATTATTACATATTTGAATAATAGAAACAATATTCGCAAAATCTTATAGGCTTTGACGAGGTTCTCTCTTCTTTCTTTCACTTCCTCATCCTTAAGACTTTGATTGAGGTCAAGTCTTTTGCTTCCTTAAATGGTCTCTAAAATTGAACAAAGTGTAATTATGTGCACCGGGTCGTAAGCATAACAGATTGGGGTGATGATAGTCACTTGACCGAACCCAGGATATAACCAAGACACGAGCCAATGCTCTTTTAATAGCAACGATGAGGGCGTACTTTTCTCGTTCGTTCACTCCGAATTCCAATATTTAATTGCCAGGATAGGACGGTCACTCGACCAGGCTCAAGATACGTTTTTCTACTTTCTCCTTTTCGTAATTTTTGATTCTTGCCTAAATGCGGTTATCGATCATAGATATAATGGGTTCCGTATGTATGCAGTACTCAAGGGCTGAACTTGCTCACTCTAGACCTTGAAGCGCTCGGGAGGTGAGTAGGTATTGGTATACTAGGAAAATACCCTCATCTTACAAGGGTTGCTTCTTGAGTGGGGTTGAATGGTAAAAGGCCGGCTAGCTATCTGTGCCTACGGATAGCTATCACCAAGCTCGTTCATAAACAGTGTTCCTATGTTGGAAACCCCATTGCGGCTGGTATGCATTTGTGCGGCATTTGGGTGGCAACCTGAAAGTTCACATAAAGAAGAATGATACCTTTCATAGCGCAGAGTCACTCAAGAGCTGCCAGGAATATAAAGGCAAATCCAAAGTCGAAGGACGCCCGTTTCTCCGATCTTGCCCCTCCTTCTGCAACAAAAAAAGCGTCGAGTGGCTATTCCATTTGGGTGAGTTGTTTCGAAGTGGATTGACCGTGAGGCTTTCGTATACTCGGCGGAGGACAGGATGACTGGAGAGGAAGATGACAAGGTAGGGGATGTTATTTCTAGATGGCCGTTACTGAGCATCAGATATGTCCTTTGAAATCAGCGGGTAGTCCAGAACTTCATCGGTCCATCACGTACAATCTTTGCCTTAGCACCCATCCATTCGAAACGAAGTGTTCGCATTTGTGGTAATTCTTATTCGAAGCTTCAAGTCAGACTGAGGCTGAATTTTTCGTGTGCGTGTACGCCCAGATACATCCTATGCTATCCGAATAAAAGAGGTACAATGCTGATAAAGACAATGCAGCAAAGGTAGAATTCGGGTGCCTTCCATTTCAAGGGTTGAGGAATTGGCCTGTCACTGTAATCTGTCTTGCAGGCAGGGCTGGGAATGGAATCGTCTCGTTTTTCCCCAGCGGCGTCATCGAGGCCTGTTCCAATGGTTACATTGTACGGGGTGACGGAACAGCTTTTGAAGCCGGGTATCAAGGGTATCGAGGAAGAAGACGCTCATAGTGGGGTCATTATTGAGATGGTGTCAAGTATGAACCGTCCGGTGTCGTCATGAAGCTTAGTTGCCGCAGCCGCGCCCCAGAGTCTTGGCATTAGACGCACAGACCTTCGGTTTTCTCGCCACGTGGGATTTGGGACTTGTATTTGAAGTTGTGACAACACCTTTTCACTTCATCTTAAATAATTACAACTGAGAATAATTCAACCCATCGACTCAGTGATAACAAGATGCCAGCACCACCACCGCTTCCGCCGCGTGTTAAAGGACCGCCACCTCCAGTCCCTCGAGGCACCAAACCCAAGATGGGGCCGGCTGTACCCGTCAAGCAGGCGATCAAGAAGCGCTGCCTGCTATGGGATTGGACGTGTACTGACGAGGCAAACGGGGTCCCATGGGCAATGGAAAATGTCGACTTCAAGTATATCTCGAGTGTTTGTAACTGGAATGCCTGGACACCGCCAGAGCTAAAGGACCGGGCGGCATTTCGACCAATGGTGCGCACGGAAGGCCAATTACAAGGCTGGGAATGGACTGCTATTTCCGAAACAACGCAACCCGTCATTCACTTCTTCAACGAGCCGGAACGCATCCCTATCTCAACCGAGAGAGCCGCCCAGGTGTGGCTTGACATGATGGTTCCAATCCAGGAGAAAGGCAAGAAGATTTCGAGCCCTGGCTGTGCTAGTGATCCGGGTGGTGAAGCGTGGCTCGATGATTTTATGAACCGTGTTGATGGCCATCTCCCGGACTATCTCAACTTACACTACTACGGCCCGGACTCAAAGGCTGCAATCGCATATCTAGAGCGGATACACAATAAATATCCCACGTTGCCGGTCATCGTCTCTGAAATTGCTTCCATATCAAGAGACAAAGCAGAAGTGCATGCTTTCACAAAAGAATTAGTCAACTGGATGGATCAAACCGCTTGGATCGAAGAGTTTGCTTTTTTCGGCTGTATGCCCAAGCCAGCCGACGACTTTGTTAGTCCCCAAGCTCAGTTGATGAACTCAGATGGAACATTCACCGATTTGATGTTTAAGCTGATGACCGAGCAACCGATGGTCTGACGGATGATGGGTGCAACTTGCATGTCTCAGGAAACCTGTGCGGCTTCAACTCAGCTCAAGGTATTGGATATATGAACTCGCACCGAGAATGTGGGCCCCGAAGAAGGTATGATAATCTGATTGGAGTTTATGTTCTGCGCTGACAGAGGGGTAGGGAGTGTCTTAAAGAAGGGTTTATTCAGATCGTCAGGAAAATTCGCTTGGGACATGCGACATGTCACTTTGAGAGAAATCAACGACCAAGCACTGTCGAGGAAAGGCTATTGTAGAGCCGTACAGTACATTAGACCATATTATAGGTGGTAAACAAGCCGCCTCTCACTCCGAAGAGCCAAGGATGGTTACAAAGCAATGGAATAACACACAACTTCTCCAGTTCGGAGTACATGCTGTGTGACGGTTATGCTGGAATGCTGCACATGGCGATTTTTTCCACCACATACTTTCAACAACGTGAAAGCTACCGAGATCGGATTATAACTGTGGAATACAAACGCTTCTTTATCTTTCAAGGCACAGGATAATATCAACCTAAACAGCACTCCGCAGGCTTATAGTTATCGTCACACGTTGAGCATATATGATTGAACAATCTACCATAGCGACACAGCACTGCGAAAAAATCCGATATGAAGACATGATGATCGCAGCTGCAGACCCCACCGGAACTGTGGAAGAGGCCTACACAAGACCTGATGCTTGGATATATAAGAAAGTTGGGCCTATCTCTAAATGATAAGGTTGATGATCAAGATTGTCCCGTGCGAGTAACGTGCTGGGGCCATACCCCGGACCAGCCTCCGGCAAAGTCAAAGTGATGCCTTATGCACGCACTGACGTGACATCTCGTACAGTACTGTACAGTGCTAGTGACCCAACAGCATTTCGTGGCTGTGGACTCGGACTCTCCAGTTGGGTTGTACTTTCGTACGATAGTTTGACGATGATGCTCCTGTTATCGGCAGGGCGATGTTGATTTGCCGAAAACAGCCAACACGGCAATTCCCTGTGGCGGCAATAATACCGGGGATAGTCGAATTGCCACGGTTCGGCAGTACCGGTAGTGGAGCAGTGGAGAGCGAGCGACGATTACAAGAGTGCGAGGTGAAAAGGCGAAAAAGTCGAGAGCATTTTCAGCAATGGGGGGGCGACAGATGTGGTGGAGCAATGGAGCAATGGAGCAAGCTATTGTTAACACCACGTGAGCAAAATGCTCGTTCGCAGCCTGCTGCCAGAGGCTGGACCGGGGAGAAGAGAAGAGGCGTTCAACTGCCTGCGCACAGTTCCTCGCTACGCGGTATTAGACTGAAGAGAACCCAGAGAACCCCCTACACACACCCCCACCGTCCACCGCCCGACCCAATTATTCTGAGCAGAAGCGTCTGATCTTCACTTACACTTTGTACCAAGCCTTCCTTCGAACGACACGCCTGCACTCCAACAACCTTTTCCTCTGCAATATTCCTGCTGTGTTCTCTACCTATACCGCGTTGGTTGATGTTCCTGTCTTCTTCTCAGCCTCTGTCTTTGTCAGCCGGTCCACTTATCACATCACATCTCATCTGCGCCGTTCGCTATCCCTTGTACCTCGACGCATGAGCCAATGGGCGCACAATAGGAGTGCTTGAGGAGGCTCGACGTACACGCCCGCAGAAGGTACAATGCAACCCAACCCGGTACCCATTCACATAGGCCCTTCAACTTCACAACGTATTCTGCTCCCAAAGAAAGAAGCTGCGTCGGGTTTGTCGTCAGCTTTGGGCCAGATTCCCGAGGGGGCGCCGTCGAAGAAGCGGAAATGCATCTCTCTTGCTTGCCTTCAATGCCGCACGCGCAAGTCCAAGGTCAGTTCCTCTCAGCGAGAGTTTCCAGTTTCCTCAAATATCTATCTGTATTGTTTTCGTCATAAGCATGGTCACGCGATGAATCATCTAAGCTCGATCCTGCGAGGCAGTTTGTGCGGAGCGGAGTCTCGCTCCGTTGAAGGAATCAAGAGGGTTTGAATCAAACGTGACATCTCAGAGCGAGAAAAGCTGGTATACACAGGCGTCCAGGGTGTTCTCTGCTTCCTCTGTCAGAGATGCAGGATACAAATTCTCGCTGTCAAACCAGTGACACGTTAGGTGGTGATTGCGACGCAATATTTGTTGCTTTCATGTGCTTCCCGTAATCATGGCTGACTTCAATAGTGCGATGGGAAAAAGCCGACATGCGCTGCCTGTTTAGAAGTATACAACACAGAATGTGTCTACGACATCGACAGTGACCGTCGCCGTAAAGGGGCCCTCAAAAGAGACATCAAACATTTGATGGAAGATAACGAGAGGCGCGATGTGATCCTGGAAGCCCTCAAAAAGGCTTCGGATGCAGATGTCGATGACATCGTTCAATTGATCCGCTCAGACAAGAGCTACGAGGCAATCGCTGAGGCCCTGGAAAACCTCAAGCTTAATCTGACATCTCGAAATCAATCTGAGCGACCTACCCTTGAAGGGGAACTTGCCGACTTTATAGGGAAGCCATGCGCAGATACGACCGGTCAAACTCGTCATTATGGCCATACTTCAAATTTGGCAATGCTAGGCCCAGATGAGGATTTATATCCCAAGACTATAATACAAACCGCTACATGGACAACCGTCACATCCGATGTCGAGTTCATGAAACATCTTTTTAATCTCTACTTTACTTGGTCGCATCCATTTTACATGTTATTCTCCCAAGAAATATTCTTTCTGGGCATGCGTGATAGAAACTCTAGATACTGTTCACCATTACTAGTTAATGCGGTTCTGGCAGTGGCGTGTCACTTTTCTGATCGACAGGAGGCTCTTGCTGACCCTGACGACCCATCGAGTGCAGGGGGGCATTTCTATCAGGAGGCCAGACGCCTTCTCTGCGAACAAATACTCACCGATGATGAGGAGTCGCCATTGACGACTATTCAAGCATTAGGTGTGCTTTCCATTAGTGCAGCAATGTCAGGACATGACAATCCTGGCTGGAGATTTGCTGGTCAGATGATGAATATGTCTGTGGAGTTAGGCCTACACACATCGCGTCCCGGCAGCAAACTCAGTCCCACCGAGAGCGAAGCACGTAATGTCACGTTCTGGGGATGCTATAATCTTCTGACAACATGGTCCCTCTGCATTGGTAGGATCTCCGCATTGCCACCAGGAGCTATCACTGCAGAAAAGCCTGTTGTGAAGGAGAATGTAGACTCGAAGTCATGGATATCTTATGGGGATCCGCAACAACAACATATTGTGCAACGGAGCTATGCTCATAGTGTCTTCCTTCACCTCAGTCTGCTATCTGAGATTGTCAATGATAGTGTACATATGTTTTATGCACCGCAAGGTCGGACAACGAGCCGCAAACTGCTAAATTTGTATGCACGAATGCAAAAGTGGTACGAAGCACTTCCAGGGTGTCTCAGAATTCAGCCCGAAGGCCAAGCGACTATTGGACCTGTGCTAACTATGCAGTGAGTATAACTCCACTGCATACACTCTAATAAAACTGACAGAGTCTCCAGTATTTATTACCACAATTGTATTCTGCATCTTTTCCGACCATTTCTTCGAGTGACATTCGTTCAAGTCGCTAAGCCTCCTCAAGTTGTTTGTATGGAAGCAGCAAGGGCGGTGAGCGATTTAATAGCGTTGCATAAAAGGTTCTACGGACTGCGGAGGGTCTGTTTAATCCTCACTCACTGCACAGTGACCGCCGCGATACAACATCTTATCAGTCTACAGTCACCAAAGCAAGAGATCGCAGACGTGGCAGCAATAGACCTTGCAAATACTGTGAGGGCACTCCATGAGATGGGCTCATCATCGACAATGTCAAAACGATTCCTTAACATATTGATGGGTCTGATTCGAAGGTGGGCCGTCACTGTACCTGATAACGTGCGACAGGCCATGGCCGATGCAGAAGTAAGCTCTCCCACAGATACCGTCTCGCCGTCAACAAGCCTACACCGACCCGGCTCGCACAGAATTAATAGTTCGAACCCAAGGCAGAGTATCTCTCCGGGGTTGTCATCGGATCCACAGACCACTCGGCCTGCAGGCTCTATGCCTCATACAACAACAGCCCCCATGGCTCACCCAATACCTCACCATCCTCACCCACAGCATTCATCGGACCAAAACCCCTTCTGGACACCATTCCCTGGGACCACAGAGGGTCTACCGATCGCACACTCGGTAGCCGAGACCTTTACCCCACAACAACATATGGATATATCGTCCATGTTGGATAGCGGAGTCGATGGCGACTGGGGACAATTGAATCGCGACGGCTTCACGATGGCCAATTCGGGGATTGGAATGGATCCGGCGCTCTGGCAATGGCATGGCCAATGAATGAATCGATGCACACAATACCCACACGGCGCTTAGAGGCTTTTGAAATTTTCGGGCTTTAGATGGGTTTAATTTTGCATTTGAGTATTGGTCTGCATGTTGCATTGGTTGGTGTCTTGGATCTCATGGGCTTCTTTTGGATCCTCATGCATGATGTAGTTCTTTTTTGTCCTTTTCTTTGTTTTCTATGGACGGGTACGTTTACTTGATGAGTACTAGTAATGACATTAATTTGAAATCAATTCGAAATTAAATATATACCCATGCCCGATCTTATAATATTTTACTTGTTATAACTTGTAATTTCTTCTTGTTGTTTGTGTGGTCTTCTATGACATACACATATCACCCAAGGGAAAGCAAGTCGCTTATACATAAAGCGTGCTATAATATAAGCAATATTACCAAATCATCGAACTCAACCTTTTTCCTGATCTTTCTTGTCTTTTCTTCTTCTTTTTTCTGTCGGTTGGCTCAAGCAACGGGTCGACTAGCACCATATTATCAAATTAAATGCCCGTGTCGAAAGGTTATTGATCCTGCTACCCAACACCAATCAGTATCGGTTAGCTTAAGTAAAGCTCGAGGATATACCTCAATCCACACGCCCATGCAACTCCCGCTTTGTTGAAGTGAAGAACAAGGGAATAGTTCAAGCATTGAAAAGTCAAGACTCGCTGTACAGGCGTATAACGATACAGAAAAGGAGAATGTATTGACGCAATCACCAACGATTCAATGTGTGAACTAACGCCTCATACTCTGCTTTGGGGCTATTCTATATACAGAGAACAAGCACCCCTATCTACGGGATATATCGCAGATATACATGCAATCAACTACTAAATTGAACTACAATTTCTACTTCCGGACCGTAGAGGAACTGTAGAAGGAATTGGGCATCGGAAAGGATCACGTACTGGAGGTTGTTAAACCACTATATGGAGAACCAGAGGCCGACAACCACAAGTTCCAAACGTATAACTCCCACTATATTAACTTCATACAATCCTTGTTTGCTATACAACTCTGAACAGTCCGGTGTTGGCTTACAAACCGACGATACACTACTCCTAGCCGATGACGAATTTGCTGGCGTGGATGAAACTGAAGTTTGACTTTGGTGTTATTCAGCTATAACCTGGCGGCAGTATTGATCTCACGCAGGGACGTCAGAGTTGAAACCTCAATACGGTCAATATCACGAGGACTTGAAATCTCTCTACTCCGCAATTCGTTGTCAGTCCCCGTACCTCAAATTGTGTAGCAGGAGGTTACGACCATGGTTTTAATTATGCGCCTTTTAGGTCCGACGCTGCTGGGTCGAATCGCAAACTAGGTTGAGTCGAGTCGAGGCGACTCACCATTTTCTTTTCGTTTTATTTTCCGGTTAAGAGATGGAGTGTTCTCAGCATCCAGGGATTTTCTGTCGCTTATAGTATCCGGTTCATGCATCCTCTGCTGTCGTTCTGAATCATTACCACAACCAAGTCCCGTCGTTTGTTTATTCTCTAGAATGAGGTGTTGAAGTAAGTGGGGCATCTTCCGTTGCGGTCATTGGGTTCGTCGCTTAGCTTTCTTTCTTTTAGATAGATCAGCTCGCCTGTCTGTTTTCCATAGGCTAAGCTTCGCACGTGTGGGGTTTTCTCCTTAGAGGATGAACAAAAATATCAACCAAATCATCGTTTCCATCTATTAAAGTCTTGCAGAGAATCCAAACCGCAACCTACCTCTCGTTCATCAATGCTATTTGCTTCTCCCTCATCTCCATTTTCGTTCGAACTTTGTAGCAGCTACCTTGCTTAGATCCCATGATTTGATCCTAAATTGCCCCATTGCCTTTGGCAGTCATCCCTGTTGGACCAGTATCTATAGGGTTATCGGTTACTTCTGGCAGCAAAATCTTTCAGACCATTCAAAGCTCCTAGCCAATTTTTGACGACAGATACTCAAACCTCATCCGCAAGCTCGTCGCTTAGCTTTGGGAACTCTCTCCTTAATCCGCAAACTTACTCGTCGACCTTTATCTCTTATTCTTTGACTGTTCTACTCGACTTGTGGGATCGCTGTATCTTCGAGATCTCGAACCGTATAGCTAGTTACTCGAATTTGGTTATGACTAATGTATAGAATTATTAGACTTTTAAAGTATCTTGATCCGCAAGCTGACCGCTTGAGTGTGCTAAGATAAGAGGATTCCCTCGCTCAACTTGATTCTTTCTCACTTGCCCACAAGTCAAGTTAATCCGAACAGCTATTCGTCTTACTTTCTTTCTCTTCCAATTATCTGCGGGGCAAGTTAGAGCAGCGAGTTCAGCACAAAAGTCAAATTGGCTTTAAAAGCCGGCAGCTACCAGACGTACAAGGTTAAAACCAGGGTGTTTAGCACCTGCTTTTCAGCCGCTGCAGCGACGCTTTTCCTAGTTTCTGCCAATGTTGTTGCCAATAACTCTTCTGTTGTCATGCCAAGTTTTGTAGTCCACGCTCTTGTTGGTTTTCTTACTGGTACTCTTGTTCGCGCTCTTGTTGCTAGGAAATGCTTGTGCTTCTCGGCGCTGGCCCGCGAGAGCCGCTGGAGTGTATAGCAGGTCGGTCGCAGCAGAGGCCATTCGTCCTTCTCTTCAGCCGCGGTGGCGAGCCGACGTGAGAGTGGGCCTGTGTCAGGATGGCCAGGTTGGTGGAAATAGGGTGTGAGCGGCGGCGTCACCGGTTTTCGAGGGCTTGGCCGAAGTGGTATTGGTCTGGGGGTCATCGGGGTTGACTGTGGTGGCGCAAGCTTCTGCTTCTGTGGGCCAAATGCATTCAGGAGACGGGCAAAATGCATGGCCATTCTCATATGAGTCTCAAAATTCTGCATCGAATCTTTGGAACAAGTCTGAAGATCCTTTGTCAGAGTAATATTGCCTCGAAAATGCATGGCTCAAAGGTCCCCAGCACGGAAAGCGACGAGACCCTGTTAATATACAACGTTTTGATTCATTGAAAATGGAGGAATCTAAGGACTTAGTAGATTCTGTGGCCACGGTAAGTCAATTTACGCTTCTTGTCTCTACCAATACAAATTTTCACGGACTTGAACAGACGTTTTTGGCGGCTAACAACAACTTATAGGGTATCCGATTCCGAGCCAAGAAGACAAGAAGGAAAAGTGCAACGAGCAAGTCTTTGAACTTGACGAGAACGAGCCCGGCTAGAACTTCTTCTTCCGAATTTGCTGCTTTCTCAAAGATCTACATAAGGTGGAGCACTTCTTGTTGAATGTGTGGAAACATAATTCACGTGGAACGCTTGACGTCTCGATTGCTTCAGTCGTCACGGACATGGCTTTTAGCATGGTTACTGAGCTATTGCCCGAAGACGAGAAACTATCGTAGGACGTCTGCATGAAGGTGATCTACGAGGCATTGAAACATAACTCTTGATTGACTCAAATAACCACGGGGATGTTTATTTAGTCTGTTCAATGTAAACTGACTTGAACCCATTGTTTAGCTCACTGAGGAATTACCAGTTGCCAGGATTCCCTCAAACTTGGTTCGCGAACGAAGCCATCTAGAGGACTTGATCTTAGAAAGAGAGGTTATGGTAACCCTCTATCGAGAACATATACATGACCTCCTTAACCCGGTCAAGAATCACTGCGTCCTATCGGATAGCGCTTGCTGGAATACGCGAGATCTGCTCAGCCAGGGTATGCGCGGATTATGTCAGGGCGAAATTAAGAGCATCTGGATCGTGTTTGCAGCTAGAGTGTTAACTCACATCGGTGAGATGCCCGAGCAAAGATTTCCGCACGCACCCTTGTGCAACGCATGCCGCCAAAGCAATCTGAAATTCCGAAAATGCCCTCAGATGGAGCAGTTCATTGCATTGCAAGCCACGGCGCTCTTTGGTTTGGATCGCCCAACTTCTTTGAAGGACTGCTATTATTGAATGTACCTGAAAGATGGCTGCTCGGCTGTCATGCTGGCAAAGGATCGAAAGCTCGCGCTCAAAAGTCAGAAGCCAAATCTTGGCGAAATCATACGTAAGCGAGCAGGATACAAGTACGAAGCTACACTACCAAGCAATGCGTTGTCAAACCTCTTCAAGGCCAACTTTGCAGAGAAAATTGCACTGGAGCATATTATGACTCAGGTTTGCTCGATGCTGTTTAAGGAAGAAAGAAGTGCCAGCTCACAAAACCAAGCCCGCCAGGTCGGATGCAAGGACTGCGCAGAATCCGCGAGTGGCTCCCAGAACAAGCACACGAAATCGAACTTGATTCTTTCGTACTTACTCTTGTAGCTAACTGATTCTTATGGGCTTTCGATAAGGAAATGGATAAGCTCAATGGGAAGATTTCAGATTCCGCCTCGTACCGATCAAAGAAGTTGGCATATTCTTGGACCCCAGGCACTTATGGGAAGATTTTTGACACCATCTTTTCTGAAGCATGACAACACTAGTTTAAGGAAGATAATTCGAAGCAGAAAGGTAAGAAATCTTCATACTACAAGGAATTCGCTAAGACGGATGAAGTCTTGAACGAGTTTATCAAGAAGCTATGATATAGGGATGGGATGGAATTGATGGAATGCCTATGTTTCAAGCGAGGGGATTATGGTTCCCTTTGTGTTAAAATTGAGTTCGCACTATTCAAATTGAGGGCAGCTAGCTCTAGATAATCGCATAATTGTGTCCGAGATATGTCTCTTAACAGATCTAGCTATGCGTGGATAACAAACGAGAGGTTTTTAGCCGACCTCCAATAATCTGTGTTCCTTATTCAGGATATCTTTTTCTTCTTTTGTCTTTTAGTCCTTTGGTTGATTTTAAGGTTACGAATTTCACCTTTACGAAAAATCGGCCTCTATATAGTACTGGGGCATTTAAAAACCGCTTGTTATATTAACCGAAATCATTTATACATTATATACCACTATTAATATTACAATAACAAGTAGGTATTTCTCTATAAAACAGAACGCTATCTATAAAATTTATAAAACACCTTGTTTGCTTATTTGGCTAGTAGGAAGCTTAATGTAGATATCAGTACTTCTAATGGCCAAGACTTAGACACCTATTTGGAATTGGTGGAGGCGCTGAGAATACCAAGGATAATTGAGCGAGGTGGGCGAGGTGGGGCTATGGAAAGTCAAAACTTCGGCTTAACTTTTCCTAGCAGTTATTGAATCCCAATGTGTGAGCGATTGCATATACGTACAATCACGACTTTGATGTCGTGATTTAATGCTAATTTTCAAGCATTGCCGGTCATTTGTACACGTATGCAAGCCACAGTTTGCACCCAACAGTGGAGAAATGATATGAAGTCGAAGATATTAATTTGTAATAGCAACGTCGGTCTCAAGGTTCGGGTTGCACGACTCATGTCGCTCACCCTTGTGTTAGTAAATTGGAAGTTGGTCACTTTGAGATGTATCGGAGATGTGTGAAGTAGAGAGTAGATCCTCGATTGTTACTAAGCCGCCTCCTATTCCCCATTCCACATAATTCCTCAACTAAACTAACTCGGCTTGTCACTTTTTTCTAACTCTCAAGTCCAAAATTAAAAGCAAAATGCCTCCTTCCGAACAGCTCGTTAATAAGTTCATCGCTGGAGCCGATGCCCGTAATGCCGCCCGCAACGGTTCTCTTACAACACCTACATCTGGTCTTTGTCCTACTTATCTCCAAGCGAACCTTATAATACTACCTTCTCGCTACGCAGATGACTTCCGCCTGTTATGTACTCGAAATCCAGTACCATGCCCTCTTCTTGCCGAATCTGAGTCTGTTGGGAAGTGGGACGCCGTTAGATCCTGGATTGATGGACTCGAAGGTAAAGCTATTGTATCTGAACTTGACATCCGTCGTGATGCACCCAAGTATATGGTATACAAGGACAGCAAGCTTATTAAGTTTGAGTGTGAAGATATTATGAAGGAATGGACTGAAGACCATGTGGCTTTTCTTATTGGATGTTCATTCAGTTTTGAATCGGCTCTTGCGAATACAGACCGGACTCCTCGACACATTACCATGAATCGCAATGTTCCGATGTATAGATCGAGTCTACCATTATGCCCGGCTGGAGTATTTTCGGAGAGTACATTTGTGGTATCAATGAGGCCATACAAACGAAGCGAAATTGAGGCTGTCAGATCAATATCAAGGCCCTATATAGCGACCCACGGAGAGCCCGTTGCCTGGGGCTGGGATGCTGTACAGAAATTGGGGATCACAAATATTGACGCACCTGAATGGGGTGATGCGCCCTTGACATTAGATGGGCGTCCCTTCTCCGATGTTGAAGGGGACGAAGGAAACGTTCCTGTTTTCTGGGGCTGCGGTGTTACTCCGCAGGAAGCTGTCATGAGAGCTGGTTTGGAAGGAACGGTCATGGGACATGCTCCTGGTCATATGTTGGTACTTGACTGTAGGGACTGGGATATAGTAAAGCAAAACTAGAATATTCGCTCCTGCAGCAGAATTATTTTGTTCATACGTACTATCTATCACTCAATATAACTTCGTAAACCTACTAGTTTCTGGAAACAATTTGGGTGTATAATGATTACAATATGTGCATACATGTTTAATTGACCGAAAACCGAGTCTTCTACCACTCCAAGCATTATGCACAACTAATTTGCTCATGATATTCCAGCAGCGAATTCAAAATTTGCAAACTCTATGATTGAATATCATATCTAAGAACCTTTCCTTCCCATGTGCCATTCTGACTTGAGAAATAATTGGCAACTACAAGAATTTGGAATATCATACAGGATCCAATAATATGCAACCACAGTGTCCGGGAAACCCAGCCTCGCCAACATAGACCTCATTTCGACGAAGCCAATGATGCATTTTATCTTGACGGAACACCTCGTAATTCCAATCTTCTGTATCGAGACGATCCATACCGGCTGTGAACACGTAGGCCTCCGTTTGCACTTCAGTGACTACATCTTCATTCGTGAAATTGCTTTGATCATCCGATCTCAACAACCGAACCGTCACTCCTTGTCTAGAGTACTCAGAGCCTTCGAACCAATCCAATCTCTGCATGTCAAGTTGGGTAAGGCCAGTGACGTAAGTTCCTAGAACAGTGTAGTTGTTGTCGGGCACAATACCAGGATAATCCGCCTGAGTGACTTTGTGTCGGCGGTGATTAAGAAGAATTGCGGGCGTGATTGATAGCGATGCGGCGAGGTTGGCCTTATATATATCACCCGAAATATTAGAAAGGCCGAAGCAAATTCGGTAAAGAACTTCAGGGGCCATCTGTAAAACACTAAGCATGAAATATCAATGGAAATTATGGTCTGAACATATGCCTACCAAAGTGCCTGAAGTATAGTTTAGTATCTCCTTTTCGTTGATTATTGGGCCAGGGTAGCTTACCATAGAAGAATGCAGTGCCTTCGCCCGTTGTCATGATTTCTGCTTCAAGGTTGAGGAATATGCCTCCTAGTGATGGGTAAACGCCAGACTCTTATGCGATAGTGAATCACAACATTTTTGCCGGCTCTAGCCATCAAAGAATTAATGAGGGCATTGCGAATTCTTCCCCCGCATCAGCAACATACCTGCGGCAAGGGTGCAGTTCGGCATCTGAGCTCGCTTACATCGGCCATAACCCCGAGTACCTGGAGCGGACTCTACATGTTACTAATGGGTTGCGAGTATGAGAACATGATGTGGAGTAAATAATGTGTTATTATTGGTTAGATAGAACTCTTCGTAATAATGTTTCGTTGTGGTGCTTTGAACAAATTACTTGGCATGTTTACAAGCCAGGCAAGCATCCTTTGATCCTTCTTCAACTGACTCGTCAGCCCCCATCAATTGCCAATCACGGCAATATTAAATCAAATCTCATCAAAAAGCCATGCAGGAAGAAGATCAACTCTTTGTTTTGCATACCTATTGCATGAATGGATTCAAGTATTACTTCGCATTGGAAATGCGAGAATTTGTGAAGTCAACTTGGATATGGTCGCTTGACTCCGTTTAGGAACCGAACTAGTAATTCTTATTGGCTATATGTGCCTAACTAGGGTACTAAAAGATCTCGCCAAGCATTCGTGCTAGTGCTAGTAATGCATGTTTGTAGGCTCGCCCACGGTGGCCCACTCTTCAATAGCTTGTCATTCTGTCAATCATCCTTGACTTCTCTTGCTTTGCGTTTGTACGTTTCTGGACAACTCATCACTTCGGGCTTCATACCAGCTTTCCCAACCCCCACATATACACACTATGTATTACGTCCCGACCATGCATCAAATTGACCTCGAGAATGGTCATGAGACGGCTGTATCGCTATAACGTAATTACGTGTTTGACTTTATTTCTACATTGAGCTCCGTACGCCACATGTTCCCAGTTTAAAGAAATAGTTAGACTAGCTATTATTGAAGTTTATTCATCCTTCTTGCCATTCTATGCGTATCATTGTAAATCCTTTCTCCTTTAAGCCAGCATTACATTGCCCATTCTTTGAAATGAACTTCTACTCCAAGATGATTTGGAATTCGTATGTTCCAGCTACTGTCGTGATTTGTACCTTCACTTACTCCATCATGCCACCTCAATAGAGACAAGATAGCTAATCCTTTTTTGGTCTTTCTTCCCACCTCTCACGTTCCCTCGATTTGCGTGGGAGAAGAACCGGATGGGCGAAGAAGGAATAGTGATATATAGTCCCATCTGCCCCTTTCACAATGTTGTAAAAGAAAAACATCAGAATCAGATTTCTACTCTTATCAAGAACAAAAACGTATTCAAATCTTTCACAACCATGACTTCCCCCCTAGACTCCAACAAAATTTCTACCAAAGTTCCTCCGGTTATCGATATCTCGGACTTTCTTTCTGGAGATCCAACCCGGGTCAAGAAATGTGCTGGTCAAATTCGTCAAGCATGCCTCACTCAAGGCTTCTTCCAGATTATCAATCACCCAATTTCGGCTGAACTCCAAAAGGAGATTTTCAAGGTCTCGAAAGAATTCTTCGCCCTCCCACTTGAGGAGAAGTTGAAGTTGGATAAATGTACATCTTTCTTCTGATTTTCCCCCATCATTACGCAAGTTGTTGCTGATTTAATCTAGCGCAAAATGACCACAATAGAGGCTATGAGGTACTCTTAGGACAGATGCTCGAGAAAGATACCAAACCAGATCTCAAAGAAGGGTATTATGTTGCCAAGGATCTCCCTTCGGACCACCCATCAGTGGTATCCAAGAAATTTGCCCACGGCCCTAACGTTTGGCCTGAGTCTCTGGGTGCTCATTTCCGTGACGTCTGCAATGACTATCTCGAGCAAGTCACGGACCTAACTGAAAAGGTTTTGCAAGCCATTGCAGTATCATTGGGTTATGATACGCATTATTTCGACGAGTTCTGCACAGATCCCATGGCATTCTACAAGCTACTTCATTACCCCCCTCAATCTACCGATGCCGATGCTCTTCAAAGAGGCATTGGTGCACACCGGGACTTTGGTATTATCACTCTACTTCTTCAAGGTGATGTGCCTGGTCTTGAGGTTTGGGATGAGGAAGTCAAGGGTTGGTATCCAGCACCGCCAACCGAGGGAGCTTATGTCGTCAACTTGGGCAATCTATTTGAGCAATGGTCTAATGACAAATACATCTCTAATGTTCACGTAAGTTCCCCGATACTATAGCCGATATCGAGCCAAGACGAGTGCTAATTGATATATTAGCGTGTAATCAACCATTCTGGTGTTGACCGTTACTCCATCACTTTCAACTATAATGTAAGTTTTTCAATCAAAATTCAGGATTTAATTGCCTTTTACATTGTCTCGTCCACGATACTGTTATTGACCATTTCAAATTAGGGCAATCCAGACTTTGTCATTAAATGCATTGAGGCTTGCCGTGAGAATGCAGCAGATGAAAAGTACGCGCCTATTTCTGTCGAGGACTATGTGCGTGAGAAGTATAAGGAGGTCTATGGCCGAGCTGGTATCTACCAGGTTGCAGAGAAGGCACACTGATTTTAGCGAGAATGTCAGAATCAGGACCAGATCATAGCCAAGCAAAAGACCTTAGTAGTACCTTAGTTCTATTACATTCATTTAGTTATCTATACAATTACAAGTGTGTTTCTTTTAATATTAATGCTTGTTGTGACCAAGCGACTCTTCTGTATTCCCACTTTAAGTACAATTTGTGGTTATCTATAGCTCCAATTCAAAGCTTGGGAATTTAGGGTTTTAATTTCGCCGAAAAGAAAAGCCTGGCACTCTTTGAATTGAGTCATGTATTCAAATATGTATTAAAAGGTCACATAGTACGTACGCAATTCTCGTTTCTGGTTTTAATGTGGTAAAGCAGGGTAAAGCAGGGGGCGGCACGGGCCGGTGGAACATATGCAGATGAGGGATTTTAGCTTCGGGAGTAGCACGGACTTGCACCACCGCTGGCTTGGCCGTCATATTTCTAATTCTGAATTGGGAAAGTGGGGAGCAGTACGGACTTCGTCCACCGCTGGCTTGGCTATCACGTACTTGATGTCGAATCATGAACAGTACGTGCCCAAATGGTATTATGTCACGTAGTCCAGAAATTCATGGGGTAACTCATTCTCAAGGAGCTTCATACTTTACCATGTAAAAGGAGTGGTAATTATATTATAGAGTCACAAAAATAAAAACTGCGATTAATATTTGTGAAAAACAAAAGTAGTACAAGTCTACGCTACTGCTATTGACTAGACATTTTGTGCATAGCAGACGCCTGCAAGAAACTCGCTATCTTTGAAGTTTGCTTTTGGAAATTGCCAATTTCTTATCAAGTAGCTCTCCACCACGAATCTAATTTATCACAATTTCAGGCTTAAGTATCCAAAGTATTTGAAGGTTGATTACACTTTACTAGTTACTAGCTAATATTTTTATGCCAAAGCATTCCGAGATGCCTCATTCTTTTCAGCCTCTACTGTCTGAAGATGATACTTGCTTAGACTTCTCAGTTTTGGACCAAAGTGATAAAATACCCAAGGAAGAGGCGCCATGGCCACGGCAATAAAGGCAAATAAACTGGTCGCCCAAGGAACACCCAACGCTCCGTAAATAGAATCTGCCATCAATGGAAATGTCGCACCAAACAGTGATCGAACGACCGCATTTGCAGCTAAAGCACTCGCCGAGAAGTGTCCATAACAGTCTGTCAAATATGCAGTTATCCCCAAGAACAGTGTGACAAGCCCGATACCAAATGGTACACCAGCAGCAATTGGAAGCATCCAGTGAGAAGGTGGTAACGAAGTCCAACCAAACCAGAAAAGACCAATTGGAATCAACCAGGAGAGAACAATCAAATGTGGTAAACGTGCTTCGGGTAGTGACTCGCCGAACTTTTGGACGAAGTGTGTATGAACTCGATTGATGAGCGGAGACCCAATGGTAGCAGCTAGCATTCCAACAGCAATTCCCAAGAAACTAAGGCCAGATATCCCAGGCGTCCAGCCACGATTGTCGGCGAATATTATGGGGTAGGCTCGAAAATCCAAATACAAGATTCCATAAACAAAGGCCATGTATAAGGACAAGAGGAATAAGATCGGTTCAGTGAATAACATGATCCAAGGCCGTATAAGACTAGTCGAGTATAATTGCTTGAGGTTCTGATTTGATAATTGTTCTCCACCTTGGACATGTTTTGTTTCAAGGAGTTTTGGAGCGTATGTTTCTGGAAGCAGCAGAAACATTGCGATGTATATGACGCTACCGAGGAGAAGGATCAGCCAAAAGTTCCATCGCCAGGAGACGTATTCTGAGATGAAACCACCAACAACTGGGGCGAAGACAGGCCCAAGGAAGGAAGCTGCGGACCACAAGGCAAATGGAACGGAACGTTCAGATTGTGGCCATATATCAGTGAGTGAGCCGCCCGAGTTTGTTGCAGTTGGTGATCCAAAGAATCCAGAGAAGAATCGAAAGATAAATAGGCTGGCAATATTTGGTGCTAGAGCACATCCAAGTTGAAAGATAGTGAAGAGCAGCAAGGTGATTCTGTACACGGCGTTTCGGCCCCTTTATTATATCATTAATGAATATAATCCTAAACCTACGATGGGAATTTATTTACCAGATTTCAGATAGAGGCGCAAACAACAGTGGTCCAGTGGCGAACCCGAGCAAAAATGTTGTATTTCCAAGTGTCGCAACAAGGCGAGAAACACCATAATGTTCTGCGATTGCAGGAATTGCTGAAATATAAATACTGGATGAAAATGCTATCAAAGCAACCATTGATACAAGAATACTTGTAAAAGCCCCTATCAAAATTTATCAGCCATCAAAATCGAACATGTGAATACTGTCCGTCTAGAATCCGTACATTTTCTACCTGAGTTCCAATTCCGTGGGTCTTCTTGACCGAGTAATCTTACACGTCGCCCAGAATGACCAAGTTCTACATCTTGCGTCCTTGGTGTTGCCATCCTGCTTTCTGGTTAAGAGAAAGTAAATGGTATTAAAAATTAAACATTAGAATCAAGTAAGGAATGTAACGATCTATTTTCTCCAACCTGCTGAACCCCTTGTCATTTGTCATGTGCATGGGTTCATTCGCAAGAAACAATTATAAGCACGCCTTTGAACAACAAGCATGCGGAGTCACCCCCAGGTACGCCCTTGTGGATGACATGCCCCACAACCCATCCTGACAGCGGGTCGGGTACAATGCCGGATGTGAAGTGCAGATCTTCCGTATACTCACCTTAAACTTTAAAAGTCAAGTTCCTTGTAATCACATTAGCGTCGCTAAACTGGCGTAGCTATTTTGTACTGGCGTTGCTGAGTCTGAAGTCCGGAAGATTGAGATTTATCTAAATCAAGTTTGTTGGAAAGCTTAAGCACCTCCAAGAATCATCTTCCTTTTTCATGCGAGTCTAATTTTTACAAAACGAAGCAAAACCAGGCACCTACCTGCTTTGTGTCAATGTACGAAAAGAGACACATTAATTGGTCAATGAGAGAAAAATAAATCAAGTTACTATTCTCGAAGTTTACGTTCGGGTAGAGAGGTTAATGTGAGGATTTGCTCTTCTTTCTGTCATTACAGTGTGGACACCTGACTGTAATCTTTAGATGTAAAATTTTTACCCTTACATGGGCTATTATATGACGGCAGGGATTGGGTACCGTATATCTGCCTCGCTAAGGTAATCCTCAGCCCCAAGCACCAAATTGATTTATTACATTCCATACGTAATTTACCAGTCAACAGAATGGCCAAGTATATATATCCTAGTAAGATGTGTATTTCAGACCACAATAAACCAACCGGATTGTACAGCTTCACTTAACCTTTTCTAATCATTAGGGGCGGTCTAAGCAAAACTCAGCACAACTATACCTTAAATTCAGCGGTGAACAGCTTTGCCTTCAGTTCTCATAATGAGTAAAGCCAGACAAGTTTACCTCGAGTGAGGCGTTCTCGCTGGTATAATTCATATCAATATTCAAGATGTATCTCTATTTTCATACTATCTTTGGATGCTTATGAAGTGTTAATTATTAGTAAAGTATTATCAATGATTCACAAAAGACTAAGCGTACTAGAATCTTGTTTGTGAGTCGCAATAGTTCTTATGATTCAGGCAAGGATTATTATTCTCTTCATAACCCCCAAAAGCTATATAACACGCATCTCTGCTAAATCTAATCTCAACGTCGCGTATTTACATCATCCTGAAAGCATTACAAAATAGCATCTTCAAGTCTCTAACAATCAATCACCAAATCGCAAGAAGATTTTCAGTACCCAAAATGGCATTGATTGGTATGGTTATCATACTCGCCTGGGTGCCCATTATTTTCCGAGCTACTCAGCTATCCGAGTTCAAAGCTTCAGCACAAGCAACAGTACATTCAAATTCGTCGACTACAATCTCTTGTCAGACCATGCCGTTAGCCCAGAAAGTTGTTATAGAATGGTGGATTGTCATCATCTTTGATATTCTCCGAGCCTTATGGCTCCTGGAATTCTTTGAGATAAGGTGAACACTGGAGAAGTGTGTGGTAAAAAGAATACCAGTTATTTGTTTAGGTGGTCGATATTGAGTATGAATCTTATCAACGGTATCTCAATACCTTTAGGTGATAGACTTGACTTCAAGAAAATGTGCGCGCGTGATGTCAAATTATTTCACTTAACTTGCACAGAATGAAGTATATATGAGCCAACCATATCTTCCTACCACGCTACTCCTTAAGCCGAGTATTTGCTATGCAGCCGTATGCCCGTCTTGAGTTCGAGACCACTTAAAGGAAGTTGTACAATGACGTTCACTTCAGACAATAAAACTTGTCTTCTACAAACAACGCCTTTACCAATTGTTCTGTACACGATGAGCAGGGCATCAAGTTACACGATAAATCAAGGTCATCGGCGATCTCTAGCTTCCAATTCTACAAACCAGGCTCTGAATTTCCACAAGTGAAGATCCTTCCTGAAATCGAAATCGAATGAAAAGGCAAATTGTCGATATCGCTTTATTATAGAACCACGTAGAAACCACATCAGCATCGAAGACGCCCGGACGCAACATTATCAAAATGCAGCCTGCAGTCAGCAAAGATCAACAACGAATAGCTGCCCCCAAGAATCGTTATCTGACTTGCCGATAGGGGTTACCGCATTGCCCTCGTGAGGCTGCCCTTCAGCCGTCGCATAAGCGGGGCGACGAGTAATGTAAGTCGGGCGAAGCGAGGCTTCTAGACATCAGCGACAGTAACATCATCATCATTTTCGCGTAACGTTAGACCAGGCTCGCCCTGGAGCCTCGTAGGCATAGGCAAAAGTCCGTAGATAAGCGCATTCTCTGTGAGTCTGTACAGTAAGAGCCTCGTGAGATGATGGGTATAAGTAGGAGTTAACTTCTAGGGAAAATGAAAAGTTCTTCAGGACAACACAATCTTCATTCTTTTCATTTCATCGATCGAACAATCTATCATACACGAGTCAATTTCGAAAATCCCCTAAAGTTCTGGCAACAATGGCTGGGAAGGATAATGACATGGCTTGTGCTGCATTTCTTCACCCCAATGAAGACGAATGTAAACTTTTGTTGGTTTCAAATGACCACGGCCATGCTCTCAACGGTGAGTTGTCGCTTCGGGTTCCTTTTTGCTCTTGTATTCAATTTTACTAACATCAAATGATTCAGAGGTCTTCGAAGAGCTTAAATATCTCGGCGATGACGAGGAAGACAATGAGTCGATTTCGTCAGAGGTTGGCTTGGATGAAGAAAAATTCATCAATATTTAGGATTCTAAAATGTCAGTTGCTAATTCTCATGATCTACTTTCTTTCTTCTGAAATTCCACGAAGAAAACTATAACATCCCCAAAAGAAAAAGCATTACTAACTCCACAAATCTCTGTAGCCGCACAAACAAGCCCCTGCAATTATTCAGTTGACGCCAACTTGAAAATTCCGCATGGCAGTCTCTTTGGAGACCAAGTTTTATGATTCCAATCTCTCTCCTAGAAAGAGGGGGTGACGAAACATACAAACACTATAACGTTGGTTCCTGTCTTTGGCAGGAACACCATAATTATCACGTTTTTCCTTCTTTGTCTTTCCTTTTTTGTTTGTCCTTCTATACAGAAGAAAAAGGTCCAGAGAGACAATTAATACGGAAGAGGGGATGAGAGCAAAATTCACATTCATTTGATATTTTAACTGTGTTCTAATAATGGCTGGTACGGGATGGAGGGAAAGGATAGGAATCATGGGATAAAAAAGATCACGAAAATGAAAAAGAGCCACGTTCATTTATCAGCCAAATTAACTCTTTTGGCGAGGTGATCAATGATGAAGTTCTGGTATAACTTAAAAGCCAACCAGGAAAAATGCATTACATGCCGAAATCCATCCATCTTAGCCTCATTTATAATCTCACTTTTCCATCCCCTTTACCACAGCACTATAAAAAGTAGAAAATCAAAACTAAAACCACTAAAACTGGACTCCAAAATGCTGATATCCTACCCCTTCATTCTCATTCTCATCCTCATCCTCATTCTCATTCTTCCCCTCCTGCCCCTCATCAGAACCTCATCCATCTCTCTCGTTCTTAAGCGGCCTCTAAAAGCCTCTCCATCTTCCTCACTAATGCCTACCAACGCCCTCACCTCTTTCAACTCTATCGGTAGACGTCTTAAACTGGCGCGCTGCAATTCCTGGAACCACATGAGAAGGATGTAGAGGCATAGACAGGCGAGGGCGAGGATCCAGATCTGGGTGAGATCGAAGTAGGGCTCGGTAGAGTTAATAATATATTCTGTAATAGTGATGGGTGTGTTTGGAGACATATTCGGGTTTGTGTTAGATAGAGTTGGGGTAGGGTTGGAGATTGTGTAGGGTGATGGTCGGTCGCTTAAAGTCGGGTCGAGCCTTCTTCCTCTTCGTAAAAATCAGAGGCGTGATATATGCAGGCACCAGTACCGATTATTTCCAAAGATAGAATCTAGAGAGCTATGATTTTCCAATTGTTGATTTCTTTTCAAACACCTTCTGGATGCTTTGAAATCTCCAAACATCCGAGCGGTTTTACGCCGGAGTGACTCAACGCCAATTTAGTAAATAGCCATCTTGAGTGAAAGAACGATATAAGGAAAAGCTAGATACAAGTGGTAGATGCTTAGAGCGTAACCATTGAAAACAACTGTGTGGTTGGAATAATGATTAGTCGTAGGAGTAGTGTTCTATCGCCTAGAAAACAAAACCCGGCTTTGGAGCTAAGTTAACCGACAGGCTTGTTACCACACTTTGCTAAATAAGTGAAAACTTTTCACTCAGGAATTATAATGATAAGGGCACATCGTTTTATTATATCTCATTCATTGGGTATCCATCTACTTGACTACAATAGCTACAGGTACTCAAAACCACTTGATATCAGCGATTCCCAAACGGACCTCGCCTGAAAAGCAAATCGCGCGTGAGCTCGTTGCTGTGAAACTGATTTCTTTTGTATCCTAGAACCCGCGAGAGAGTTCCTTTCAAACCAAGACATGACTGAAAACAAGATACTCCCATTCTAAGGAGGTATATGATAGAGAACCATACTCAACACTTCCACACAAGACCATCTAATTCGGATTTTCTGTCTTCGAAAACTTTTTGATCATAACCTTTCCAACTCCTGGCTTCGGGCTCTTAGATCTTGACTTTGGTCTCGAAAATGTTGGAGTTGAGAGGCTGCGTGTCATACCTCCGCTCAAGACTCTTCCAAATCGGCGCACCCAGAGCTCCTTGTCTGACTTGTCGATCATTTTTCCACCAGCAGGTAAAAGCTTCTCGTTGCGTACCTTTCGGGCGTATGTTTGCTGAAAGTCCCAAAGACTTTGCTTGGCTTCTTTGTTGATGCACATCGCCTCCAATTGCATGAAAGCTCTCTTGCACTTGTTTGTCTCCTCGTCAGCGTATGTTCTTGGAATTGTAACAAGACCCTCTTGAACTGTGACGTCGCTAGACTTCTTCTCGGCGCTCTCGTCTCCAACAGAATACGACATGTGCTGTTTCATGAGTTTTGGGTCTCCAAGGCACATATTGACTAACTCGGTGGAAAATCGATCATGCAGTGCCTGAAATCTACCAGCCCAGTAAGATTCAGACTCTGCCCTATCGACCTGAAGTCTACATGTCTTGCCTTCTGGTGTCGAAGTTGATGGAGACGATTCACGCCCAACCATTGAAGACGGGCTAGTCTGATCACTGGAATTTCGAGAAGAGCGAAAGATCTTGCTTGCAATGGATGTCTGAGTCAGAGAAGATGTCAAAGACGAAACAGCTGCAACACTCTTAGATTTCGGAATACTATGAGTTTGAAGTTTGGGAGTTTCGAAAGGATCAGATTGAAATGGATGAACTTGAATTTGAGGAGTTTGGAGTTGGGGAGGTTGAGTAGTGGTCGGAGGAACAGGACCAAGAAGTCGAAGGGTGTCGGCCTGTCTGGGTTTAACATTCTATAATAAGTCAGTAGAAGACACTCGCTTGGAATGGAGTGAACTCGCTTCTTTCTTAGGTGACAGAACTGGAGAGCTAAAGTAGCGGCGGGAGGAATGGTAGTTCTTATTGAACGCAGGCGTGGGAATTCGTGTTGGGGTAGTGATTCTAGCTGGCAGTTTGACTTCTGGCTGGCGGAAACGTGGGATCAGAGGGCTTGGTTGACTGAGGTCGTTAGTCGAAGCAGAAACTGTGAAACCAGAACTAGCAACTGTTGCAGAACTATAAAGTGGACGATCCCCGGGGAGGACATTGGTAGTGCGTCGTCTGCGGTATTGCCTCGGCGGACTTTGCTGTACTGGAATTGGAGGTAGATCTTTAGGAGCTGGAGGAGACATCATGGTGGCCATTTCCTGTTGGGCTTTTGAAGGCTGAGAAGCTTCAGCATTCATACTTGATGTCTCTTGTGGTGGGTTCCTTGGCATGTCCAAAGAAGACAAATCAGAGATTCTGGAACTTCGAGGAATATTACTCTTATGGTAGCTAGATCGAGGTGGAGGTGAGGTCGAGGTGAATGCTGTGCGATTTCGGTGCTCGCTGGTGTCTGTGGACATACACAAGCAGTCGAAAGAAAACCTTCTACCGTGCGTTCGAGGCTTGTCTCTGAACATGCCTGAGAAGCGCTGAGTTGCTATATCGCGCACTAGGAGGAGTGAGGTCAATGGTGTTGTGGAGAGTGGTCGAGGAAGAATGAGATATGCCTGCGGAGATTGGGAGAGTATAGCGTCCTGAGTTCGGAGGTGAGTTCGAAGGAAAGAGCACTCGTTACTCTCGGTTAATGGCACGTAGCTGGAGCAAACACTAAGATATGCTACAGAGAATCCTCGAAGAGATTTGGGAGCAGACAATAGATAGATCTGCCAGCAGAGTGGTAGCAAACACTGAGCACAAGGCTCCCGCGCAAATCGCTACGTTATTCATAACTCTATGGATGCCAACTCGGCATTCTATAGTCTAATATACTGGATCTCCAAATCTCACAATTCAGAACGCAGCCCTTTCGTGGTCTCATTATCATCACCATGCCATCCTTCAACCTGAAATTCATATTTGGTGTCTGCAGTTCCTCTCTCGATGGGTTTTCCGTTGGCATCATACAATGACCTCTCTCTGTATGTGACTTTGCCATTCCAATCGACCAGGATAATGGTCTGCCGTTGAGTGCCGTAGATCCCCGTCATGAAGTTGGATGTATCTGGTTCAAGCTTGACTTCTGCAGTTCCGTTCTCTAACGGCTTTGCAGCTGCGATTTCATCCGCCTTTGGTACTTGCTCTGGCGCAGTAGATCCAATAGGACGTATGAAAATTGATTTCCTCAAATGAACAATGTACTTCTCAAACTCCTCGCCCTCTTCAGCCGGCGGTAGTGTATCCGTATCTAAGACTCCGTAAAGTGCATCGACCAGTTTTTCTTCCGACCATCCCTCTTGCGCTGCCTTCTTCACCGTCTCCAGTGTCATTTCTTTTCCCATTTCAACTTTTGGCCATACTTCTGGATCATGGAAGGAGGTATTGCTGAGTGCGTGAATCTCATCCCTCTGACCAGCTATCCAGGGAACTGCATGCAAGCCATCACTTCTGTTAGAAATGATTGCCAACGGGTCCACTTCCTTCCCTCGTTTCCGCAATTTTCCTGCCAACAAGCTAAACCCTCCGACGCCTTTGACACCGCCATTCTCAAACAGTCTCTTCACAAATGAATCTGTGGTTTCGTTCTTCTCGGCCCCGAGCCATGCCGTAACCATTCCTCCTCGACTTCTCAAGCCCTGTACAGGATGTTCAGCATCGTGCGTGTCTGTCTCTCGGTAATTCGTGAGGACCGCGAAATTGCCCGCCTTGGTAATCCCTAGCCAAGTACCTTGCTCCGCGCGTTGAAGATCGCGGGAGGAAAGGACTTGTTGATGGTTCTCGTCGGTATTCCACCAATGCGGGAGTGAAGTCGGACGCAGGATGAACTCGTCGCGATTGTCGAGAATTATGAGGGCATATGAGGGATGCGCGGTCGTTACGATAGCGATGCACATATTTGTTGGAATGCAGGTTTGAGTTTGTACGTGTAGTTGGACGTGTACTGGTAGTCTGGTGGGAGGCAGAAAGAGTGAACTGGACTCTTTGTTATGTACACGCTGGCGTCCCAATCATATTGGCATGGTCTGATGTCGCCGTTTGAATCTGCTGATGTTCACCGCCGACGCCGCTCGCCGAGGATGTTTATTTGGGGTCCATATTCGTCCATTCGGTGTCGGACAGTCTCAAAGGATCATCAGCCACCTCCACAGTTCAGCCACAGGGGAAGGGAGGAAGGGAACAGGCGGCATAAGGAAAGTCAGATGATGAATGAGCCCTGCTGTGCCAACAAGGCTGCAGCTGATCAAGCAAGACGTTAATGTTGAAGGCGCCGGCGTCGTCGTAATGACTTGTAGGCTACGAGAATGACCGACAGACGCAAGACGTATCCTGTTGAGTATTGGGTGGCCAGACTGTGTTGTTGCAAGCGCAAAGAACGCAGCGAGAAGAGGGAACAAAGTCTGAGCCAAAGCTAAAGCTAAAGCCAGAGCCCAAAGCCCAAGCCCCATGACGCCCGATAAAGCTCCCTGGCCTGGCTCCCGGTGAGATAAGAAACACACTAACGCCTCAACCTCAAATACACTCCAGCTCGCCCTCTTCCTTCCTCCAACACACCGTCCGCTACTACAGTATTCGACCTCCAGACTCTTCCTTCGCCATCTCCGTACAACCACCCACCCAGATACCGGGTTTGAATACCATAATGTTTGATACCTTTGCAACCCTCTTGTCGTAAGGATACCCCGCCATCTTGCTGACTCCGGACTCTGCATCCGGTGCACTCGTTTGTATTGAGCAGATCACTATTCAACAGTAGGCTGACTCTCTTCTACAGCTCGATTCCTACGTTTGTGTTCCCTGTCTTTGCCTCGTACAAAGCTCTCAAAACCACCGATCCAGCCCTTCTGACACCATGGCTTATGTATTGGGTTGTGTTGGCCTGCGCATTGCTCTTTGAGTCATGGGTGGGCTTCATTCTGGTCTGGTAAGCAAGCAAGCGCACATAGACTCGTTCAAACAGCCAGCTAATGCGATTCAGGATCCCCTTCTATGCCTGGATTCGTCTTGCTTTCCTGCTCTATCTTATCCTCCCTCAAACCCAAGGCGCGCGAGTCCTCTACCAAACCCACGTTCATCCATTTCTCGAAGACAACGAGCATGCAATTGATGACTTCATATCATCTGCTCACGAGCGCGCGAAAGCAGCAGGCCTTACGTATCTCAAGCAAGCCATCGAGCTTATCAAACAACATGTTCTAGGCCTCCCTCCTAAGGAAGCCACACCACCATCGACCCCTTCAACCTTTAGCTATGCTCAGAGCTTGATCGCGCGCTTCAACCTCCCATCAGCCAGACCTACATATCCTGCAACCCCTCCAGCTGCGACCAGCACCGCGAACGACTTTTATTCTCTTTTGGCTTCAGCTGTTACGGCTGCGACGTCTGCATCCATAAATGCTGCGACAGGCAAGTCCACGCAGAATGTTGATCTATCCAATTCTGGATCCTTGATTCCTCCAACCGTATCGGGAGCCGATCGCATCACATTTATTGCTGCCCAGCGCGAACGATTGGCTATTTTGCTGTCTGCCCTTGATAAAGAGGCAAACAACCTTCAGAGAACTGATGCTCCTATGAGATCGCTGTCCCAGATGTCCTTGGATGGAAGCCAGGAAGATGATGAGAGACCAAAGAGTTCAATGAGCGGATTGAGTAAGAGTCGAAGTGAGGCTGATTTTGAAAAGATTGATGCCGAAAGCGGGGCCGAAGAAGTCGAGACGGAAAAGAGGATGTTAGCAAAGCGAACTCAAAGTGGAAGTGGAAGTTGGATGCCTTGGAGCTGGGGTGCAACAGGAAAACCCGACGAAGGACCTGATACTCCCATGAGTGGAACTGATGAGTCTCAAGGGAAGAGTACTGGGATTGACACCTAAGGGATTACTGAGTATTTTTTTGATATTATTCTGGAGTTTTGGGCGGGGTATTGAAGTCTAGAGGCAGACGGATTTCCTCACGGGTCTTTTCCTGGGACAGATTCTCAGACACGGTCTTTTAGAGAACCGCTGTAGTGGTTCAAGGCAGCATCACAATCCTTGTAAACAATTCAAAGCAACATATTATCGTTGCTCTGAAGGACAATTACGGTACCTGTCTTGCTTGTATCGAGGGGTTCTTGACCCCTGTAAGTTTACCCCTCATCGTAGATGATCCAATGACGGCATAAAATTCGTGCTCGAGGAACAAAAGCCCCAGATCTCAATTAGATTTGCCTCAATTGGAATCACTGGCGCAAAAATTAGCACACCAATTGCACTTGTAACTTTCCTTGCAAACTGAATCCTTGTATATGGTCAAGAACTGTCAGTTTCCACATATCTCAGTCTTATCAGTGATAGCCTATTCGTCCCTGTTGCTTGATAATCCGACACGGCATGAAGCTTTCAACTTTATCAAACCAATCCACAGTGCCCAATTAAATCTCGGGCGCAAAAATGCAAAACATGAGAAAGGGCTGGAGACAAGAATCAACGGAGCTATGAGCGGATTATCGCCGCTTGTCTCCGTGACTTCATTGCGCATTGGATGCACGTTGCCTGTTGCATGTGCCGCCGGTCCATGTCAAAGTCAAGGTATCCGTGCGAAGTTTAGTGAGTAGTACCAACCGGCAGAATTCATATAACCCCTCTCCCTTCTCTTTTTTTGTTCTTCTTTTCTTTTGTAGAAATCCAATCCAATTCGCATCAATCCCCCTTAACGTTCCTTGCCAACCTATACACAATGTCGACTGCTGCTGCACCAGAAGTCCCACCGACCCTCAAGGCGTCCCTCGAGAATAGCAAGGCTGAATATGTACAGCTGGGTAAATCGGGACTGCGTGTTTCGGTCCCCATTTTTGGGGCTATGAGTATTGGGCATCCAGATTGGGCACCTTGGGTTTTGGATGAAGAGAAGGTTAGTCCTTTATATTGTTTCTTTTTGCTTTTTATTTCGTGATAGCTCTGGGATAGGGTATTTTGTCGAAATCTAGCTGGACGGATGCTGTGAAGACGTTCAATGCTTTTCGAGGTTATTGTAATACCTCTTTTAGTATCCTGGTATATTTTTCGGGTTTAAAAGCATTTGATGAGCAAAATATCACTTCCAACATTTTCTCTTTTTTTAATACACAGAACTCACACATTGGAAATAGTCCCTACCATTGTTGAAAGCAGCTTACGATCGCGGTCTCAACACCTGGGACACGGCAAACGTCTACTCGAACGGCGAATCCGAAATTATTGTTGGCAAAGCCCTCAAGAAATACGACATCCCGAGACATAAGGTGGTTGTCCTCACGAAATGCTATGGGGCTGTTGGAGAGGAGCCAGGTCTGAGATCGATGTTCTTCCCGAACGAGATTAGGAGCAGTAAAGATTACGTGAACCAGAATGGTACGTCTCAAACCCAGCTACCACGGGTGCAAAAGACCCAAAGTTAACGTTCAAAATTCAGGACTCTCAAGACAAGCCATCTTCGCAGCCGTCGATGCATCACTAAAGCGTCTCGATACGCCATACATCGACCTCCTCCAAATCCACCGCTTCGACAAGAATACCCCAATAGAGGAAACCATGGAAGCCCTGCACGATCTCGTGCGTTCCGGAAAAGTCCGCTATATCGGCGCGTCGTCCATGTGGGCGACTGAATTCGCACAGCTCCAGTTCGTAGCTGAGAAGCACGGATGGACGAAGTTCGTCAGCATGCAGAACCACTATAACTTGTTGTATCGCGAGGAAGAGCGGGAGATGAACCGGTTCTGCAATGCTACGGGTGTTGGTTTGATTCCTGTACGTTTTCTTCTTCCTTTCTCTCTCTCTCGGGTTTTATTCATGTACATGTACTAAGTGGCCAAAAATAGTGGGCGCCACTCTGCCGCGGACATCTCGCGAGACCGCTTGAGAAATTCGGAACCACGACCCGGTCGAAACCCGAGAAAGAACTCTCGGATATCGACACCAAGACCATTGGGCGCGTGCAGGAGCTGGCGGAGAAGAAAGGCTGGAAGATGAGCCAGGTTGCGCTTGCGTGGATCAACAAGAGAATCGCGAGCCCCATTATTGGGTTTAGTAGTGTTGAGAGAATCGAGGAGGCTATTGACGTGAGAGGGAAGACGCTCACTGATGAGGAGGAGAAGTATCTTGAAGAGCTGTATCAACCGAAGGCTGTTGTGGGTCATTCTTAAAGACTGCTGTGGTGATGGATATGTTAAGCGAGCAAAGCACTTCGAATTTGCGAGATGTTAGACAAGACAGGTCTTTCTTGAGAGAGTCTTTAAACTTGTTATCAAATCAGGTCTATATAAGTAAATGAATGTATGTGTTGCAAATAGCAGAATATTGAATCCCTTCCAGAGAGCTGCCTCATCTTATCATCTTACATACGACGAATCTTACAATCCAGCGAAACTGGGCAAGAAAATCCGGATCACTCTATACGCTTCTTGAATTCTCCGGACGGCATCTCATCCACATTCTAAGGAAGACTGTGCTCGTCAAGACTGAGCCGCTAGCTTGCCTCGGAGAGGATATACCCGGGGTGAAAGTTGACCATCTGCATCTTCTTGCGATCTACCTGCTCGGCTAGTGCTTGCAATAAGAGATAACAGAGAATAGGATGGCGTAGCACATGTAGTGACGTGGCTATGAATTTTGTGATATTTCTCCACTATATCAGAATGAGTAGGGATAAGATCCAAGATGCCACTGTTAAGGTCTCCTGAGACTTGATGACAGTTTGCCGTAGATGTGGTTTGGAAATGAACGAGAATATACTGAGCGAAAGAAATTAATATTAAAATGAGTCTTCTGTGTGTGGAACGGTGACTTTAATCCTGGCCTCCAGATACTTTTCTACGCCTTCCTCTCTCTCTCTTGTACAAGGCCATAAGCCGAACGGTGACTCTAGAATTCTAGTAAACCTTCAGTCAATTCATGTATTATGTTATGAATATAGGAACGTAATGGCTGCACATTATTTTGGGACGTATTAGGATTTGTGATTTCACTTCGTGGTCATATTGACGCGGAACAGTTATAACATAGCGAAGAGCGGATGCGGGAGTAGTGCGGAAGAGATGCGGGAGTCCGCAATTATCGAAACAGCGGAGTCAAAACCCCGCCATATATTACAATGAAGGTACATAACTTCGTAATCTTGAATCGAAAGGAATACTCTTGGTGGGATTGTCGCTAACACAGAAATGGAACAGTCTAGACTTTGAAGCAGAAATTGAAGCAGAAGTGATCGGGATAGACGATTTCATTTATTCGTCAACTTGAAAGAGGATATATCATATCAATCCCTTACTTATTAAACGGGGAGGCCAATGCGAACTCGCTACACGCTTCGGCGTCACCAATCAATCGACTAAGAAGAAGCACCATCATGTTTAAAGTTTATAGCACGACGCTAAAACGCCCCAGTGCCGCTCAATAGGAATGCATTTCCGCATCAACCCGCAAAATATTTTTACATTCTGATTCCTGTTGAACCGCTCTCTCTCAAGGACCAGCATAGCTTCTAGGAATATGATCACTCATGCTCCTTTCGGACCCACCAGAAAAGCTTGCACCAGATGTAGGCTTCATAAGCGAAAATGTAACAAAGCACAACCTTCGTGTGGTCTCTGCAACCGGTGAGTAGCATTACGTTTATTCACACATGTTGGATGTCTGGTCCGCGAAGTTGTTTGTCGGACGCTTACTAGCGATGCAATTCAGTCTCCGTCAGCCCTGTGTCTACGAAGAGTCTGTTGCATATGTCACGCCACCAGAGGCTTCGACTGAGGAGGCATGGGACAACACTCCTAGCCAAGAAGCGCTCGAGCCAGTCGACGTCAAGGGAAATATCATTGCAAGGCTTCCTGATACAGATCCGAGAGAAATAATGACAGTTTACTTTGAGAATATACATCCATGGTTTGGTATCTTGTCGCAATCCGCATTGTCTGGCACGCACCCGACCACTTGGGATACCATATCAGTCGAATTTGCTCTCTTCTGCTTCACGATTGTGCTTCTGAACTCTGCTCCTCAGGAGCTGCAGGAAACTTATAATCTTCACTCTGAACACAGGTCAATGTATCTTATGAGCAAGACCTGGGTTTCATTATTGGAAGGAGCTGGACTCAATTCGATGGACTTTGTGAAAGCGAGGCTACTCATCACTCTATTTGAGGTCTCGCATGGTTTCAACATGGCGGCTTATATTTCAATCGCTAATACTGTCAGGGCTGCCGATGCGCTTGTGGTATTCCAGCAAGAAGAGGTATCCCAAATGTTAACTGAGGAGGATCTAGAGGAATACAGAATGATATGGTGCGGTATCGCAATATTAGACAGGTTTGCTGCCCACGTACTTGGCAATACTTCTTTTGTTTTTGAAAAGTGTACCGATCATTCATTGACCATATGCGATAGATACATCGCAACAGAAAATGGCAAATGGCCTCCGGTAACAAGGTGCCGACCAATTCCCCCCGAAAACCCGCTCTCAAATCCCTTGAATATCCTGGAGCACCCATCAAATGCCATTTCAAGGCTATTCGAGGCATCGACTCTCTTAGAAAATGTACACACGGCGCTGAGTCAACCAACACCACAGGTCTCTTTCAACATTGAGGAGGCGACTATGATTGTGAAAACCTTACAGTCCTTCGAGGCTGTCGTCAATCAAGAGATCCCCCCGAACTCAAAGCTTTGCAGTAGTTGTCTTAGTCTTTCAAGCACGTAAGTAAATACCTCACAGAATACTTCAGTCTTTTAAGAACTATAGAGCCCTGCTTTTCGCGGCTGAGAATGGAACCAACACGACATCTCCTTGTTTTTCTCAAGAAACTGCTTTCCGAGCAAATGCCTTCTTGAACACTGTGATTGATGGCATTGTCGAGATGGTCACAGGGTTAAACGGAGAAATCATCATTGCCGAAGATCTGTGCATCCCGCCCTTTGTCACATTTCTTATTTACAAAGCTGCCGCAATAACGACGGGAAGATTACAGAATGGCATTGAATCAGAAGCAAACATGAGGAGATTGAAAGTTCTACGAAAGAGTCTGAGTGTCGTAGCCCAAAGATGGCTAGCTGGAGGCAAGAAAAAAGCCCGTCCCAAATATTTTCAATAATCGTTAACTTGTTTAAGCACATTTTTTGAACTTACTAGATGAGGATACAACTCCGAGGATTTTAAAGGCACTTAGGAGCTAGTCATGAAGCTGTCTTTGGATCTCAGATGTGGTTCAAGATAATCGGAAAGAAGCTGCCAATTTCATTTTGAGCAAGAAAAGTATTCAAAATTGTCATTTTACTGACCCATAATAATGTACCACCTTTCTATCCCAGCAGTCTTTGCATTAAATAAGACGAATATCCGTCCAATGGGCTTCTAAGTCTTCCGGGATTAAGTTATCTGTTTCTGCTGGGTGATCAGTACCTGCACTGCGAGAACCTTGCAAAAGTATGTTCCAAAACCTAAGGATATTCGCGGAATATTGATCTTCTTCATAATCGACCGACGGGTCTTCATTCTCAACCAAGAAATAGCCTCTACGATAATATTCATTTTCTCGTAAATTTGTTGGCTCCAATAGGAGACCATGAAGATAATCAATGGATCCCCTCTCGTAGTGTTCTTCTGAAGTATCCAATCGCAAAGGAAGACAGTGAACTTTGCTACCGTCATGAAGATCGTCAAAATCGTGGTTTAAATGCATTGCTATATCAGTCCCAAATAAGCACATAGCTGTACTTGAAAAGCTCCTGAAATCGATGGCTGAGGAGACAATAGCTCCTTTAAGATTTATGTGGCCGTTTGTGATTGCACCATACGCATCCCCGATGTCTTCAAGGGTTGTTTCTGCGTGAAGCACCTTAATCAGAGCATGCGTATTGCTGAGATTATTTCCAGCAGTTGTCATCGATTCAGTGCCAACCCTACTTTCATAACCCACATGGTTCAGACCATTACTGTCGAGCGAAGCCCAAGACCAGGATGGCGCACGAAAGACTGGACTTCGTTCGGCTGACGAATCTAGTTGTGTGTACCACAAGAGCTGCTCAATTATAGTCTCCGGTGAGTTCCACAGCCCAGCTACATACTCCTTTTCAGGAATCAATAACCTAGCTATACCGGAAATTGCAAGGAATATGTCTTTCTGGGGAAATGTCAAGTCCCGTTTTGAATACTCGTGAATAGCATTGTCCCACACGTAATACTTGTCGTGTGAGGGCGGGGTATACTTGAACAGGCGTTCATGCTGCTTGTGAATCGTGTCGGGATCCATGTTGATTTTCGTACCTTCATTCAGAGTAATACCAGAGCTACCGGGGTGACTCTCGCAAGCTCGGAGCTCAGGACACTCCCAGAACACCTGGCCTTTTGCATAGTGAAGTACGCGTGGTGAAAGCATGATCTCTTGTAAGACCCATCCGCGCGATGATAGTGGACTGTTGTCAATCTGTGTTGTCCAGATATCGTCTGACATGCAATAGTACGTATTTTGAGGCCGTCCAAGCCAAGTGGTCGTTATTTTGCAAGGTGTCACGAGTCTTGGATCCCTATTATCAAAGCATCCTTCTAGGCCGTCTTTGGCTTTGGTCGCTGCGATATTACACCATGAGTGTCGATAGACCTCACCCATCATGGCCGCTTCTCGCTTCCAATCCTCCCTAGAATCCTGCATGATACAAAGACTATCGATCCATAGATATTGGATTCCAAGTTGTCTCGTAATCTTTATTGCCTCCTGGAATGTCTTCGGCAGCTTATTAAAAGGTATTTCCTGGGAGAAATTGACCAGAGTAGCACTTGTCAAAGTCAGTGGAACTTTGCCGCCCCAGCAATGCGATAAAGTCATGTACTTGGTGTGGCTCTTTAGACTTTGGGATAGGCACAAGGATATTGGGTCATTCTCATAGTGTTTAATATCAAGAAGTCGAGTTGGAAGAAAGTCGTCGCTTGCCGCAAGTCTTTTGCAAACAACATGTTTATCTGAACATTCTTTGAGCCACAGTTTCGCCATGTCGAGTGTTCTCTTCGATTCAGAACTCTTCTCGATATCTGGTGAGATTGCTGTTACAGACGATTGTATTGCTGTATATGAAAAGTTAGATATCAGCACGGTTGATTCAAATAGCTTCATACCTGCAGTTGGCACTAGCGATACGAGCGCACTTTGCGCTCTTATCGAATCAGACCCGCCTTCTCGGAGTTTAAACGTCAGTTGTATGGCGTGAATATTGGGGGTCGTTTCATCTGGAGTATCACAGCCATACACGTTGTATGTTACTACTTCGGCCTCTCTAGCACGTGCCTTAGTTGACTCGAGAGTATAACTCCAGAAGATAAAACAAAGGTGGCAGCCTTCCAGAACTGCTTGCTGATACTCCTCCAGCGGGCGGTATGGCCTGTCGTCATACACATCTCTATCTTCTACTCCACAAAATCCCAGCTTCGGGACACGACCATGGGTGTAAAAGGTCAACTTCAGACCAAGGAGATTTTGGCAAAAGGCACACAGCTGGGATTGCCCTGTCTCATACACCGATTTTCTATCACCAGGCTGTCGATCTTCAACGTCCATAACGTCAGATTAAAGCATCAAACAAATTCAGAAAACCGAGGGACTTGGTGGACATAGATTGTGGCCCTGCCGAAATCGGATGTTGTGTCAAAAACATTCTGGAAGCCTTAGATTATAAAACCATTTATTCATACTCGGCTCTTGATGTTCACCGTAGGACCACCAACTGCTTATTTCAGGTTACACCTTTTCCTGTCACGTGTGATGTTCTGCCAGCAGCACTGTTGAGAAAGTGAAATGGCATTGCAGATTTAATTTATGTATGTAATACAACTATTTTAGTCTACATATGTTTTATATAGTTGCAATGTTTTAAGTATCGACGTCAAAATTCGAGTAATAAATAACTATTTTTCAAGGAAAATTCAAGAAACAATGAAAGAAAATCTCAACCAAGACACTATCACACTCAATCGAATTAAAAATTCAGAATTCAGGGTTTTTCGGATGGCAGTAAAGTCAAGCCTGTCTTATTGATAAACTATCTTCGAGCGTAATTCCTTAGTGATGAGCTAGTACGAAAAGCTTAAGCTAACCCAATCTTTCAGCGACCATTTGCTTAAGCTCTTCTTCTGTCAAGCTATCAACCCCAAGCAGCTCATTGTCCGTAACATCGTATGCAGACCCATACTTGTCTCCTGCAAAGACAGTTGATTTGACAAACTTCATGATAGTCGGAAAGCTGAAATCCCCAGAACCGAAAGAAGCAATTGCCTCTTGCATCATATCGCTCGTCTTTACCACGGTAGTCTCCCAATAAATCTCAGGTTTGAGTTCCTTAGCAATAGCCAACAAATTATTCTGTGTCAGAATCACTTGAGAGATATACATAACGCGATTTTTCGTCTCCTCGGGATGTTGAAGTGTACCAGCGATAGCTTTGCCAACACTAGCAAAGGAGTTGGAGCTGATTCGGTTGTTACCGGCGTCGTAGAGCTCTGCTTTGTGATTCTTAAAATCAACGATCCCGATTTCGCTCAGGATCAATTCCAAGGATGCGCCAGTAGCAAGAATGGTGTAGGATATTTCTGATGTCTCTGACTTCTCAAATAGGTATTTCTGGATTTTGGCCGTTGAAGAATAGACCGGGTATTCATGGAGCTTTGTATTGCTGGAGATAGACCCATAATCGGATGGAATGAATCGGTTCACACCAGCTGCAATAGCGGCATCGATGAGAACGGTTTGGCCTTCCAATGCTTCGGGACCGATAGTCGAGACAACTGCATCTTGACCTTGGAGTGCGGAGGTGAGTGATTCGACAGAGTTGTAGTCCACCTCAAGAACAGTGATAGAGGGGTCGTATGTGACCGACTTTTGGCCACGAGTAAGAACCGTGATTTGAAACTTAGCATCGACGAGAGCCTTGAAGACATGTTCTCCTAGTTTTCCAGTAGCCTGTATGTGTGCGTCAGCTTTTGGATGGCAAAGGAGTAATTGAAAGTATCATACGCCTGCAATTGCAACATTTTTAATTCCAGACATGATGATGAGAGAAGGCGAAATGAGTTTTTGAAAATTTATTTGAAAAGTTTTGTATTGGATGTTTGAGAAATGTTGTGCTGGGTCTGAATTTGAATGGCAAATTTATGGCAGTCGAGACTGCTTCTTTATACCTCAACATCGTTCTTTGACAACAAACTGAACACCCCATCAAATCTCGAAGTCATTAAACCGGTTGGCTAAGATTAGAGTAAAACTCAATAGGATAACCATGCATCGTCTCGCATTTACATTATGCAAGCTTTAGACTCTCTGTAAAAAGATATACTTCCGCAGCACTCCCGCACAACTTCCGGACTACTCCCACACTTCACTTCCGCGCGTGTTATTTGTATGGGTTAAACATGCAAAGTTAATCATTCGAAAACAAAGTGTGTTTCACGTTTCAGATCTGAGGGAGCAAGCAAATTCCCAGAAATAATACTTATATGCCGTAATGCGAAAGAGAAAGTGTGACCGTTATTTTCTAAAGTGCTCGCTTCGCGTACAGTAGATCTTCGTTATGTTTCAACCAACTCTCCTCGAATACCTCAGAACTATCCCTGTTTTTCATATCAATCAGATTTGTAACTAAAAATCATTATGATTATCTGCATCAAGAAAGTTCCCAAAACACCTATCTAAACATTACACTTCCTCACTTCACAAGATCTCATGCCTGTATACGGAAACAGTGATTATATTCAAGAATACAATCAAATTAATGATAGTTTTTGCTTCCTGGTTCCCATACACCGACCACATCAAATTCGAAAGATAAAAATAAGAATAAAATAACAAGAAAATAACAAGAGAGAAAATGTCCATCTGAAAGACGGACCTGGGTCAAATACACAGAAGTAAACTCCGCTTCATCTTCTACGTGGACCCTGCTTTGAATATTTCATGATTGTATCACTTCTTCTCTCTTTGGGCTTCGAATCTTTCTTCGCCTTTATTGAATTTGACGTTTGCTTTGTTTCTTGCTGGGTAACTTTCTTCGCCTCTTTTGGTCTTGAGTCGTGCTTTCGTTCAGGATGCTGCTGCTTGCCAGTCTCATGTCTGATGGCCTGAAGGAGATTCCTGCTACATATTGTGTCTTCGTCTTCTTCTCCCAAGACAACTAGCTGAGACTTCAAGGCAGCCTTGCATAGTTCTTTAGCATCGTTGTACTTCTCTGTGAAGTACATAGAGTAGGAGAGATTATACATGGCTGATAATGTGAGTTTATCTTTGTCCCCAGCTAGAATCTTCCTTCTTTCAAGTACCTCTTTAAAAGCATTCTCTGCCTCCACAAACTTTTCCTGTGCCATAAAAGCCCATGCAAGCTGCTCAAAAACCCATTCATGTTGCTCAGCAGCCCACTTGTGTTCCGCGCTATCTCCTCCTAGGATTTTGCTCCAGGATTTTAGCAGCTGCTTAGATAGATGTTCTGCTTCTCTGTATCTTCCGAGGCGACCTAATACGTATAAGTAATCCTTGCCATATCTCCAGGTATCCGTATTTTCTTCCCCATACACTTGTTTTGCTTTGCTTATTAGTTCTTCGTAGATGTCTTTGGCCTCAACGAATTTATCTTGAGATCTGAGACATCTTGCAAGACTTTCCAAAGTTTCCAATGTCTGGAGATGCTTCCGACCTAGATGCTCCTTTCTCCAACGCAGAACTGTACGGCATTTACTTTCTGCTTCTCGATATTTCTTCGCCGCAAACAAGTCTTCCGAAAGCAAATGCATAGAATCATATACCGTGGAATCGTTGCATCCGATCATATGTCGCCTCAACTCCAGGATATCCCTCGATATCTCCGAGGCTTGATGATGTTTATTTTGACAAGTGTAAATAAAACGAAGGTAGTGGTATAATTCTTCTGTAGTGGGGCTCGAAGAGTCGACTATTTCCATGCGTAAATCCAAGGCATCTCTACATGTAGCTTCGGCTTCTTCATAGCGCTGGAGCTTACAGAGAACATGCGATATGCTATATTTGAAACTCATCTCGTCTATATTCTTCGGGCCAAATACTTTCAAGCTGAGCTGTAAAGCCTTTCTATATTGCTTCAAGGCTTCGTCATAGAGCCCCTGAGTGAAGAAATTATCGGCTCTGCAATCTAACAAGAGCATAGTCACAATCTGGTGTTCAGAGTTGGTTTCATGCAGTTTCAAAGCCTCGCTGCACCGCTTTTCTACTTCGTCAAATTTGCCCTGACCCATCAGTAAATAAAGCAGGTTTATTAATATCCCGAAAATTGGTTCATTGCTCGAAAGGGTATCTGTTGGATAGGCTTGGAGAACTTGTCGGTATAACTCTTCCGCCTTTGGCTTATCTGTGCGACTTATGATATCTCCTAGTATTCCCAAGGTGACGAGGGCATCCATATCGTTCGGTCCGAACTCGCGTGTTTGTGTCTCAAGGGTAATGTGTATGATCCTTTCAGCCTCCGAAACCATACCTGTGATTTCAAGCCAAGATGCTAGACAAGACCTAGCAGATAAGTATAGGCGACTACGTGAACCAGTCAACCTCTTGTGTATTGCAATAGCCCTTTTTAGCATGTCTATAGCAGCAACAACCTCATTTCTGTTAGCTAAGAGATAAGCTAATCTTTCTATGAAATTTGCAAGCCTTTCTCCTAGTCTTGGGTTTTGAACACATGAAGTATTATCAAGTTGTATTTCCTCACTAGATGGGGAGATGTCGCATGTTTCTCTCTCTTCCGTTCCATTCCAGTTAACTCCGATAATGGCCAGGCTATGAGGTATATAATGCTCTAAAAACCGAAGTTTGGAAAGCGGTGGCAGGTTTCCTTCAATAGAGTCAAGTGCTTGGAATGTCAAGTTCTCTTTGTTACTGTGGTTTAGATGGGTTTTCAGCCAGCACTTAGCAGCGATATGAACAAGACGATGTAGATCATAAAGTTCAATCTTCTGGTCTCCTATATCGATCGATTCGCTTCGTTTTGAGACGAGAGAAAAGGATTCCAACAGGCCCATCGATTCGTAAAGTTCCCCGTCATCTTTCTCTACTTCAGACCTTAGAAGTGTCTCTGGAATTGCCTGTGGTGAGAAATGGCTCATAAGCATCAACTTCTGAGCTGCAACTGGATGGTTTTCATTGATATGTCTGAACGATATTTGAAGTGTCATGGCCACCGAGTTTTTCGCCTCTGGCTCTCTGATATCATCATGGAATTCTTCTCTAAGAAGATCAAACTTATGATTATCACTTTTCTGATAAAGTCTTATATAACTGGTGATAGTGAAGGCACGTCTGGATATATAGGAAGCCGCCTGAACAAGAGCCAGCGGTACATTATCAAGTAAATCGGCCAAGGTATCTCGCTCTTTATCAGTCGAATTGGTAAGCCTCTTTGCTAGCAGTGCTTTGGATTCTTCTAATGTAAACTTGGGAATTCTCTCGCGACATTCCGGGTTGAAGGTATAAGCAATATTTTCGTTTCTTGTCGTTAACAAAATCGAACCATATGAGGTGTAGGGCAAGAAGTCAATAAATGGATCTGAAGTGCTCCATAGAGAATCTCTGCCGTCTGCGTTGTCGATGATTAACAACCACTGCTGCACATCCTCTGATTCCATTTGTCTCTTTATCAAACGCAATCGATCAGACACTGGCGCTTTAGGGTCCCAGTCCGGAATTTCAATTTCATTTGCGATATTCAAGAAGTCTTGTTGAATTCGTTCCTTGGAGCCGGCGTAAAGCCAAAACACGGCATAAGTTTGCTTTCGACAATTATCTGCTACCTCGAGAGCTATGCGCGTCTTACTATTTATTCAGAGACCATCTCGTCAGAAGATACTTCGGCACATGAGTAACGCATTCATAAAGACTTACCCAATGCCACCAAATCCATACAATGCAACGCGATTATGTTTCCCAGCAAGAGTCAACATACTCGTTATCCGGGATACGTATTTCTCCCTACCGACAAAAGATTGTGAAGTATGATGCTTGACCATGAAAGGTACGCGGTTGTGGACCTTATTTTCTTGCCCTTGCAGCAAAGTTGTCAGAACCTGGAATCTGCTTGCTGCCAACTTTTGGTTCTCGACTTACCTGTGCCAGTTGTTGGCCACTGGGCACTAGGTCCATGAAAATAGTTGAATGTTCCTCCGCTGTACGTGTTGCCAGCTTGCACCCTAGCATTGCCTCCAACAGTGAAGTTTTCGAACGTTTGCGCGAACGCATTATCAGCCGACGTCGTAGGATCTTCTCTGCCTGACATGATTAATGGCAGACGAGTGCTGACTGCTCTTGCTCTTGAACTCATCCTCACTCGGCTGGGATTCTGACAGAATTTGATGGGAGTTTGATGTCGGAACGATGGCCTTGGTTCGATAGCCCGATACTAAGATTCTATCGAAGGGTGTTGTGGTCAAGGTTGATTGAAGCGCTTATGATGCTGGCTATTTGCCCAATAATATTTTAAGATTAGCCGACCTGAGTCTTGTCGACATGAACTGCAGCCTCACTTTCGTAAGCCAATTAAACCAATTCTCAGCCTTGCAAAACACCCAGAACAAGTTCTTTAACAACATCAGTAGTCGTGCAGCTTGTGTATGCTGGTATATTCAATTTTTTGCTGTGTCTGTCTACCAAGTACATCAAAACCCAAACTTAGTCCTCGCTTATACACTTTTTCACGAAAGTATTATAACCAAGCTCGCAAGGCAAGATTGAAACACACTTTCTTGAACAGCGGCGAAATAATTACTTGAGAAGCTTCACGCTTTTTCTCTAATTGCAGATTATATATGTATAATTAATTGATATCACTTCCAGGGGACGTTTATTCGGCATTAAACACCGTCTAACTGGTACTAAAACTAGGGAGTTTACCTAATCGAACTCACGATATTGCTATCCACTTTTTATATATCTATAATTCTCCCCCAGATTTTCACCGGTTTATATCTATACTACGTATTCCAAAAATAATATAACATATGACTGAAGAGGGAACTCTTACCGTCCCCTGAACTACGGACTAACCCCAACTCCTTCCTATCTGTCCTAGCATAGGCTTTTGTCTCAAAGTATGTGAAATTAATACCTAGTTTTCAATGCCAGCTTGATGGTATACAATGCTGAATAAGCGTTCCAGACTTATAGGTTACAGAATGAGATAAGCGAGCCTGACAGTTTACTTATTTACTTTTCCTATCCTCTTTGTAGAATCTGATAGCAAAAGCAATGCGTGGATACATCCGCACTACCTTGCAGTGCGTGGTGATCGAGGGTGATTACCTGTAGCTCTATGTACAGAATAGTGGATTCACTTATTCATACGCGGTGAGCTTGGAAGGTAATATAGTTATTGTGTATAGAGGGAGGATCCGTAAGGATCTGGTCACCTTATGAATTACTATAAAATGTTTTAAGAATTTGGATTTGCACCTTATTTCTCCAGTGTGAAGTCATTCACCTATCATATTTTAACTTATAATCAACTTCACTTCAAGATTATTATATCGTTATGCCTCAAATATCAAAGTGCTGAGTGCCTCGTATCGCATAGGTAACCAAACAAATGACAGAAGCGAGAAGAAGAAAAAACGAAGAAAAAAAAAGAAATGCATTCTAGAATGTGACAAAGCCGCGAATAAACCCGAAGTTCAATTACATGCATGGGCCCAAGTCTCAAGAGACATAGTGTTCTTATGTCATAGGTGATATGTGTAGGAAAACTTTTATATTTCGAAAAAAAGATATATATTCATCGGTTCGACAGTTAGAAAGTTCTTCCCTTCTCGAGCTCCACTTAGTCGCTTGACTTATTCTAGCGTACCGAGGCGCCCCCTGATCGCCATTCTATGACAGATCCAGGGTAACATTCTTACACCAGTACTGTGAGAATTATCATAAAAGGTAAACTACTCACACAGGATGAAGTGAAGAAGATTTAGGGACATCTAAAGTTACATTGCCACGTGATTCCAAATGATCTGAGATATCACGTGCATATATCCACTTCATCACTTACTCACTCACAAACAACTACCTGGACAGCCAATTGACCATAGTAGTATCAATCAGGAATTAATTGCCTATTATGTTGTAGCAAATCTCGGCACTTCTTTCTCAGGAGCCTCATTTTAGAGTCCTTGTCCTGCTGCTAGTACTGTACAAAGAATCACGCAACTCTTAGATAGCGTGATGTGATGATGATTGGCTAAAGCCGATTGCGTGTTTTAGGGGGATCGCCGGCTCTGGTAACAATCAGCAGAGCAACAGACTTCCATCTATGTCATTTGACCCCTCACGCCATGCAACCCATCATGCATTCCGGGAGCGGCAACAGCACAACCGTGAGACCAGTGGCCAGAGCGTGTGCAGCACTCCTGAATAGGCAAACGAGGAGGGCTCAATCTGCCGACCGAATTCCCCTTCTAAGCTACACTTTCTCTTGCTCGCTTTCCCCATGGTCAATTACGACTTCTGGCTCGGGCGAAGACAAAGAATTGATCTGCTCGCCATGTCGTCAGCGGTGGGGGGGATAGTGGGGCAGGTTTCCCCAGGTTTCCCCAGGAATTCAGGGTAGCGCTTGTGCTGGTGGCTTAGGAGAGGCTCGCTTGCGATTGCTCTATGTCCTTCTCAGTGCTCAGCTAGCCCGATGGGGAGCTCACGCGACTTGCATCAGACAATCAATCAGCTTGCAGCATGGCCTGACCCCGCCCGCCCTGAAACCTACCTACCTCAGCTCAGCTATCTTATCCATTGACCTGCCCGTTTCCCCTCTCGCCCTTCTCTTCCTCCCTTCTCATCATCAACTGATTCCTCAACACCTGCATCGTACCTGGACTCCCACTCCAAGAACTCACTCCCAAGCTTCAAAAGCTCAACCAATCTCACGGTCTTGCGATACACATCGTGAGATACAACAGCCTTACTTGACTTCCACAAGTAAGAACCCAACTACCAGTTCCAATCATGTCAGCCGATATGGATATCCAAACACCACTCACCAAGGTCGACTCTGCCGTCCAAGGAATCTCATCATCAAGCCCTCCCAAAGACACCACAAAGCGGAGAGCAAGTTCGAGTGTACCAGGCGTGTACAACATCAATGATTTAGGTAGGTGCCCATCTACAGCCATCTCGCCCGGACTTGCCGGATCCATCTCATCATTGTCAATTGAAGCATCAGCCTGACATCATCACAGAAAAGGAAGGAACAGAGCTGCTGATTGCAAAGGAGACGCAGAAATTAAACTGGTATGTTCTTTCATTTCGCCCTGCAAACGAGTTTACCCCCTTACCCCGCTCGGCTGTTGGGCTCGATTCGGGAGTTCTGGCTGATGGATGGTACCACGATAGGAAGATCAACAAGTCTCCGATGACAATAGAAGACAAAGAATATCTGAAGAAGATGCTCACAACACCGCCGGTAAAGAAGATCGACTTACATTTCCCGCTGGGTCTCGAGGTAACGGCGCGGAACCTGAAAGGTGTAACAATCAAAGATGCTTGCGATGCAATCTACAAGCAGTATCGGAAGAAGGTAAGCACCCATCTCTTCATTTCTAATGGCCCCGATGTCCCATAGTCCAGTGGTGTTGGTTGGGACTCTTTTTAAAAATCACAACTAACGCACGCTCTCTATAGGCGGATGATGAACTTGAGAACCCAGTCTTAGCAGGCTTCGAATGGGACAAAGAAGAATCATGGACCAGACTCATTGTCCACTGCAAGAAGGAAGGTGCACCACAGCCCAAGAAGAAGAGTAAGAAGGCCGGTCAAGAAGGAGATGACCTGTAAGCTTCGTCTATTCATTAACATGCTCCACGATGTCCTTCTCTGCATGGCAGACTCGACTAGAGCTTGAATACGACACTGTGCAATATGGCTGGCTGGTATCGGCGATAGGTGTTTCCCAGGTCGGCGAACCTGCGGATCAATGTGATAACACGGGATGACATTTTTCATGCGGTGATTTGGCTTTCAACTAAGCTGGTGCGATCGTATAGCTAGCTTTGATGTAGCTGCGTTGCTGATATATGAGAAATTCTTCTCTCCTCTCCTCTCTTCTCTGCTTGTGTATGCTCTGCGATATGCATCTCGGGATCTTGATGCCTTGATCTAGCCTCCGCAACAGAACCACACCCGAACAACACCCGGTAGAACGATAATGTAGAACTTCCTTCATCTCGTACGATGGACACATTCGCAACTTCGCAAATTCGCAGATGTAAAGCAGGAGAAGAAGGAAATCCCCGAAGCCATGTGTGCGAGGAAACACGCTAACGCCCAGACCCCAACCTCAAAGCAGCAAGTCCTTGCGTGCCCACTCTTGCTATCTCAGCTGTCAGGCTGTCAGCTCTCGAGATAAACAACTGCAGCCCCACCAAGATGTAGACGGTCGTAAGGTGGTTGCACGGCATTGCCGTGGTCAAAACCGACTACCAAAGCAGTCTCCAGAAGTTCATCCTTCCTTCTCATCATCAGAAACCATGGAGAAACGAGCCGCGGTACCTGTCACGCTTCCCAGAGCCAATCCTACCATTAGCTACTGGCAAGATCCCCCAGATGCCGAACTCGCAGACTACTTGAGTACAGAGAAAGTGTCTGAGACGGCGGAGACAGTGGTCATCGGAAGTGGGATAAGCGGTGCCTGTATTGCTTGGGGTCTCCTGGAGAAAGGTGCGAAGAATGTGGTGATGCTGGAAGCTCGACAAGCTTGCTCAGGTGCTACTGGCAGAAATGGTGTGTATACCTTTACGATTCCCATATTCTGGAATTGCTTCATGGAATTGCTTCAAGTTCGATGACAGACCTAAGCTAATTATGGGATGATTAGGTGGGCACACGAAAGCAGCCTCGTACAAATCCTTCCTCAACAGTGCCGCAACTCTTGGACTTCCTGAAGCTATCAAGATTGCTCGTCTCGAGTACCAGAATATCAAAGATGTGCACGCCTTCTCTCGAGCTCATAATATTGATTGCGATCTCTATAGTGGCGATACGGTGGATATTATCTATGACGAAGCGCAATGGAAGTCGGCGAAGGTTGCGGTAGAAACGATGCGCAATGCGATGCCGGAGGACATTGATGGAGCTGCACGGTACGAATTCTGGAATTCAGAAGAGACGATTGAGAAATTCCACGTCAAGGGAGACAAGCCCGTGGGGAGTGTGAGCTATTTTGCGGGGAGTTTGAGTGCATACAAGTTCGTGATTGGTGTGCTGAAAATGTGCGTCAAGAAGGGCTTGGGATTGTATACAAACACGCCTGCGCTCAGCATAAAGAAGGGCGCAGATGGACTCTGGCTGGTAGAGAGCCCGAAGGGGACTGTCAAGGCTAAGAGAGTGGTCCTGGCAACCAATGGTTATACGGCTTTCTTGGAGAAGAGATTCCAAGGTGTTATTGTGCCATTGAGGGGACAAATCACAGCACATCGACCTGGTTCCAAGCAGCCAAAAACTGGTCTTGGCGTTACCTACAGCTTTATCTATGCCGATGGCTACGAGTACATGGTTCCACGACCAAAGGGAAGCAAGTTCGAGGGCGATATCGTGATCGGAGGCGGTCTTGCCAAATCACCTGAAGCGGGATTATCAGAATTCGGCAACACGGACGACACAGCAAAGAACCCCATCATATCTGAATACCTGACCGAGACCACCGCTCGGTTTTTCGGCAAGGAGGGATGGGGAGATGATCATCCTGATGGCAGGATCCGCAAAGAGTGGACAGGCGTCATGGGTTATAGCAGTGATGGCTTCCCTTTTGTAGGCGAGGTCCCGGGTGAGAAGGGCCTCTGGATGAGTGCTAGCTTCCAGGGTCATGGTATGGTGCTTTGTTATCGAAGTGCCCTCGCTCTTGTCAAGATGATGAGTGCCGAGGATGTCCACAATTGGTTCCCGGATGCGTTTAGAATTAGAGAGGATAGATTGGGTGTCCAGTTTAAAGGGAGACTGCACACCGTCCCGGCGGATGTGAACCTGAAAGCGAAGCTTTGATACCCTTAGGTGTGTACGTACTCCGTATTGACACAAATCTTCGACTCGCATCAATATATTTCCTGTTACGTGGATCTTGAATGATGGCGTTGTGCAGAAGGTTGTGTGCCATGGTGTGTACATGGTGTGTACAAAGTGGCTGAAATGGCTATTTGCCTATTGATTGATAGTATTGCATGTGAATTAACTGGGAACGGGGGGTGGATATCGCGTTATTAGTGATGGTCCATTGTTTTGCTGTCAATCATGGAGCTGTTGTTGGAAATAATGCTGTCGGTCGCATTACTGCTGCCGATGGAGTTGTCTGTCGGTTTACTGCCATAGATGCAGATATAATCTTGTACTGCACGCCGGGAAAAAGATCTGCCGAATGCCCCTATGGTCTCGGCCATCAATAAAAACCTGCCTTGTGCACCCAGAATGGACTCCTCCTCCCATCATGTGTATGCAGTGGCTAGATGCACATCTGATAGCATCTGGCTTAGCTGGATCCAACACCACAACTCCCGCACCCATAGGCACTTCATGTTTGCACCTGCACATACAGGGGAAACAATTGCCGGAGGATCCAGAGGTATTTATATGGGGATCCTTCGGACTTTACACAAATCCACCATGAGATGTATTTGTCAAGATATCAAAATGCCGGAGTTGAGTCGAGTTCCCCAGACTCGCTCACGTGCAGGACAAGGATGGGCGGCGCACTAAAACCCCCGCCTTCTGCGCGGTGCAAATACGGCAAAGAGGATTCGTCGACGAGAAGAAAAGGGTAGAAAGATGAGCGGTCTCCCTCTCCCATCAACACCCTCGCGATCCCCAGCGTGACTATGAACATTCTCGAGACGCAAGTTACCGATCTCGAGTACCTGGCCGAATCACCCATCGCCCTGTCATCCACGAGCCCGCTCGCTATGAGTGGTCAGCACCAGCAGCAGTCTGCACTCAGCACAACGGAACGCCCCGCGGACACAGGGAGCGCGGGCGGAAAGAAGAGGAAAGTGGATGAGGATGGGTCGATGTCCATGTCCATGTCAGTGAGCGCCAACGACAACGGAAACCCAACATCGACCCAGACCAGGGCGAAGAGGAACCGCTATATCTCGATTGCTTGGTATGCTCTGCTTGCTCCGCTCGCTCGTCGTACAGTAATCCTCCTGCGCGGGAATTACCCATGGCGACTCTGTCCCGTTCTCACACAGTTGTCTCACTAATCCTCTCCGCAGCAATGAGTGCAAGCGCCGGAAGATCAAGTGCAATGGGAACTCAGTTGGTGCCCTCTTCTCATGCCGCGTCTTCGTAATGCTCATCTTTATAGCCCTGCCAACGATGTGGAAACCTCAATCTCGAATGCCAATATGCCCCGAATTGCTGCTCCAACGGTTTCAAGGAGTCGGACGAGTTTAAGCAGCTGAACGCCCAGGTCTCGTCCTTGCAAGACCAAGTTGATAATCTGTATGCGAGTCTGAATGCCTTGCGAGCCGGCGAGGGCTTTCAGCCGCAATCCGAGAGGTCGTTGTCGGTATCACAAACATCATTACAGCCAGACCCACCAGCCCCGAGATACCGACCGACTCAGAAATACCCACCGTTCCGTGGACCTACAAGTTCGTCATTTAGTTTAGATGTAGCCAAGAACACTCTGCAGAAAATGGGTTATCCCCATCTTGTTGAAGGAGATGAAGGCCTCTCAACCGAGGATGCTGCCTCACCACCCATGAGAAATCTACCCCCGCCAATGGACCCAAACCATGGTAACCCAACTCGAGATCCCATAATGTCCCTAAGTAAGGAGGAGATGATACGTCTGTGCCGAGTATATGAAGAAGAGATGGGACTTATGTACCCCGTAGTCAACATCGAGCAGTTGATTATACATGGATCAAATCTTTATGAGTTCATTGAAGCTGCATTGAGGACGGGCCTCGTCAAGGCCAATGGACTGGGAGCTGGAATCAGAGATGAGCAAAGTTGTATTCTGAAAACTGTACTAGCATGTGCTGCTGTTACGGAGGGGAGCGGGCATAGCGAGATTGGTAGTCGCCTGTTCGAAAGTGTTAGAGAGGCTGCCGATCGTATTTTGCATAGTGAAAGGATTGAGGTTAAAAGTCTTCCTTTCTTGGTGCTTGTGGTAAGAAATTTTTTTCATTATTTGAATAATTCGGCTTGCAAGCAAAGAGACAGACAAAAAAAGACAAAAAAATATTGGGGGCAAAAGAATAGATTTGACCATACGCAGCCTTCCTTAGAGGCCGCTTATGGACAGATCATTGGCCCCGGCAGGCATCGAACCTGCGTCTCAATATTATCAAACATTGTGTGCTAACCAACTGTACCACGGGACCGTTTGTTTTTCTTATTTGCTTCACTTTACCTTATTCTTTGCTATATACTTCTGTCGGATTCTGTACAAAGCTTAGACGTCGGACATACGTACAAGTTGGGCGTGTTTGCTTTCAATGCAATTGAATCCGGTACTCGGGGTTCTTCATAACTATGGAATGCATGGAGGGCTTGTTCATAGTAGTATCTAAGCACTCTGGGACACTTTGAGATTGTTTCACATGTCTGTTTTGTCATTTTGCTAACTCTATAAATTAGTCTATGTATCATTTCCACTGCGACGAAGAGGCACTAGCATGGCGTATAATTGGTCAAGTTGCACGAATGTGTATTGAGCTCGGCTTACATCGGCGAGATACTCTATTTAAGAATATCACTGATGACGAAGAAAGATCAAATGCCATCAAATTATTCTGGTCAGTATATGTCCTCGATAGAAGGTGGAGTTTTGGCACCGGGATGCCATTTGCCTTACAGGATGCAGACATCGATCCAAGTTTACCAGAACCTGTAAGTCATACTTTCTTGGCCAAGTTTGATGATACTGACCAAATTAAGGAGGTCAACATTCCGTACCTAAATGTAATGATTACCTATTCTAGGATTGGTTCCAAAGTCTGGAAGTCTATCTGCTCGTTCTCACCTGCAATGTCTCCCTCTCTCAATGTCGAAGAAATTGGTTATCTGGATTACCAGATCCTCCAATGGCAAAAGTCAATACCGCCAGAACTTCTGTTACCAACATCATCACAACCTCAAACATCTTCTCGAGCAATGCACCGTCTACAAATCCTTCTTTATCTAAGAAATAACCAGATGCGGATTCTCATCTACCGACCTGTCCTCCATTCCGCCTCTTCCATCCAGGAACACCTTAATTACGCAAATACCGTAGTTGAGCTAGCCAAAGACACCATCCGAGCTCTCACCCATCTAAATCAGACCTCAGACATATATCGCGTGCAGCAAGTCTGCTTCAACTATTTCTTGATCTCCGCACTGGCCGTAATCTTTCTAGCAAGCTGCCACGCTCCCGTACACTTCAGCAGCCTCTGCCGCGACGAGTTCTACATGGCGCTCGATCTCGTGAAAGGCTTCAGCAACAAGTCATGGGTCAGCAAGCGGCTATGGCGAACGATCAAAGGACTCAAAGAAGTCGGGCCCAAACTCGGACTCGCCCCGGACGTGAACCCGAACGGAAACGGGAGCAACCACAACAACCAAAACCATCACGAACACCGGGGCAGTAACTCGGTAGGAGAGGATGCGCATTCAACGGCCGCCCTCGCCATGGCTGGTCTTGCCGGCCACGAGATCTCTAGTCTTTACGGCCAGAGCCAGCAACAACAACAGTCACAGCAACAACCACAGTCGCAGCCGCAGCCGCACGACATCCCACCGCGCAACGGAAATAGTGGCAGCCCCGTCGATGGCTTCCAGATGAGCCACGAGATGACCAACCTCTTCGAGATGGCCCTCCAGGGCGTCAATGGCAGTGCCACGACGGGCTATATCGGCATGGATGGGAACCGCGACGACGGGCTCGGCTCGAATGCGTTTGGCGGCGAGGAGGAGCTGTATCGCCATATGCGGGATCTGTTCTAGGCTTCAAGTCGCTGTTGACGGTTGGTGCCTTGGTGGGTTGGGCTTTGAATCTTTTGCTTTTCTGGCGCGCTGTTCTAAATGGTCTTCGTGCATGGATGCTGGTGCATGGTGTTTGTTGTCGATGTTGATTTTCATGTCAATGTAGCGGGGAGTTGGTTCTGGGTGCTAGTGTTGGTTTGTTGGTGTTGGTGGAAAGATTGAATCGTTGCGGTTGCCTAGGTGTGTGCTGTGCTGTGCTGTGCTGTCACGATATCTATGATGTATTGCAGTAGCTTTGAATACTAGTGAAGTGTGTCTTTGTTGCTGTGAAGTTCTTTCCTTTTGGGATGATAGATACACAGGTAGGAAGTAGAAACACCATTCAGAGCCAACAAAGCATTACTTATTTCTGCACCACTGCACTGGACTGACTATACGGTTTAAAGCGACATTTTTTATTCTAAAAGGGTTGAATTCATTCACTCATTTCTTGAATCTACATGGGTATGCTTCTCATTTCTTTTTTATCATCCATCATAACTCAATCGCCGTCTCGATCTTCCCCACACACTCTCCGAAGCCTACCCTGCCGGCCTCCTCAGAGACGCAGACGCCACGGATCGTCACCTCGTCGCCGTCCTTCAGGAACTTCCTCACGTCCATGCCCGCGAGCATGATCTCCTTCTTCCCACCCTGGCACATCTCCAACAGACTCCCCAGCTGCTTGTCATCCTTGCCACTGATGGTCCCGCTGCCGAGCAGATCACCCGTCTGCATCGGACACCCTCCCGACGAGTGGTGCGCGATCATCTGCGGGAAGCTCCACAGGAGGTTCTTCGCCGACACCTGCGAGATGGTCGTCGTCGCACCATCGGGCGTCGTCAGATCCACCTCGAGATTGATGTCATAGAAGTTATCCGGGCGAGACTCCTTCAGGTACGATTGGACATCGGTCGAGTTCGGGAGGCCTGCCGTGCGGAAGGGCTCGAGTGCATCAGCCAGAACGACCCAGGGGCTGATAGTGGTAGCGAAGTTCTTCGCGTTGAAGGGGCCCAGGGGCACATATTCCCACGTCTGGATATCGCGGGCCGACCAGTCGTTCATGAGGACGTAGCCGAAGATGGCCTCTTCTGCTGGTCGACCGATGCGGATCGGCTCACCCAGGGCGTTGCCCGTGCAGAGGAAGCAGCCGAGTTCCAACTCGATGTCCAGCCTCCTGCAGGGCCCGAACGTTGGCACCTTCGGATCGGCCGTGGGATCCAACAGCACCTGGCCGTTGGGTCGTCGGACGGGCGTCCCGGATACGACGACTGACGATGCGCGCCCGTGGTAGCCCACAGGCAGATGTGTGTAGTTGGGTTGCAGAGCATTTGCTGGCCCCCGGAACATGGTCCCCACGTTGAACGCGTGGTTCACCCCCGCGAAGAAGTCCGTGTAGTCGCCTATGCGCATCGGCAGGTGTGTCTTGAACTCATGCTTGGGGATCAGAACGCTCTCCCGCAGCGCCTTGTTGTCGCGCAGCAGATCGCCATGCTTCGTCTCCTCCGACAGGATCTCTTGTAGGTATGCCCGCACGGCGCGGTGGGTTGGTCGGCCCAATGCTGCGAAGTCGTTGAGTGTAGGCTGCGAGAATGCCGCAAACAGGGCTTTCGTATCATCGAATGAAGACGACTCTAGTTTCGCAAAGCCATTGCCGCTCGAGAAGGCCTTCAGATCTAAGGCGTGCTCGCCAATAGCTACGGCTGGTCGTCGCTCTGCAGAGGATTTGCTGTGGATGATTCCAAATGGGAGGTTGGAGAGCGAGAAATCACTGTCGGCGGGGATAGGCAGCCATGACTTCAGAGGTGCCATGATTCGTTGTGCTGCTGATGTTGTTGTTGTCGTCGTCGTCGTCGTCGAGTAGAAGCAGATGGTAGGTTTCTTCTTCTTGTTGTTGATTGCCAGGCAGTGTCGAATGCTTAGGCGTATCATGGATTGGGCTCTGTCTGGTGGCTGGTCCCTTTTCCAGCTATGTATCAAAGATCCAACAACATAAGACGCATCTGCCGAGTTGAGCTGTATGGGCAGAAAGTCTTTCCATCCTTTCGGAACGATGCTCGACGGTTCTAGAGCGGGGCAGTAGCGGGGTTGTCAGTTAAACGACCGAAGATGACGGAACTCGTCCCCATAGCACCACTCCCCGTTTCTCTCGCAACACTCTCCTGCCGCCAATTGCCCTGGCCTTTGATCAGTTGCCGAGGCCAGAAGCGGTGAGTTTGGACAATTATTGTGTACTCTCGGGATTGTTGAAACTCTCTTGCAAATGAGCAATTCTCCCTCTCTTTCTCAGCGGAACACATTCCGTTGCTCAAGACTATCCGCACTAGCCTGCCCCACCAGAGCTTTCATTGTGTGCTGCGAAGGCTAAAAGACTCATGTTGCGAGCTGCTCGTACGTAAACCTGAATCGGGTCTCCGTATCGCTCTTAAACGAGAAGAGACGAGACAAGTATCAAGTATCGAGGTATCGGCTTCAGTCCGCTATGGGTCCAGAGCAGATGAATCCCCAAGAATCCGCGGAATTGCTGCGAGCACTGCATGATCGAGGCAACGCTAGATTCTGGGGAAAGAACGAACAGGCTTTCCCCACAACTGTGCCCAATGATGGTGTTGCTGATGACGCTGGCACTAGAACTGAGTTAAGTCAGACTCCCGCACTCCCGCAGAAATCTTGCGAGACGCGTGAGAGAGCAATAATAGTGGGATGCGTCTGCTGGGGAGAACCTGCCGGTCGACGATGAGGACAAGCTACGTTGCAACTCGAGCGGTTATATAAACCAACCCAGCATTAGCGACTATCTTCGCCCGTGGAAGTATTCAAGCTTCACTTTTTGGTATATCTTTTTGCTTGTGTCTTTTCGTTATCATATCATGTCTTACCAAACTTTTGGCATTGCGATTCTCGCGCTTCTTGCTTTCTTGGTCAAGTATCTCAATCGGACAGATACACCCAAGATCAACAACCTACCGGAAATCCCAGGTGTCCCGCTCTTTGGCAATCTACTGCAATTTGGGACCCAGCATGCGAAGGTTGCTGGGGGACTAGCAAAGAAATATGGCCCAGTCTTTCAAGTGAGACTTGGGAACCGGGTACGAGAACACAAGCGGCATTGTAGCAGGAAAACACAATCGCTGACGTTCAATAGAGGATTGTGTTTGCCAACACATTCGAATCAGTGAGGAATCTCTGGATCCAGAACCAATCGGCTTTGATTTCACGTCCTACTCTACATACCTTTCACACTGTAGTGTCGAGCTCGCAAGGGTTTACGATCGGCACGTCGCCATGGGATGAGTCGTGTAAGCAGCGCAGGAAAGCGGCAGCCACAGCTCTCAACCGACCAGCTGTACAATCATACATGCCCATCATCGATCTCGAGTCCAACGTGTCCATCAAAGAGCTGCTCGAAGACAGCGCTGACGGCAAGAAAGATATCGATCCCATCGCCTACTTTCAACGCTTCGCCCTCAACACGTCGCTCACGCTCAACTATGGCACACGCATCAATGGCAAGGTCGACGACACACTGCTCAAGGAGATCTGTGATGTCGAGCGCGCAGTCAGCAATTTCCGCTCCACGAGCAACAATTGGCAGGATTATATCCCGCTGATGCGCATCTTTCCCAAAGCTAATACTGAAGCGATCGAGTACTGAGCGAGGAGAGATAAGTATATGACGCTGCTGTTGAATAAATTGAAGAAGCAGATTGCCGAGGGAACGGATAAGCCATGTATTACTGGGAATATCTTGAAGGATCCTGAGGCGAAGTTGAATGAGAGTCAGTCTTCTTTCTTTCTCCTGTTGAGAATATAACCTGAATACTGACTTTTCTCTTTAGACGAGATTAAATCTATCTGCTTAACCATGGTTTCAGCAGGTCTAGATACCGTCCCAGGAAATCTCATCATGGGAATAGCCTACCTCTCCTCGGCACACGGGCAAGAGATCCAAGCACGCGCCTACTCGGAGATCATGAAAGTGTATCCGGCAGGGGACGCATGGTCGCGGTGTCTAGTAGAAGAGAAAGTGCCGTACGTGACAGCCTTCGTACGAGAAGTCCTGCGCTTCTTCGTCGTGATCCCCATCTGCCTGCCCCGCACGAGCATAAAAGACATCCACTACGACGACAGCGTGATCCCCGCGGGCACGACGTTCTACATGAACGCATGGGCTGCTCACTACGACGACACGCATTTCAAATCGCCCTACGACTTCTCCGTCGAGCGCTACCTCGAGAACCCCGAGGGTTCCGGCACCCCCCACTATGCCTATGGTGCTGGCAGTCGCATGTGCGCCGGCTCCCATCTTGCCAATCGCGAACTGTACACGGCCTTCATCAGGATCTTTATGGCCTTCTATATTGACCCGCCGAAAGATCCGAGAGATCAACCTATCTTGGACGCGTTAGGTTGCAATGCCATCCCGACGGGTCTGACAACTGATCCGAAGCCCTTCAAGTGCGGCTTTAGAGTGAGAGATCGGGAGAAGTTGGATAGTTGGATGAAGGAGAGCGAGGAGAGGACGAGGGATATTTGAATATATATGTATATGTGGATGACATGACATGATATGAGATGTGATGATTGATGGTGGTTGTGCATTTGATTTGATTTGTATATGTACATATAAATGACCGAAAGAAAAGAAAGAAAGAAAAAAAAGACATTTAAAAACAACCTGGAAGCGATGCTATATCGGGTATGTCAAATACTTACCAAGCAAGCACCTGTATATACCAGTTTTAGTACGGCAGATGGATCTCTCGCTCGAGAATCGCCAATCCAGACTAAGGCGAAGCTGTTGAGTTGCTTGACATCGATAGGGAGACGTCGCTCGCTTATGACTTTTCTCTCTCCTATACGTCTCTTCCGTCGGGACTGGTTTTTTCCCCCTCTGTTGGTTCTTTCTTTCTTTCTTATTTTTGTCGCAGGGAGATCGCGAGATATATAGAGAGGCTGCCGAAGAAGAAGAAGAAGAAGACTTACTCTCGAGCGAATGCCGATATTATATCGAAATCCAAGTTTTTCTCGCTTGATCAATTGTCCAATATGCAGAAAGTGAGAGCTTGCCAAAAAACGGTCAAGGCGTGCAGCTCTTATATTCCCGGATCAAATCCACCTACCTACCTACTTTTCTGATCTCATATGTGTAACAACCAACATCCCATTTCCTTCTAACCGACATGTAACGATCTCCTTGTGGGGACGATGCGCGGGGTAGGTAGGGTAGGTATCCATCGAGACGAGTGCCTAGGTCCCGGCTATTTGAAGTTCATTGCGAAGGACTGAAAGCAATAAATGTATGTAGGCACGTCAGTCATACGAGGCTATACGTATTCTTCGCCGGGCTTCACGAGAGTGGTTGCCTGCTCGGATTTGGGAGGGATTGATACGTTTACTGATGACTTACTGCCCACATCGGTAACCGATGCGGATAGCTCGACATGGACGAACAATCATCGACGATATTCCTGCGATAACCTACCCACGGTAAGCTTCATCAACCGTGCCACTCATCATCATGCCGCTGACAATCTCCGCGCTTTAGCAATTGGGGTTCATGCATGTTTAGGGGGGTGTTGGGTGGGATCGTTAAGCTTACTTGCTCGGACGCTTATTTCAGCGTCTTTGGTAGATATTCCTCCTCGCTCTCTGGTGAAAGGAAATCGAGGTGGATTGCAATAATCCTGTTGTGACATTTTTAATTTGGCTCACTTGAAATCCTTGTCATCTTGTAATGGGAAATATGGTAGATGGATGTTCTCTCCCGTCAATGTGCCAAGTTTCTGTAGATATAAGATAGAATCCGAGAGAGCATTGGTGTAGAAGTAACGCAGATGTTGATTTTGGTAGAGCCGTGCTGGGTACGTACGCCATTGCAATGATAATATGCACCACAATCTTGATTCCGCTGATCATTGATCATAGCTGCAATTTCTTTGGTGCCGCAGTTTTCTATGTCGAGATTCCAACGTTAACTTAACGTGATTCCTTGATGTCCTCATTACAGATATGAGTCGCTTCCTCCCAATGCCTTCTCTGGGTATCAACTTGAGGAGATTATAGCACGAGAAGCATAGAAGGACTTGTACAGATGGAAATATGGGAAAGCTAAAATCACTCAACTAAATGTCAAGCCGTAGCCAACCACTCGCCAAATTCTGAAAAGAGCCATAATATATCTCCCGTAGTAAATATTGAATCAACTCGAAAGGAAAAAAACTCATTGTTTCGTACAATAGGCTCCAAATGAAATCAGCTTATTCAGATCCAAGCCTAAGACCTGATATTGTTCGCCACCACAGAAACTGGAGGGGATATTATGAGCCGACGCCTCCTATAATACAATCTATGCCTTTATCTATACAATATTCTTTTTTGCCCTTTAGCTACAACCTATGCACCAAACTTGGATTCCTTATATGGGTATCTAATCTCGTCGTCCTTTCTGACCCAGAGCTGTTTCTTCTTCTTGGTGAGAACGTGTTCACCCCAGACCTGCTTGGCATGTGTCTTTATGAATGTCCGAATGAATCTAGGATCCCACAACTCGCTAGCAATGCCCAAATCTTTGCAGCACCGCATCAGTGCGTTCGATTTGCAGCCTTCGGTGGCAGTTGGTATGCCTTCGGGAGAGAAATAATCTTGTTCGCCACGCGCCACGGATACTAATCTGCAATTTGTCAGTATGTTGCCTGCACCTGAAATGAAGTCCTACGAACCTTCCATGGGCCACAAGAGCATACTCTCTCGTAACGCTCTTGCCAGTAACAATCGTCTCTCCTCTCGGGGCCAATCCCCATCCACCGGGTCCAAAGGCCTTGTTCAGTATCCTCCGGTACTTGATTTCTGGCAGGTATACGATTCCATCGGGCTTGACCTCCACATCATCTGCTGCTATCGGTGCTAACAGCACATCGGCCGCTTCTTTTGAGAAGGGCTCCGATGATAATCCATGAAACGATCGTGTCCAGTCCACTTGTCGGGTTCCTTCATCGAGAATCAAAGGCCCGTCAGCCAACCCTTTTGTCATATCCTTGATAGGCGACTCCGAGTCGATCGCAGGACTTGCAGTTGTGCTTGATGCTGTGCTTGCTACTGTGCTTGAATTAACGGGTGCTGGCTTTACTGGTGCTGGCTTTACCGCTGCCTTAGCCACTGGGGCAGGTCTGCGCACATAGGTCGAAGCCGGCTTCGTTGCTGCACATCGATGGCTGGTTGAGAAAGATCTTGAGGACCACGAGGCTGCGTGGCCATATCCGCCTGCAAGCCGCAGAGCGCATGACTGCAGTGACTTCGAAACGTCTGCGACACAGGTTCGTGCAGCTCTGGGTAATGTTGACGCCATTGTACTTGTGTTGAAGATGTGGTGGTGGTGTGTGGACGCGACATTTTTTCGAAGTCGCGTGTCGGGCTGATGTCCACGATAAAGGATAAAAGCCATTAAACGTGACGACACCAAAGTTGGAATTTAATTGCTGTTTTCACTGGGGTTACTATGATGATAGACAAAAGCAGATGAGAGGAGAACTTCTTTTTATTATTTTACATATATTTACAACGACAGAGATTAAGATTGGCGCTTTGATGCGAAGCTTGGTTTTCTACTCGCCACCATATCAAGCATCCTTCATCGAAGTCCTCTTGTCATTTTGCTGCCTCTTCCAGCATTGCCTAAAGCTCTCAAGCTATGATAGGAGCACGATTGAATCAGCTTCTGTCTTGCACATTTATCATACTCACGTGATATGAGACCAGAAAGATCGCTAACGGCAAGAAAGGCTTGACTCTTACCTCGTCCTTACAAACCCTCCAATCTTTCTTTTCGTAGAAGCAATCATTCATCTTTGTGTTCTCCGCTACAGCTCGCGTGAGACTTGGGCCTATCTCTAAGAATTGGTTCTCGACTTACCGGCGCAGCCTGTGCTGAAGATCCGCTTGTCCCTGCAAGTATAGCGTGAGTGTTGGGCGGGATTGTTGGGACCAAGGAGCTTACCAGTCATCTGGCTCGTCATCGTCTTGAACAGCCGCTGCTGCCTTTGCATCTGTTTCCGACTTTGACATTTCGTCTGATATTGTAGATTGGTGTTTGAGGAACGACCCGAAAGATTCTCTTAGAGCCTCGGTTGAGGGCGGTGTCTAGATATGGCGTCCAAGAAGATGAATGTTTTGGTCTACTCAGGTAAGCTATCCGCCTGGTGAATAATCGCACGACTAAACATAAAATCAGGAAATGGAAGTACAGTAGAGTCTGTTCGTCATTGCTTATATACTTTGAGACGACTTTTGTCCCCAAACTACGCTGTAATCCCCATCACGGATTCTGTAATTCTGAAGGAGCCATGGCAAGCGACTTGTGCACTGCTTGTATTTCCAGGAGGTGCAGATCTTGGTTATGCCCGATCACTTAATGGTGAAGGAAATCGGCTCATTTCTCTCTTTGTTAGAAGAGGAGGGGCTTATTTGGGATTTTGTGCTGGTGGCTATTACGGCAGCGCAAGATGTGAATTTGAAGTTGGCAACAAACCTCTGGAAGTTGTTGGATCTCGTGAACTCGCATTTTACCCGGGTACCTGTCGAGGTCTTGCTTTCAAGGGCTTTGTTTACCATAGTGAGGCTGGTGCAAAAGCTGTCAATCTCGATGTGGACAAGGAATCTTTCAAAACTGGGGTTCTTCCCCAGACCTTTCGTTCATACTACAACGGTGGTGGTGTTTTCGTTGATGCCGGAAAGTTTGCCAACAGGGGCGTAGAGATTCTTGCTACATTTGCGGATGAAATCGCTGTTGGGGGCGGAGAAGGACCAGCCGCTGTTGTATATTGTAAAGTCGGCGAAGGCGGAGCAATACTGACAGGACCACATCCAGAGTGAGTTACATGGATTCTCAAGGATTCAGCAGCTAACAGCTGCATATAGATTTGCTGCTGTGAATCTCAGTCCCAGTTCAAACGGACCCGAATATGCAAAGCTTGTAAAGGCACTAGCTGAGGATGATGAAGCTAGAAGCAATTTTTTGAGGGCATGCTTGGTCAAGTTGGGACTCAATGTCAGCGAAGAAGCAACTTCGGTACCTTCCCTTTCTCGCATGCATCTTTCAAGCTTGAAATCTAGCGATGTTTCAGAACTGTTGGACTCGTGGAATGATATAATCACGAGGGAAAATGGCGAGGAGTATATCAAAGGAGAAAATGACATCTTTCACATCGAAAAAGAGAGCACAAGGTGGTCTCTGAACTCCTTGGTGAAGTCACTTCCAATTCTTGGTGCTTCTGCAGATAAAGAACAAGAACCGGCTGACCAAGTGGATGGTTCGGATGATAGAATCCTCGATTATAATGCTATTACCAAGCGTTTAATCCCGCATGAGATCAAATGGCCCGAAACAAAAGAAACGCCCTATTTTAATCATCATTCTTTCTACGCAAACCTCCGTCTCTATCAGCAGGAGCCCGACAGCGAGGCAGAAGAATTTGGCAAACGTCTTATTTACGGAGAAGTCGTTACAAGCACCAACACCCTCTTAGAGAAGTACATACTGCATTCCATATTTGGTACGCGCACAACTGATTATTTATTGCAGGAATCAAAAACTGCTTTCACTTCTACCCACTGGGTTTACGATGACAGCCACCACGCAAGTTGCTGGGAGAGGTCGTGGCTCTAATGTCTGGGTCTCACCAGCCGGTTGTCTTATATGGTCTACATGTATCAATCACTCTATGGCACTGGGAAATACAGCACCCGTTGTTTTTGTCCAGTATCTTACTGCAATTGCTATAGTGGAAGCCATCAAGACCTATGACAAAGGATATGGTGATGTACCAGTCAAGTTGAAGTGGCCAAATGATATTTGTAAGGACTCATTCATCACCTGTAATTCACAGTTTTAACACCTTCTTCAGATGCTGCGGATCCGACGAGGCCCGGCGAAAAATCGTATGTGAAAATTGGTGGTATTCTCGTCAATTCTTCATACTCTTCAGGTGCATACAACCTGGTAGTTGGTGTTGGACTCAATACCACTAATGCTGCACCGACCACTTCTCTGAATGCTTTATTACCACCTCATCTCCAACCTTTCACATTAGAAAAGTTGCTCGCTCGTATCCTGACAAAGTTCGAGGATATTTATACCCGATTCTGCCGGACTGGTTTTGATGAGAAGTTAGAACAGCTTTATTACAAACTTTGGCTTCATACGGATCAGATCGTCACTCTTGAGCAAGAAGGAGGTGTTAGGGCTCGAGTGAAGGGTATCACGAGAGAATGGGGTCTTTTAAGAGTAGAGGAGTTAGGCTGGGAAGATAGACCGACGGGTAAGGTTTATGAGTTGATGAGTGATAGCAATAGCTTTGACTTTTTTAAGGGTTTGTTGAAGAGGAAGACGTAAATTTATGCAGGCTTTCCAACCTCAAACTTTTTACCTAAGGCACTGTGGATGAGTCTCCCGGCGCTTAAGTATGTCGCCTTGTTAAGCAAAACCCCTTGTTTCCAACATCATGCAACCTCGTTCAGCCCCAAAGCAAGTGGGTACATAAGGCTGCCACAATCCTTGTTACCAAATCCGGGCGCTAAGCCTCGAGCTGGTCTACCACAGAACAACTTCTGCTTCTCCCCATGCCTTCCTTTGTTTCTCTGCTGTGGCTATCATTTAATCAAATATGGCAACGCAAAATAGAACGCACTCGCATGATTCCCACGCCCTGATGTATAGCATCGATGTCTCCGAGGAAATGTTTACCCTCCTTCGAAGCATCAATGAGAGACTAACTGCTGGCTATGGAATTGAATCTCATCATGATGCTAAGACTAAGTCATCAGAAAGCCAATTATCCGATCAAACCACTTTGGTGGTTAGGGAAAAGCCACCTTATAGATGGTATACGCGAACATATCGTGGCCAAGATTGGGCAGGTATGTTATTCTATGAATTTTGCGCTCTACAAATCCTGTACTCCATTGATAATTTGTAACATTAAACTTATCGCTGTCTAGCTGAAATACCACTTCCGGAGAGCGGAGCTTTGTCCCCAGATCCAACAGTACACGAATACCCTGACCCTGACCTTGGATTAAGCGATTCCGAGACATATAAACTTCTTTCCGGCGACCTTGCATTCGTAGTGGATGATTCAACACATGGCTTTCGTGTATTTCAAGAACATTCATATTGGGGAAGTGCTAAGTACTGGTTCGGATGGGGCGGGCTGTGGTACGAGTCGCCATTTCTACGACGCCATCACGAATTTCAGCATCTGAAGGATCGATTCTCAGCACACGGTTCTATGTGGGCAATTCCAGAGGATGGTCGTATCGCATTAAGTCTCAGTCCCAAATGCCTTTCACACTTCAAATCGAGAGACGCCAGGGAACAAGATAGAGCTGCATTAATGCAACGCCTCGACGACTTCGATTCTGACATTGGAGAACCCGGTCGGGCTTTCTTTATTGTTGACTTTGATCCCTACAGCGACTGCCGATTGTTTTATGAACCGACGAAAACAGTAAACTGCTATTCAAGTTTTAAAAAGCCTCGGTCGCCAGTATCTTGGGATATATCCTGGGAGCATCAAAAGAGTAATGTGATGTATGGATTTGCTGGGCCTGCATAAATTTGAACTGGATCTAACAAAATAATCAGGTACGACACGAACCTAGAAATCCCAAAAATTGCTTTCAGGCCAATCATGTCGGACTGGAAATTAATCTCCGACTCCCCAAGAGCCATACCTTCGAATGTTGCACCCTGGAGGCGACTCATGTGAGATCCCTTGCAATCAATTACCATTTCTGGTCTAAAAGGCTTTTCTCTTTTTTGTTTCTCTTGATGCAAGTGATGAGCAATACCTAGTGGACTTTGCTGGACTTGCCATAAACAATGTTACAGTCCAATGTCAGACAACTAAGATCAAACTTACTAACTGTATCAAGTTCTATAGAGGGTTTAGCTTCTACTTCTATGGAAGACTGTCCTTATGTGGACCGAAAAGCCGCCAAAGAGTCTGATTTGATGAATTTCTATCACTTGACCTGCGAACGTAGACCCCACTTTCTCAATAACACCAGCATATTTCACATGACCTTCTATGAAATCGTTGACAAGAGACCCAAGACTTCGCACTGGAGAATAGGTGAACTTTTCGGAGAGAACAAAAAGTTCTTGCGATTAAGTGCACTAACTGTGAGTCGTTTGAGACGACCCTGTGCAAATAAATTTAAACTGACACATGAAGTTCAACTTGGTACATGATACTTATAATGAGCAGTCTCAATTTACTCCATTCTTCACGGCATATTGCCTTTGGCCAGAACGTTTCCTCGCAATTGCAGGAAACATGATCGAATTACAATTCTGCTTTCACTGTCTGACGGCTATTGAGGCCAAGTTCTGCCTCGTCAAAATATCAGCAGCCAGCATTACGGGGAAATGGTCTGAGTTAGATGACTACCTCAGCGACCTTCTGGCCGAAGATTTCATGCATTTGAAATCATACGTCCGGCTGTTATTCGACGATGAGAATTTCACAAGGTCGCAAAAGTACTTCTGGGTTATCACTTGTCTGAACGAATTCGAGGATGTAATTTCCACTAACATCAAGTATTTGAACCTCAGCGAAACCCGTTTCGAGGCCATCCTAGCCTGGGAAAACATTGAGGCTCTCCTTGACGCCGCTTCTGTAACAGATCCCCGCTATGGTGACCCACGCGAATATCCGCAGGCTCGAATAAAGTCCTTGAGAAGATCGTTAGATGAAATAAATGCGAGCAAAGAAAGGCTTATCGAGCTTCAAAATGAGTTTCGAAAGAAGCTTGAAACTGTTAAGGCGTTGAGAGACGGGGTGAGTAGCTCTCCAAAAATCATTAATCTCTATATTGAGTAAGAATCGGGAGATGTACTAATATTTACAGTTATTTAATGCTAGCTCGCTTGTTGAGAGCCGAGCATCTACAAGACTAGGCGCGAACGTAAAACTCCTCACCTACGTCAGCATATTCTATCTCCCATTGGCATTTTGCGCTGTAAGTTAACCCACACGCCTCTCCAACGAAGCTTGCTCAAACTTTTAGGCTTTATGGGCTATTCCCAACATCGACAGTAGTGCTACCAGAACACCGCTCATTGTCACATCCCTCCTAGTTGGTGTAATTACATATGCGATAGTATTCAATCTCCACTTTATGTCCAACAAACTAAAGAAGGTATACAATCCAATAAGGGAAAGTCTCGTGCAACAAATGCAACAAGAGGAAGGTTGGTGGAAGCAGATGGGTGGTCGATTCGAAGAGTTCAAACCCACAAGCGAGACACAAGTTCCGACAGAATGGTTGATTCCATTCTATATGATTCGTCAAGCCCTCCGCTATGTTTTCTGTCGACGAAAGTTTACTTCAAAGGCTACTGCCAAAGAGCACGAGCCTCCAAACATAAGTGCTAGGAGACCCGAGCGACTCAACTCGACAGGTTTACAGATGAACCCTCCCTACTTTGAGACTCGAGTTCAAGCACCGAGGAGAAAACATAAGTCGTCTTCAAGCTTTTCTCGGGTATTTCGGAAACACAAGACAGAAGAGGTGGCTGGAGAAGTTTAGGCCTCCACGTGTTGATGGCGAATTCACTTTTCTGAAAGTTTTGTTTCGGGTGCCGAGAGATTTCTTTGCTTAGTTCTCGTGCTCACAATAAAGTTGTTTTCTTTCTTGGAAGTAGCCATCTTCGGATTTTTCCTGTACACTCTACTAGATAGATTTCGAACTAAGTTCATTCTGAAAGGAGAAGAGGACTTTTATTTTACTTCCTACGCATATATCAGAAGACGGTGGAAATTCATGTTTGAATGTCTCAAAACGTACCGCCGTCTCATATTCCACTAAATCATAAGTCGATTTGGGTCATTATTTCCGCTGCTTCATTTTCAAGTTCTGAAATTGCTGACAAGTTTAATCGTTGGACGCATATCTTGGTTCTAGATCAAACAATTTAAGTTACATGTTCTCGACTCATGTAATCCAGCTCCTTTTACACACTTGATTGATGTGAGGATAGATTTTATATTGTCATGAGCTTCCTGTGATGTGAAATAGATGGAGGTTAAGCGAGTAGCGAGGAAGTCTCAGTGTGGTAAACTGAGGCAAAATCGTGCACTGTCCTTGGTTTGAAACCCACAAAGCTGAAGCCTTTTGCGAAGTCAATTCACAGAGTGACGATGATCTAAATCTACAGTAATTAATTTTAGTCTATAGCTTGAGCTTTGCCAGTCCCTTGATAACATCAAAGTGCATCGACTCTTTGGCTTTTGTAGCTGAACAAATGGGCAAGGAATCATGGTTTCAGATGCGGATAAATTCGCGAACTTGGTTCAGAAGACTAATTCATAAAAGACGAAGACGTTTCTACTGTTGGGTTCGGAGAACAATCAAATCAATAATATTACACAATAGCAGTTTTCTCCTTATCGCTAGTCTGATCTCAACGCCTATGCTCCAAACCCAGAGTTTAGCTCCCTATCCAAAAACTTCCATCATGAAATGATATTCAATCATACTCCCATCTTCCCTTCCTCTTACAGTGAGCCTCTGACAACGATCGGCAAGTTCATATCCGATGACTGGAGCACCACAGAAGAAGACTCCCACCTTCCTCCTATCCTTTCTGCTAATACTACCTCTCTTTTCACCTTGTCTCTGTCCTGTATTCACAGCCGCATCTTCTTTTAGTAGACTCTCATAATGCTCTTCCATAATACTGCCAAGATCTGGACGACCAAAATGGGTCTCGTTTAACAGGCCAGTAATTGGACTCTCGGGGTGATCCTCAGTGCGATGCATCTCCAACAGGGCACGATAAATATGTGTAGCGACGCTCTTTCGCTTCTGTGTTACGTGCGTGTAAAGATTGATCTCGAGATTCTTGTGCTCGGGTGCAGAGCGAGTGATGTTGTTTAGCAGATTAGAAAACCAAAGAAGGTAATTCTTATCCTTAACAATCCAGTGGAAATCAACTCTTCGTTTTGGAGTCTGCGAGCTGATTATCGTTGATGTCCCGGAAGCATTCGATGACCGAGCTGCAGTGTCTGACTCGGCTTTGGCTTGAGCTCGACTGGATTTGACTTGCAGATCTGTCAAAATTCCCGAGAAGGGTGTCACACCGATTCCAGACCCGAAGACAATGGCTGTTTCGAAATCGTAGAAGCGTTGAGCAGGAGCACCAAAAGGTCCATCGATACCGATATGGACTTGCGAGGAGCCGGACTCTGAGGCTAAGTCTCTTAATTTGGAAGTCCAATCACCATCCGTCTTGATATGAACTTGCATCTCATTATCGATGCAAGTAGAGATTGTAAATGGATGCCATTGAAAAAGGGATAATTTAGGGACTTGAAGGAGGATATATTGTCCAGCCTCGTATTTCCAATATCGATAATTAGGGATAGTCGCTGTGATAGCAACGGTATCCGCATCAAGGATGTCAATTTTAGCCGGAATGCGGTGAAATCCACATACAATCCGCCCTATACGTTCGGCCAGAACAAGGAGCGTTGGAAATGCGAGCCAGTAACCAAGCATAGCAAATTGTAGCAGTTGTGCTGTTCCATGAGCTGTGAGAAGTGCGATGATTGGGAACATGAGCAGATGGCCGATCTGGAATATTTCATAACTGCGTTTTCGAACCCAGGGCATGCTAAGAAGGGCTAGAGTCCAGAAGAGTCCAAGTGCAGCCATGCCACTCCATCCAGGAAGCGAGCGAACATATGCAATGTATGGTCGTGGTACTGCGTCAGGTCCGAGGACTGCTGCGACATTGTCTTGTTGAGCCGGTCGGCTGCCGTAGAGAAAAGATCTATCACTTATTAGATGTGCCACTTGGAAGTGTAAGGTCGCTTACCCAGTCAAATGCCCAATTGCGTGCAGTGAAGCAAATCCTATTGCGACGCATGAAATTTTGATGTGGAAAGCCTGCGAAAGGTCCTATGGCAACTTAGAAGAGTCACAAAAGAAGAAACATTGACAAATTTACCCAATTGATAGATCTAGAAAGGTAGTACGACTTCCGAGCAAATGTAGATATGTATCTGGACATGGAGAGGATCAAGAAAAACATGGTCGGATATCTTACTGGACATTAATTATTGCCACCATATATTCTAAAAGGGAACTTACAATATTCCAGCAGATGTCTTTGCAACCACAACACCCCATCCAAAAGCCTGCCTGTACTGCGTCACAGTCAAATACTTGACCAATTGCCAAGTACCGAAAGCAATTTGCATCGAGACAACAAGGCCCAAGAACAACCACTCAGGGCCATCGACATTCCAATGAGACTTAATCCGCCTCCCCCATCCCATCCGCCTCATATACTCTTCATGTTCCACTTCTGTCTTTTTGTCGGGGTCAAGCGATGGGATTTGCCATTTTTTCACCGTCTGTTTGAATTCTTCGCGTGGGATTTTGTTCTTGTCTGTCCCGATAATGCTGCGTAGGAACGTATGTCGTGCAGTGGCATCTCGATCCTTGTGGTGCAGATTATGCGGTTTGGCCTCGGGGGCGATTTCCTTGTGCACCTCGTCAAGCTTAAACTCCAGCTCGTCGTATTCAATTACTCCATTATTATTGTTATCCAGATCCGAGAGGAATTCATCGATTTCTTTCTCGGAAAGGTACTGGGCTTTAGCCATTATGACCTTGGTCAAAATACGGAAATGAAGAAAGGAGAGAAAGATAGGTTATCATGAATCTCTTTAAACATTTTGGCCTGCGTCGAGGTCCTCCAAATTGCTCTACGTAGGCCCAGGGCCAAAGGTTATGAACCGTTGGCATAGTACATGCCACAAGCCCTTGGGTCTCTTCTCCAGCCTGATAATATAAGCCAAGATGTCGTAGCCATGCCTTAGCGTGTCTTAGGTCTGCTAAAGTCGTCCGCTTAAGGTTCAAGCGCCTCAGCGCCAATTGTCTTGTCGTCGCTTAAACGCTAGGCATCATGATATCATAACGCAGAATAGCAGACAATGGTTCGATGTTTTGAAACTCAACACTTTGTTCTCGAGAAGTCCATTGCTCTTGATTGGTCTAGAATTAAGGCTCCCATAGAGTTTACCTGCAGATAATGGTTTGAGATCGCCAGATCAGAGCTTAATTGCTTGGAATCAGAAGCTAGGAGTCTAGAACAAAGTCTCGGTATTCGCTGTGAGCTAGCTAGCTGGCTTGGCTTTAATTGAGCGTCAAGCATTGTATTCTCAATGGTCCGTCAGATCTTGCCAGTCACTTACAGTAAAAACCGCGGCACTGCCACACAGAAAAACATATAAAGAAATCTTCAACGAACAGAAAGGACAACCCAAATGGTTTCTTCCCAAGGGCATACGCATTGAAACCCAAATCAAGAAAAACCATGTGCGCTTTAAGTTGAAAGGTTCACAATTCTTGTCGACAAAAAGGAAAATAAGAGGTTCTCGACATCTGATATGCAAGAAAAACGCAGGTAATGCGTAAGCAAGCTACGTATCTTCCAAGAGTCTTGGCGACCTTGTCCTCGGTTACCGGCTCGCCTCATTATTGGGGCTTGCTTCTCCTATCATGTTCCTGCTTTAGCTGTTTTTCTTCCTATCACATGCAATTCTCGTGGCTGGAAATACACTGATGAATTTGCGCAATTCTAGGCGCCGAAATCTGGTGTTTCTTGCATCCCCTCCTCCATGGCACTACCTCGTTTCTTTTTTCTTTTCTATTTTTGGTGATAAATTTTACCTGGATGGACACAATCAGAAAAATTGAACAATTTATCGCTTCTCACAAAAAACATTCCCAGATTGTTTCGGAGTCAAGTGGAGCTTCAAACAGTGATTTTGACAAGTGCTCAAAATTCTAGTTGCTGATAAGCGATCTATCTATCTGTCTGCGTAAAAAGTACAGTATATACATTTTACCATCTACCTTCTATACCCAACGCCGAACCAACAAATACAGCTCACTAGGTCAGAGCCCTACAACCTTCCAGAATCTACAAGCATAACCCATCTAGGCGGCTGCGCTGGTATCAACACCAATGGTGATATAACCGATCATTCCATTGGCCATATCAACACCATCAGCAGCGACGACATCGATAACTGGGTTGTATCCTCCAGTGGTATCAAAGATGGAATCCTCGGCGTTTGTGGTACGGTTGATTTGGGTGTGGGTAGCATAAGGATCCAAGGCCATGATCTGGGTCGACAGCTCCTCGCCCATGTAGATCTGTCCGGTGTTGACGGCAGTTCCCGCGCTCAGAGTTCCGTTGGAGTGCAACTTCCAGTCCATGAGCACCTGAACATGAATATGGATAGCACGTCCGACATAGAATCCCGGGAAGATGGTCTTCATCTCAAGCATGCCGTTGGCGTCGGTGGGCCACATTCCGCGCAAGAAAGTAGTGTCGTCGGTGTGCAGATCAGTCACGCCAATCTCGAAGTCGGACTCGTTGATGTTCAGCTGACTGAGGAGCTCGAGGAACGGCGTGTTGGGAGATAGGCCCGTGAAACTGGAGTAGCTTCCAGTAGCGTTGCAGTGCCAGAAGTCGACGAGGGCGTTCTCGAGAGGCTCGCAGGTAGCCATATCTAGAACACCGACATCGAGTTGAAGTGGCACTCCGGGTTCACCCTCAGACATATCCTGACGAAGGGTCTGCGAGCGTGGCCAAACATAAGGACCTTCAGTAGTCTCCGGAGTCAACACGCAAGTGTCGTTCTGGATAACTTCGTAGTAAGGAGCTTCCGTAGTGATGACAACCGAGGAGTTTGCGCGGGCTTCGAGTTCAGCTCGCTTGGCTAGATTTCTCTTGTTGTACCTCTTCTGGTTCAAGGAGGCAGCTGCTGAAGCACAACGCTTCGACATCTGGTTACGGCGCATGACTTCTGAACCGGCGATAGGAGCATGCGGACCTGGATGGGCGATGACGGAAGAAGCCATCAGGCCCAGGGCCAAAAGAGTGTTGGTGAACTGCATTTCTAAGAGAGAAAGAACGGAAAGCAATGAGAACCGCTGAAAGAAAGAAGAGCGAGTGAGGACCGGTGGTGGCTGATGTCACATTGCTGCTACTCTCTGCACTTTATATACTCAGCACCTCTCCTGAGTCGTGCTCCATCCCACTCCCACCTGCCTGACTGAAAAGGATTCAGCATGAAGCCTCCCAAAGAAAATTCGAGCCTCAAGCTACAACATGGCATCCGAAAAAGGAAAGCCGTTGTGAGCTGCAGGGTAACTATCTACTCCCCAGCATGTAGCCAGCAACTCATTGGATGCGGCACATGAAAGTTGCGGGCCGTCGACGCGTTCCTTACCTTAACCTTCCCCACAGCGCCACAAAAAGCGTCATGACAAGGCCCGGAAGCAGAGAAATTCTCCTTCAGCCTCGCATCTTTCACAGGGTACATTTCCATGATAGGCTGAATATTGTGCCATGTTTCTGGCCGCGAGCTCTCCGAAGGATCTCTGCCTGTCGCCAAGATGGAAAGAGCCCCATTTGCCGAGTGGTCGCAATGTGGTCCCGAGATGGGTATCTGGTCTTGACAAATCAGCGACCACGAGTTGGAAATATGCTTATGGGTGACGAGTCAGGATTGGCTTGGTTGCATCTTGGAAGGCCGCCGTCCAATCTATTGAAGGTGCTTTTGATCGTGTTAGATCATCTCGTGGGGGTCAAGTCAAGTGGAAAGACCAATGAGGGTCGACGAGGAGACTAGATCTAGCCCAACTACCCAGTTATTTCATAATCCTCCATGAACCCGCTACTGGAACCGGATGAACCTGCAGCTGAACCGGCTTCAGATTTATTTCGGGGGGACCTCCTTTGGTTGACAGTTTCTTTTTCTATGGAAAAGACCACACAGCCTTCGTTTGTGGACTTTCCATTCCCCGTCTGGTTCCTCTGCAACTATCTATTATGGAGATAGAAGCTGAAGGACCATAGAAAACCTCCTTCTCGCCTTTTGTCCAGCCGTACTTCGTAGCAGACTTCATTCGTCAAGCTCTTGGCAGATTACATCCCCTAGAATCCCTGGACAAAGAATTCAATAACTGTCGGGTTATCGACTCCTACCTCTTTATTCTCCTAAACCACTTCCCTTCGATATGTGCAACCGTTTCAACTCAGTCTCGAGATTCTAGCTTCTTCACTAGGCTCAAAATCTCAGGAGTAAAGCCCCTAGGAGTCCTGAGAAGGAACGCGAATAAGATGCTCTTAGATGGCGATGATAGAAATCTGCACGATGCGACCAAGATATTAATAAATCTAGCATAGAATGCAGATTCGTGATCTGCATGTTGAGCTGATCTTGTCGGAGTTGAGTGACTATACGGAACTAACCCCTATTTACCTACCTATGCACTCAATAAGTCATCCACAGAACCCCTCTTCTTCTTATACAATTATCACTATTCAAGAAAACCCACAGAATCACGATAACACCAAGTCTGTTTCAATCCCAACGTAGTCCTACATCAGTCACCAAATTCTAATGTATGATGCCATCAAATCGATTGATCTTCTACCATCCGCTACGATTCACGAGTGTCAAGGCAGCGCATATTACACCTTTCACCACTTAACACCCCGCCAACTATTCGATACCAATCTCGCATTAGAATAGAGAGGACGGACAGGAGTCGAGTGTCTGAGTTAAGAATTCGCAAATTCCAAATACTTCTGGACCAGCGCGATCGATTTTCTTCTCTTCGGTGTTCACACAACACCCCATCACGATCCCCATCTACATATACAGAGCCAAGAACAGATAACAAAAGGTGTCAAGATCACTAGAAACCTCATGACTTACTCAGTCCGAGATATTCCGCTATTCGATCTTTCCCGCCACACCCGTCGGGTACTCGTGAGTACGACAAGAAAGAATTAAGCGAGCCGAGTCCAACCCCTATTACATTACAATACATGCCCAACGCGTATTGAAACCCTCTGCTCTCGAGTTTGGCGGAGTATAAAAGGTGCTGATATTACATTCATGAACATGAACGTCATAGCAGATACGTATAACAGCAGAGATATGCACGAGAAAACAACAAGCAGCAACAGCAGCAGTAGCATTGAAGCGCGAAGAAAAAAAAGAACAGGGTGAAGAACTTCCGCACGAGGAGGTAAAGTTTGAGCACGAGATATAAGTTCAGCTGTGTTTACTCATTGAGGCCGGGTTATACATTCCACCTCTCTCACACACTCCAGCTACGAGCCATCTGCTGTTATAATCAGAGCGTGGTGTGTGTGTGGAAGAGCGAGATTCTGATCGCGAGCTGCGGTACTTGGTATCTATCTACCTTTGGCAATGCCAGTCTTCACATAGCCCATTGGCAGTTCAGCTATGTAAACTCAAGAGACAATATTTTCATAGCAAAGGAAGCAAGTTATCTCCTCTCGTCACCAACCAACCAACCATCCAGCCAGCCTTGACAAAACGCGCAACGAAGAGAAAAAGTAAAAAGGACATCTCGCTTGAACCTCCACCTCTTGGTTGGACGTCTACTCTTTTGCGTATTTATCCACCCATCCTCTTTCTATTCCTCAAGGCGTAAGCCAGCACCAGAAACATCTTCCATCTTTCATCTCTCCCCTCAGAACACAGAACAGAACAGAACAGAACATCTCTCGCATGAGATATACCTTTAGCAAAACCACCTATCCTCCTACCCATCTTAATTCAACCATCCAAGGAACGGCTCTGCAGGAACTAGACAAGTAGGGTGGGAGATTGCTAAGGGACTAAGGGTTCTTCTCTCCTCGTCTTGTCAGTGGAATCTAATTCATGCAAATGCAGCTAGGTTGATGTTGTTTGCAACACACACGGGAGATGTTATGTTTCGTGCGAATCTATTAACGATCGTCCTCTTATCACATACCCAACAGTATCTACTCAGCTGGGTCAAGTATGGAGTTAACGATTACTGTCTCTCAAACAAACTTATCTACTCACCAACGTGGACTCCATTCGGTGACACATGATCAAGGCCAGATACCTACCTACCTAGGGGCTAGGGTCATGATAGGGTGACATTCTTGGATGCGGATTCCAAACCCGTGACGGGCTGTTGTCAATCATTGCCCCCTATCCATCAATGCATCCATCCATCTATTTCTATCTATCGCCTCACAAACGAAGTCTGGTAAGAGTCGCAAAGTAAAAAGTAAGAATAAAAATAATAACGTATATTTCATCTCAAAAAGATAAGATAAGATATCTATAAACCCGTCAACTGAGAACCAAACTAAAGCTAAAGCTACTACTGGTAAAGCTATGCCGTCTCTCGCAAAGAGACAAAGAGAGAGAGAGAGAGAGATGGTATATATGTATATAAAGCCAGAAAACAAAATCCTACACGGCGCGACACGTTTTAATTTTTTCCCTTTTTTCAACGTCTGTCTTTTTCCGTTTCACATCCAATCCGCCAATCAAAAAGCCTTTTTCCAAACTTTTCTTTTTTCCGTCCAAGAACTTTTTTCTCTCCAATCCATCTTTCCATCCAAGAATGAAAGTTTAAAAAAAAATGCTGTCGTGATATTCATACAAGGTATTTGTGCCCGTCGTAAAAACCGAAAAGAAAAAAAGAAGAAGCGAACCGAAACTCCACCGCTTTGCGTTGTGTTTTCGCTTTCCCTATCCAGGGTGCTGTCCTGGGTTTGTGCGCCCATAAGTATAAAAAAGAATAACGCCGGGCCGAAGACACTCGCAAAGAGCTGATTTCGCAAGTTATGCTGATGCTTATGCTTCCGACTGAGCAATCTGCTCATCGCACCATCTCAGAGCTGTCTCTCCCCAGACTTCACTGCCCTTATACTTGCCCATCTCACCCTTCTCCCAACCCCTGACCATCTCGGCAAAAGCCTTGGTCTCATCAAGATCCAACTCAGTGAGAGGACGCATGAAGGTCCTCACGGTAAAGAGGACGGCATCAGTATTCACGAGACGTGTGAAGGTCTGACGCTCGCGACGCACCTGCACATGCCGTGGCAACAACGGAGAGTGCTGCGGGAACATGAGCGCCGGTGTATCAGCAAACAGCTCGGTTGATGTCTGCACGAAAGTGTTGGTGCGCTCCATGCAGGAGTTAGGGCTGAGGTGGTCGAAGTATCTAGTCTTCAATTAGCAACCATGCCATTCGAATCGTAAAAGAATTGAACTAACCGATCAACACTCCTGCCCAACTTTTCCTTCCATCCTGGTACGGGTGCGTGTAATTTGGCCATGGAGCTTCCGATTCGCTCTTGTAACTTCCATCCCGTTGGGAATAAGGTTGCTGATGCGATAAGATTATACTCTCCGGTTTCGGCATCCTTCTTAAGAATGTTGAAGTCTTCCATTGCTAACCGAGCAGCAACCTCAAGTGGGTTTGAGATGGTGGGTCCCACAGGATACGACTCTGATGTGAAGTGGTTGTGAATTGTTGGTGGCGATGATGTCATGGTGAACATCGATGGGTAGCGGGTAGTCAGAAAGTTGATTACCATGGAGAGAACTTCGTGAGCAGCCTCGTCGGCCGGAGGAAGTTGTTGAACGACCTGAGGACCGACGTCTCTGAAGAGTCTCGAGCGAATGTGATGCTCACGGATGTAGTTGTAATCCATCGTGAGCCAGTTGATCTGGTCTAGCTTCTTGAGAGCCATGGCCATGGGAGGTGCTGGTTTGGATGCACTTCGTAGCGGCGGCATCTGGTACGGCTGGATGTCGTCTTGCGGACTCTGCTTGATATCGAGCGGGAGTCTTGCTTCTACTCCCACCGAACCTTTGCGGCAGTTTCTCAGCTGTGCCAACGATCTTCGAGACAAGAACCTGCTGGCAGCAACAAAGAGCAAACCCGCAACCAAGATGATCAAGGCGGTACACATAGCCATGGTGTATTGTTGTAAGATATCTGAGTGATGGTCGACTTGGAGGATGATATCTGTTTCTTGGGAGGTAGGAAGTGCTACCGAAGGAGAAATGGTAGCAACATAACTGCGGAGGGTATGACTGAGACCCAGGATGTTGGGTTGTAGGAAGGAAGACGAATAATGTGTGATGATGCCCATTGTGCTGTCTTGTAGACGTGACCCTCTTCAATTGGCTTTGATGTCGTACGATGGTAACACAGTAAGTAACCTCAACTTGCCAGTTAGAATCCGCAGGTGCTGCCGTCCTTTTGAGGCCGGTGCTGGGTCGAGTGGCATCGGCTTTGCTTGCCACTAGGATCCATCAGCTCTGCTTTGGAAACAGTAAGCTCATCTTTTTCTGATCGGAACCACATCCCCGGAAGCCAGGGAGGGGGACTACGAGGTCCTCCCCACAATCCAATACTGCCAGGTACCGCAGGAAACACGCCGAGTGGCCCGAGGACAGTTCAGCTCAAACGGCCGTTGAATGTGTGGCCTTCGAAGCCGCCTAGAGCGCGCGAAACCCCCCCTATCAGGATGCAACGATGGGTTGGGTGGACGAGGAAGCTGTCAAGGCTGCAGGCTGCAGGTGTGGCGACCATCGTTGAGGACCTGGCCGTTCGCAGAAGAAGCTCAGGCCAATAGTTCCTGCGTCATCGCGAGTGACCTATGAGCGCTGGCAGAGTGGTGCAGAGTCGCATGTATCGCCCAAAGGGGAGCTGGCGATGGGATGACCCCTCGGCGTGCTGGGTCGAAGGTCCGCAGATCTGATGCTCTGGAGTGCTCGCAGGCGATCGTAGCAGAGGGACAGAGTTCCGATGGAGTTGATGGCTCGACGCAACAAGTTTGGCGTGTGTAGTAGTGGGCATCTCGGAGGGGTGTGAGAGACAGAGAAGCAGAGAGGGAGCCGCGAATAATAGAATTCTGGCGGCAAACGCGGTGTTTCGTTTTTCTATCATCATCCACCTGGCGCGATGTGAGGCTGATGGGGAAAGAAACAGTTTTAGCAGTCTTGGGTCCAGGTTAGCGGCGAGGCCCATGCTGTTGAAAGCTACGGGGCCACTTAATCCAGCATCTTTGCACACCTCCGCAGGGCACCTCCAGGCTGTTTGTCCAGGCTCTGGCCGCCTCCAGCCCACTCAACCCACTTCCAACCCTCCACGACCTGACCCAGGGGCCGCTGGCTGCACGAAGCGTCGATCCGGGAATCTGCGAACGGGCATCCGCCACGACGCCCATTGGTGTAACCACACTTTGACTTCGACGTGCTGGGATGCGGGTGATGGGATGGGTTATCGCCTGCACGCCCAGCTCATGCAGACGAGGAGTGCAGCATGCACGGAGCTGTTGTTGAGCCAGGTTGGTGCAAGGTCGCTGCTTGTCCACATCACCGACCCGTGCCTGAACGGTGGCCATCGATGTGACAAGTAATGTGAGATCGATTTCCAATTTGTGACATCGCTCGAGTCGCTGGCTCTGGGAGTCTGGGAGCATGGGAGCATGGTGGTGGTGGTGGCATGGTGGTGGCACGGTGCCTGGGCTGTCGGTGGTCGCGACGACGGGCTGTGATAGGATGCTATGCAGCGTCAACGCCATCAACGTCAATCTGCCTGCCCATGTATCTCGACATCTCTGCGTGTGGTGTTGCTTTGTCTGGCCAAAACCCTCTTTGCTTCTTTCCATGCTTCTTTTCCCTCGTCCCTCGTCCCGCATGTCGAAATTGACTTTGGATTTCAAATACTCTGGCGACCAAAATAGGATGTATCGGACTATTGATGTATTGATGGGGCAACTTTCTGGGAATAAGCACTCGTGTTGGAAGGGGAGGGTGGAGGGAGGAGGGAGGCTCAGCTGATGATGATGGTGGTGATGATGATGTGGTTGGGTGACTGGTGACTTGGGTTGACTTGGGGTGACATGGTGACTTGTGACTCGTGATTGGCGAGTGGTGGTTAGTGGTGACTGACCTATGACTCTGCCGTACCGTGTTATGCTGTGCGGTACGTACAGTGCGGTATTCTGTTTTTGCGGACGGCAATGAGGAGCCATGTCCGCTGGCTGGCACCTGGCCTGGCTGCCTGGCTACCTAGCTACAAGCCTACAACCCGCCAACCAACCCACCCACACACCTCCCCCTACAGCACCCAACAGGCTCTGCCGTCGCTTTCCGATGCCTGAAATCCTGAAATTCTCCGCCGGCAACAACTCAAGCGGCTCAGTCACACCAGCCTAAGCCGAGCCAAGGAACTGGGACCCGACTTTTCTATTTCCACCTAATGCCAAACTGCCGATACATGTACGGGGATCGAGGCAGCAGAGAGACTGAGGACAGGTTCGTGAGGAAGCTCGCAGCCTGCTGACTATCATGCGATTCCCCCCATGGCCCATGGCTCGTCGTCATGATTCCTTGAAATACTGTGGATTCTCGCCTTCTCGCCTTCGCTCCCCGTCTCGGCACGGCTATGCCCTGCCATGCTATGCTATGATGCCCCCTCCCCATTCCGAGAAATCTCACGATTCACTCTTTCTGGGATGGAGCTTCCCACAGCTATCGTGAAGGGATGCCAAAAAAGCCTCACCTTGGAAGTTTCCAACGCGGGCATAATCACATGAAACAAGGACAACTCACAGCGAGAACACGGGAAAGGTCTCCATATCCATCCATCATCCATGAGCTCATGGAGCTTGGGATCTTCAGGGTCATTCATCCATATCCCTCCCAAATCCACAGTGGGGAATACTTCTTAACTCTGAAGAACATCACTATTATTGTATCTAGACTTTCCATCGCATTGCCTCCCTCCTTAGCACTCGGCCAAACTCAAACTGCTCAACAATCATGGCCGGGATTCAGCTTTCATGCTGGTTGGAAACTGCGGACGGAAGAGTTGCCTCCTCATGAACACGACCTAACCACAACCCGCACACCTAAACTCCCCGGCTTCTGTGCGGGTAAGAAGCTGTCTCCCCAGAGCTCAACATCGCTGATGTCTGTTCCCGTCAATTCCATCAGGGCCACGTCATTCTCGCCCCTAACCTGCTCCGTTCCAAATTTGCCAAACACCGCAGCAATACAGGTGTAAAGTTCCGCCGTGGCAAGATTCATACCTATACATCTCCGGCTTCCTTTGGAGAAAGCAAGCTGATAGCGGGAGAGCGAGGGATCTTCAATCCAGCGTTCGGGCCGAAATGCTGCTGGATCTGTGAAGACAAGTGGGTTCTGGTGCACAAGCGCCGTAGACATTGAAACGGGTGTGTTGGCCGGGATCGTCCATGATTTGCCGCTTGTGAGAGATGAAGGTTCAAACTCAAGAGTGTGTGAGAACACTCGTTGGAGGCGATGAGTTACGCCATATGAGAGACGAAGTGCTTCGTTCACAACAGCCGAGGCGTAAGGGAGTGACTGCAAAGTGGTGATGGGAATATCGCAACCTCCTGTTGGATCAACCGTGCACAGTTCATCTTTTAGTTTACGAAGGATTTGAGGATTCGAAAGTAGATGAAAAGTCGCGATAGCGAGAGTCCAGGATGTGGTCTGGAATTGGCTTTAGAAGGATGTTACATGAAAACCGAGTGGTATGCAACTTACTTCTGTTCCAGCAGCAATAAGGAGCAGCGCCTCGCTTGCTAGTCTCTCAGTTCCCTTCTCGGAATCTGGAAGTTTGCTCTCGAAGAGATCGTGGAATACGGTAGAGTGCGTGGACTCGCTATAAGATTTGTCATCGCCAGTGCGAATTGCTTTGATCTGGTCAAACATGCCCTTCATATCTCAGTGAGTGATTGGTCTTGGCTATATTGACGATCATTGTGATGGTACTTACCGTCTTCAAACGCACCATTCCAGCTAACACCGGGTGCATTTTTGCCGTAACCCAATCTGGGATGTGGTCCATGACAAGTTCGACAAAGTTGAGATGTTTCAACGTTGCAACTGTTGCACTGAGAGCATGGTTTGTGAGGAACCAAGTGGGATCAAATTCTGGGTCTTCAATTTTGTGATCGTGGTGAGAGAAGTTGTATTCCATGACCACATCTAGGTACAGGTTAGGTAAAAAACCGAAAAACGGAATCTGGAATACCAACCATTGGCAAGTGCCGCATATGCATTGTCGAGGTGAATGATCTTTCCACTATCTTTGAATTCTTCAAATCGTTCAATCAATTTATCCACCCTTTCTTTCACTATGGGTTGCAAAGTGAGTGCTCTCTGCTTAGAGAAGTGTGGGTTGAGTGCAGTTCTCCTCATACGGTGTATTGCTGGATCGACCGTCTGAAAAGCAAGAATCTGAATCAGCATAACGGGCTTTGGAAAGCCAAGAAGATGTGAAACACAATCAAAGGGTTTGATAAGTATCGCAAGAAGAAGTATCGCACTGATCATGAAGACACAGCACCGAAAACAAAAGAATTAGGATGCGAGTAATACGCACCTCAAAAATATTGTGGTGGAGCGCAAACCCTCGGACGCCCCACGCCCATTTTTGAGCATTCCTGTCGTTAGAGAATATGGTATCATGGTAATCTGGATCGTTGATGTGTAACTCATATGGATTGATTCGGACGATCGGGCCATATTTCTCATGGAGAGCTTTGATTTTCCAAATGTACTGGCCTTTTAGAATAACATCATAATAGAACTCATACCTTCAGGAGACGTTAGTTCATGTCATATCTGTAGATTAAAGAGGCTTACCAGAAAGTGAGTGCAGCAAGTTTTGGACCGGGGAAGGAAGATATAGGACTCAAAAACAAGCGATATACGGCACCGTATATTGTGTACAAGAGAGAACTGATAATCACCCACACTAGCAGAGACTGAGACAAGATTGAGAATTCCATTGTGACATTAAACAGGCATGGAAGTACAGAATAAGAAAAGAACTCTTACCTGACATTATTCAAATACTGTGAGGTATCACTAGTAACATCATGGTAATTAGGGCTTACTTCTTATTGACATGAACATAGTCGTACTTGTTCGAGTTGGCTTTGGCTAGCTTGACGCCATTGACATAATGTAGAACGGATCGGCTGGTACCATTTTCGACAGTCTCGAGAAGGAAACCCGAGTGTTTTCAATCCGGCCAATAATGAAAGAGAGATAGGCTGCTGAGTTTAACAATCTTCGTTGGTTGATTGGTTGCATCGTCAAATGCTGGACCCAACAGCGCTGGCTGGTTTCACAAGCACAGAGCCAGTTTGAATATTATAGCACAAGACGGAATAGGTGGCTTAAATCCTTAAAAAGAGTGATATATAATAAACTAAGTAGCTACTCTCTACTCTCATATAAATTATCGTTTAGCTAGTAAGTAGGTCTGGAATAACTTTCTACCGGTTATACTTACCCTACTATTATCCCTAATAAAAATATATTATAAATATATTCCCCTAAAAATACTAAATTATTCTTATTTTATTTTATTATTTTTCTATTACCTAACTTCGCTCCTTTATACTAATAACTATAAGAATTATATATTATAATACTAATAATATTATATAAATATCTTTTCTTTAATCTTTCTAAATATAAGAATATAATTAGTATAAGTTAATAATAGTTATATAATAATACGATAAAAGCTTTAGGTTTTAGTAATATCTTTTTAATATAATATAAAGAAAGAAAATATTAAATATAATAAAAGTAATAATACGAATATTATTAAAATATTATTATATAAGTACGCTTTTAAATTTTATAAGAATTTTTATCTTATAAGTTATATTTTCTAGGGTTTTTAAACTAGGTTTTCGATTTATTAAATATTATTAATACTATAATACTATCAAATAACTCGAAGGAATTATTATTAAAGTTATTATAATAAAAATTACTTTTATTATCTTTACTCTTATAATAATATTAAACTTATATTTATTAACCTTAAAATCTAAGTTTTTTTTATAAAATTATTTAAGAGAATTAAGAGTATTATTATTATCTAAAGTATTATTTTTAGCTTCTTTCTTATTTAATTATATTAGCTCTTTTATATTATAATTAGACTTTAGACTCTTATATTAGTAATATTATAATTATTTCTTAAGATTTTCGATTACTAAGTCTTTAGATTTAATAAGCTTTTTATATTCTTTTATTACTCTTTTAGCTTTATTCTTTATATCTCTTAGAGTAATTCGGGTTTTTTCTATAATTTTTACTTTCTTTTTTATTAACTTTATCTTCTTATAAAATAAATCGATTATTTTCTTAATATATTTTAAAGTAATTTCTTTTAGTACTTTTTTATTAAAATCCTTAGCTTTTAGTTACTTCGTATTAAACTTTTTATTAGGCTTTACGATTATTATAAAGATTATTATCTTTTATATAAGCGTATTAATATCTTATATATTCTTTAGTAATCCTCGTATACTAGTAAATCTTTTAGTTCGAATATTTCTAATATCTTAAATTACCTTATATAATATAATAATCTTTCCTCTAATATTTAATATATCTAGATACTTTAGCTTTTTCTTATATATATTATTAAACTTTAGTATTACTCGCTTTTTATCTTATTTAGTTATTAATAATTTATTATTCTTATCTTTTATATTATAATATAACTAAAAGTCGTAGTATAATTCGCCTTAATAATTATACGCGTATAAGATTATATAATATCTTATAACTAATATAAGTATTTCTTCTAATATAATTATTATAATCTTAGATACTAGTAAAATTTTATTTAAATCTAATTATTCTTCTTTAGTATATACTAGATTATCTAACTTAGTAAATCTTATTTTCTTTTTATTTATAGTTAATAATAAGGTATACTTAAGGTTCTTATAAACTTTATTATTTTACTTTTATTCTTTTATTTCCTTAATAATACTAGGGATTTAATATAAACCTTTAACCTTAGGTAAAGTTAATCCTAGAATTATAAGTCTAATTATCTTTTCTTTCTTATTATTTCTCTATTTAATATAAATAAGGTTTTTATTTTTATTTTTATCTTTTTATTAAATTTCTTTAAATATATTTATTAGAATTAATTTTAAGAGTCTAGTATAATAATTATTCTAAGTAGATTTAATAAGTATTTTCTTTTTTTCTCTTTTAGATATAATATTCTAGGATATTTAACTTAGTTTCTTCTTTTAGCTTTCTCTTTTAAGCTTTTCTTCTTTTATTTTTAGCTTATTCTTAATTATCTCTTTCTATAAATTTTTAGTAAGTTATATATAATCCTCTAGTAAGTTTTTATTTTTATCTAAGTTTAATTCTTTTATTATAAACTTTTCTTATTTAATTAAAGTTTTAAAGATAATTTTATAAAGCTAAGTTATATCTAAGTAATTAATTATATCTTATATCTAGTTATTTATTTATATAATATCCGCTTATTTTAATTTTATTCTAGCTTTTTTAATATTTATAACTCTAATTCTTTATATAATTTATCTATAAATCTTATTTTTATCTTTTATTATTATTTATATTAATATCTTCTTATAAGCTTTATCTATTATTTAGTTTACTTTTTTTCGCTTATATATTATAATTTTAGCTAAGCTTAACCTTAAGCTTAACTTCTTATTATCCTTAGTAGTTATCTTTTTTATTAATTTCTTACTTTTTATACTTTTATTACTTGCTTTAGTTTCTTTAGCTTCTCTAAGATTTATATTCTCTAAGGTTAAATTATATATTATAAGCTTTTTTAGAAACTTTACTTTCTTTAATTTATTATTTTATAAATTAATTAATATTAATCGCTTACGCTTATTAGGCTTAGGTTATAGTTATTAATCTATTATCTTTAATAAGTTTTAATTTATAGTTTTATATATATTATAAACCTTTATAATTATCTTAATAATAATAATTCTAATTATTAATAATAATAAAAAGGTTCGATCGAATTATTAGGGTTTTATTATTATATAATAGCCTAAATAACCCTTAATAAATTATTCTAGTTATCTAGGGAATAAGTAAAAGTAAGTATATTATAGGAAGTTCTTAAGTATTAGTAGACTAATTATTAGTATAAAAGAATATTATTTTAAGTTAAATATAAAGCTTTATAATCTAAAAAAACTTATCTACTTATATAAACCTTTATATTCTATAGATTATTTATATCCCTTAGATTAATATAATAATCCTAATAATCCTATTAATCTAGTTATATAATATCTATTATATAACTTTTACTTATAATTCTTTATATATACTTATTATACTAAGCTTTAGGCTATAAGCTATTATATAATATAATATTTATAATATTATCTTTTATTTAGCTTAGTATATTCTTAAGCTAAAAAGCTAGAGTAAGAAATATTAATATTAAGTTATAACCTTTTTTTCTTATTATATTATTTATATATTTAAAGAAAACTAAGAATTAATTAAACTTATATTTTTAAATAAAAAACTTTAATATTATCCTTAATATAATATTTTACTCTTATTATAAAAAGAAATAAATAAAATATTATATTTTTATTAGCTTTTCTTAGTATACTAAGTACGTGCGAGCTAATAATTTAATAAAATATAATATCTCTAGTTTTTCTTATACTAAGTAGGTAAAACTAAAGCGTAATAAAGAAAAATTAAAGTCTAAGTATTATTTTACTTAGAATAAATAATAATAGCTTTTCTTTCGCTTAGCTAAGTAATAAGTAAAGTTACTTTAACTTAATAAGTAATATTTTATTTTTTATATTTATATTATAATAATATTTTATTATAATTTTTAGTCTTTAGAAAAGCTTAATATTATAAAAGAAATAAAACGTATTACCCTAGACCTTTCTTAGGTTATATTTATTAGCCTAAGTAATCTTAATCTTTTCTTTAACCCTTAGGTTAACCTTATACTAATAGTTATATTATTTAATTTCGATCTTTCGGATTTTTTCTAGGTAAGCTTAGGTTTTAGTAATAAAACTTATTAAATAACTAGTAATACTTAAGGTTTCTCTTAGGCTTTTATATATTTTCGGAATATAAGTAATTCTTTTACTTAATTAAATACTTAACTTTATTATACTAGTATTAATAGTCTAAGATTCTCTTAACTTTATACTTAGTATTTAAGTTAATTAATTAGATTTTTATAATTAAAGTATTTAATATTCTAGAAGATATTACTTTAAGTAATAAGACGTAAAAGACTAAATAAATATTTATTATTTTTAGTAGCTTTAGTTTATAATTAACTAATCCTATTACTTTCTTTATTATAAATAATTTTAATTTCTTATAATCTAACTTATTATTTAGTCTTTTTATTCTAATATTTTATTAAAATAAGTAAACTTTTCTCTTTTTCTTAAGAGTAAGTTTTATATTATATTTCGTATTATAATATATTATTAACTTCTAGGTAATAAACTTAATATCTACTTATAACTTATTATATAATATCTTAAGCTAATTAATCTAAATAATTATTTCCTAGGATTAACTTATATTAACTAATAATACCTAGTATATAATAGGATTAAACTTATAATTAATATAAAACAAAGAAATTCTTATAATTTTCACGTTCGTATTATTATATATATATTATATAAGTAATAATAATTATACCTAGTCGTTTTACTTATAACTAATATAATATTATAGATATATTTTTATTATTTAGTTAATTCTTTTTATTTATTCGTTTATCTATAAATAAAAGCTTATAAATAGCTTATATTTTATTCTTAGTAAGATAACTAATATTATCTAAAACTTAGATATAAATAACTTATCTTAATCTAAGATAATTTCTTCTAGTATTTTATAATTTATAATAATTACTTATAAGAATACTTATATTATATTATTAGTATTATTAGCTTTATAAAATAATATTATATATATATATTTTATAAGCTTATTTATAATTATAATTATTAAATTATATTTAATTTTAATAATCGGATCTTTTAAGAATAATAATTTTATTATAAAATCTAAAGCGATCGACTTTTATAGCTAGAATAAAATACTAGGTAACTTTATAAGATTATACGAAGTATAATAAGCTATTTTATTTTATATATATATATTATAACCTAATATTATATCCTTAATTATTTTTCTTATTCCTAGGAAGTAATATATTCTTATAAAACGAGATATTATTTTAGTTATTTCCTAATAATTATAGGTAAATAACTTATATTATTATTATATAAATCTTATTCGTATATATATTAGAATATAAATTTTATCCTAGAATATAAGAAGCTTTTAATTATTCCTTAAGAATCTTAGTCTTAAGACTCGTTCTTATTATTTAATTATAAGGTTTTTATTATACCTCTTATAAATATCTTTTATAAATAAGTTTTATTTTAATTATATTATTATTATAACTTATCTAATATTATATACTAGTATATTATTATTTTATTATAAGATTATATATAATTTATATATTTTATTTTTTAGGTATTCTAGTTTTTAGCTAAGTATATTAACTCTAGTATTTTCTAATCTTTTAATATATAAAATTCTAAAATTATATTAAGTAAGAGTTTCTAATTATTAGATTTATTATTAATTTAATTCTTTTATAATTATAAAATAAATAAGATTCTTATAATTTATAAGTACTTATACTTAGTATTTTAATCCTACTAAGTATATTTTTTATTCCTAAAAGATATTTATTATAATAAGTAGCTTTTTATTATAAATCTTATAATTTAGCTTAGCTAAGAAGAATTTCTAAGAATAATATATAATTAGTTATTATCTTTCTTACTTATTAGATTAATTTAATACGATTCTAATAATATAATTAAACGAATTTATTTTTATTTAAATTTCTTTTTCTAGATTAAATAAAATAAATATTAAGCTTTAAGTAAATATTCTCTTAAGTTTCTTAAAGGTTTTATTTATTACTAGGCTTTATATAAATAATTTATCCTTATACGTAAGTTTTATTAAAGGTATTATAATTTTCGAATAATCTTTAATAAATTATTAGTAAAAGTTTATAAATCTTAAAAAGAATTATATATTCTTAATTATTCCTAATATATTCTAAGTTAATATTATACTTACTTTTATAAGATTTATCTAGATCCCTAAGATAATAATTATATATCTTAGGAAGATTACTTTTATAATATTAAAATAATATTATAATAAAGTTATATACTCGATTTTATTATTTTCTTTGCTTTTATAAGGAGTTATTATTATCTTAGGTACTATTATATAAGGGCTTTATAAGTATTCTTTAAGTACTCTAAGAGTTATATACGATTATTTATATTTTACTATAATAGTTAATTAATTATTTCTTTTACCTTTTGCTTTTATAACTATTAATTCGATTACTAAATATATCTTATACGTAATTATATATATTATATTAGTTATTAGTTACGTTTATAATATTATAGATTCGGATATACTTTAATATTTATCGTTTTATTATATTAGTAACTTACGTAAGGATTTTAAATAATAATAGATATAAACTAAATCGTAACTTATAATATTAATATAATAAGCTTATTTAGTATCGATCTTTAATAATAGGCTAAGCTCTTAGAGTACTTAAAGTATAATTATACGATTACTAGTAAAAGAGATTAAAAATATTAAAACCTACGAATATAATTAATTATTAAATATATAAGATATTAATCCGAGTTATTTTATAGGCTAGATATTTAATAGTAAATATAAAAAGATAATACTAGAGTACTTAGGAGATTAAAAACTTATAATAAATAATAAGTAATAATTAGAATAATATAATAATATAAAGGTTAAAGTTCTTAGGAAAATAAAATAACTAGAATAATAGGAATATTAAGAGAATTAAGAACTTATAAAAGATAAAAGATAATTATAATTATAAGAATATATAACTTTAGGAGTTATCTAAAGGTACGTAAGTATATATATTATTAGAGGTATTAAGATTATTATTAAAACGATAGAGATATATTTTTATAAGCCTTAGTTTAAGTAAAAGATATAATATCTAAAGTTAAAAGAAAATCGAAAGAGATATTATAATAATAGATATTAAGAAAACCCTAAGAGCTAGAAACTAAAGGGATATAAGACTCTAATATTTTTATTTATAAATAATAGTTTTAAGAAATAACCTTAACTTTAGTACGAGTATAAAGCGAGTAATTATATTAGACTAAGCGAGGCTTTATTAAAAGCTTAGGCTAAGATAAAAGAGCTCCTAGTTAATACTAGTAAGTATAAATTATACTTAAAACTAGAAAATATAAGAGGATAAAAGGAATAATATATTATTATATTAGAAAAAGAATTAAATAATTAATTAGTCGTCTTTTTATTTATTTTTAGTTTATTTTATTTAGTTAATTAATAAAATTTATATTATTTATATTATTATTTATTTTCTAGTTAATTTTATAAGATAAATATCGCTTATAATTTAATATAAATATTCCTTTAGTTTATTAAGGTTATTATAAAGATTATATTTATTATAATAGCGTCTTAATAAAAAGATAATATCCTTAAGTTTAAATCCTAATTATCTTTTACTTATATTAAGTTTCTTATAATAATAAGTCTAATATAAAAAGTATATAAGAATTAAAGTTATTCGCTTATCTAATACTTAATCGAAAATATAATACTAAAATTCTTTAAAACTTAAGACCTAAGTTTTAAAGTATAAACGAAATTATATTTATAAAATATTTAAGTATTAATTAAAATCAAATATATAAATTATACTAAGAGTATTAGTAATATATTAAGCGAGTTATTAATTATACGTTAAGCGTACTAATAATATTAAACCTATTATTATATTATTAGCTAGTTATAAATCGTATATTAGTTATATTAACTTTACTAAAACTCTATTAATTAATTACCTATTAGATATTAGTTATATTCCTAGTATATAATTACTTATTTTCTTAGGCTAATTTCCTTAGGCTAATTTATAAGCTAGTTTAAAGGCTAATTTAAAGGCTAGTTTATAGGCTAATTTAAAGGCTAATATCCTTAGGCTAATTTATAGGCTAGTTTATAAGCTAGTTTAAAGGCTAATATCCTTAGGCTAATTTATAAGCTAATTTAAAGGCTAGTTTATAGGCTAGTTTAAAGGCTAATATCCTTAGGCTAATTTATAAGCTAATTTATAGGCTAGTTTAAAGGCTAATATTCTTAGGCTAATTTATAAGCTAGTTTATAGGCTAGTTTATAAGCTAGTTTAAAGGCTAGTTTAAAGGCTTAAACCTAAATTATCAAATATATCTTTATATTATTCCTAATTAAATAGCAAGTATATAATTATATTATATAAAAGGATATTATAAGTATATTCTAGTATTTTTTATCGCCCTAGAATTCTTACTCCTAGAGATCCCCTTATATTTTTAGATAATTATAATTTATCTATTAAAGTTATATAAAGTTTTATATAATTATAGCTTAACTAGAAAGAATCTAATAATTATAATAAAATTAAAGATTAGATTAATATTAAATATATTTCTTAGAATAATATATAAAATACGATAAAATTAAATTTATATAAAAAAATCTTAAATTATTATTTTTTAGCTATTTAATTCTTTTTTATTTAGTTAACCTAATAAGATAAAAGAAATAAATCCTTAGAAGAGAAACCTTAATAAGCTATTACTAAGTCTTATAATAAAGCTTACTAATAATACTTATATTCTAAGACCGTTTAATTTAAGTTTAATAAAACTTCTTTCGTTCTTTTTCTTTTAGTTCTCTTAACTTCTACTTAATAAAAGTTATATTAAAGTTAACTAAGAGTAACCAAATATATAAAGTTATATATAGATTAAAGGAGCCTTAGTAGGATTCTTAGAAGAAACGTTATTAGGAGCTTTAAAAGAAACTCCTAAAAAATAATACGATTAATTTATTTTATTCTTAGAGATACTAAAGAAAAAGTATATTTAGGTATTTTATTTTAATCGAGTTAAAGACTAGATATATAAAACTTCTAGAAGCTAAGCGAATTAACTTTAGGTTTATATTAGAGGTAATTATAGGTATTCTTTGTATAATTCGGATTTTCTAATAATAAAAACTTATTAAGTAATAAGAATTAATTTTATAAGAGATATAAGAGGCTATTATTCCTAAGTAAGGAAGTCGGCGGCTTATATATATAATAGATAATATATTAAGATATAAAGAACGTTATTATTATTTAATCTTATTTTATTATATTATAAAATTACCTAAGCTTATAAGATAAGAAAACTATTTATTACTACTTATTATTACTTTTATAATATAATAGTAAGAACGAATTTATATAAGCTTTATATTAGATAAATTCCTTAGACTAAGTATATTATTAGCTAAACTATTATATTATATAAAAGAGCTTTAGGCGAATATATAAATTTAAGGATAAATAAGTACTTAGCTTATAATACTAGTAGATATTACTTATACGTATAATTATAATCTATAGTATTAGTTACTAATTATTTAAGAATAAGAATTATAAGTAGGAAGATTATATTAACTTACTTAGATTAAATATATTATTAGCTAAATTATTATATTATATAAAAGAACTCTAGGCGAATATATAAATTTAGGAATAAATAAGCTTTTAGCTTATAATACTAGTAAATACTAGTTATTTATATAATTATAAGTTATAATATTAGTTATTAATTATTTGAGAATAAAAATTATAATTAGGATATTTATTTTTATTTACTTAGACTAGGCGTATTATTAGCTAAACTATTATATTATATAAAAGAGCTCTAGGTAAATATATAAATTTAAGGATAAATAAGCTTTTAGCTTATAATATTAATAGATACTAGTTATTCGTATAATTATAAGTTATAATATTAGTTAATTATTATTTAAGAATAAGAATTATAATTAGGACGTTTATATTTATTATTAAAACTTTATCTAAGAGAAATAATAGAATTTAATAAGCTTTTTCTATTATTTTTTCTATTAGTTATAGCTTTAATCTAATTCTAGTAGTTATAAGCGTTTAAATCGGCTTTAAAAGCTTTTTACTTAGATTACTAGAGAATTATACTAAAGTTAAATATAAGAATTATATACTTAGATTATTTTACTAAAGCTATTTTAAAGGCTAGTTTATAAGCTAGTTTATAAGCTAGTTTATAGGCTAGTTTATAGGCTATTTTATAAAAGCTAATTTAAAAGTTATTTTATAAAAACTAATTTATAGGTTAGTTTATAAGCTAGTTTATAAGCTAGTTTATAGGCTAGTTTATAAGCTAGCTTATAAGTTATTTTATAAGTTATTTTACAAAGGTTAATTTAAAGGCTAATTTAAAGGCTATTTTATAAAAGCTAATTTAAAGGCTATTTTACGAAAGCTAATTTAAAGGCTAATTTATAAGTTATTTTATAAAGATTAATTTAAAGGTTATTTTATAAACTTTATTCCTTATACTAAGTTTTACTCTAAATATATATATTTATATAAGGATATAATATCTTAACTTAATATTTTAGTAATACTTATAATTAAAGTTTAAGACTAAGAAAATAATATAAGAAGATTTTAAGTAAATACTAAGAGTTTATTATTACTCTAATAATAAGCCTAAGATATAAAAAGATAATTATAAGGAAAGATTATTTATATTTTAGATAATTCCTAAGAACTAATAATAATAATACTACTAGTAACAGGTATATATTAGGTAATATATATACGTAAGATAATATATATATTTAATAAAGCTAGTTTATTACGAAAGCTAATTTAAAGGCTAATTTAAAGGCTAATTTAAAGGCTAATTTAAGAGGCGCTTTACTAGGATTATTTTACTAATTTTATATTACTAATATTACTTTATAAAGGTTACTTTAAGGGCTAGTTTAAAAGACGCTTTACTAGGATAATTTTATTAATATTATTTTATTTATATTATTTTATAAAGGTTATTTTATAAGTTATTTTAAAGGATATTTTACTAATATTATTTTCTAGGTTATTTTATAGGTTATTTTAAAAGATATTTTAAGGGATATTTTAAGGGATATTTTACTAATATTATTTTATAGGTTACTTTAAAGGATATTTTATTTATATTATTTTATAAAAGCTATTTTATAAGTTACTTTAAAGGATATTTTAAGAGATATTTTAAGGAATATTTTAAGAGATACTTTAAGAGATATTTTACTAATATTATTTTATAAGCTACTTTAAAAGATACTTTACTTATATTATTTTACGAAAGCTACTTTATAGGTTACTTTAAGGGATATTTTAAGAGATATTTTACTAATATTATTTTATAGGTTATTTTAAAGGCTATTTTATAGGTTACTTTAAAGGATATTTTACTTATATTACTTTATAAAGGTTATTTTATAAGTTACTTTAAGAGATACTTTAGAAGATATTTTATTATATTATATAAATTATATTTAGTTAATTTTATATATTAATAGTATTTATCTTAAATTAATAAGGTAAAAGACTTAATATTTATAGTCTATTAAGGTAATAACTATTATTATCTAGATTTCCTTAATATATATATTAACTACTAGTATCTTTTTTTACTTAAATCCTAGGATAATATCTTTAACCTTTTACTTAATAGCTTTTAGAATTACTTCTTATATTTTATTTACCTTTTAAATACGATCTTTTATTATATTTCTCTTAGTAACTAAAAGATAAAAATAAACCTCTTTTATATTCTTATTCTCTTACTTATAATAATAAGTAAAGCCTTAAGCTATTATATTAGTATTAAAATTAAGTTTAAGAAAGATAATAAAAATCGCTTCTAATAAAATTAAGCTAATAGTAAATATACTACTAGTAATAATAATATACTAAGTAATCTTAGTATTAAGGTCGTTTAGGTTAACTAAAAATCGAGTTAATTTCTTAGTAATAGTATTTATAATATAATTACTTTTATTTATTTAGATAATATCTTCTAATAAAATCTTATAAATATATATTATCTACTATTAATTTCTATTAGTTTATCTCTTAGTTTAAAAGAATATTCGAACGAGTACTTATAAGTTATATAATATAACTACTAATATAAAAGCTAGAATAAAAGATCTAATAAGTATTCTTACCTTTTATATTCTTAAAGAATAAATTAAACTTATTAATAATACGACTTATTTCTATTAATTTACCTAAGAAGTTTATAATCTTTTAGAGATTACTAAAATATAAGTTAAAGGTTATTTCTTTCTTTTATTTAATATTATTATCTTTATTTTTCTTTTTTATCTTTCTTAGTTATTTTTCTTTTATAAGTTTAAGTAACTTATTTTTATTATTTTAAAGATTTATAAGAAAGGGAAATATTATAGTTAAATATAAGTAATAATAGGTATTATAAGCTTATTTTTTATATAAGATAAAAGTATTTAGGTTCCTAAATTTTTATAGATACTTAGTTTTATATTCTTTCTTTTTATATCTAAAAACTTTATTATTCTCTTTAGTAAAACGATTAATCTTTTCGGCCTAATAATTAGAATAATAATATACGATCTTTTTTATAAAATTTAGTAATATTAATACTAAAGGATATCTTATAAAGTTATTATCTATAATAAATCGTATAAAAAGCTTTTCTACTAGAAGGTTAAACTAACTAATAATCCTATTAACTTATATTATAATTTTTATTATTATAAGTTTATTATTATTATAATAAATATTTTACTTCTTACCTAAGGCTTTTAACTTATTTTTTATTTATTTAGATAAAATATTATTTAATACCTATTATTACTTATTTATTACTTAGACGAATTTAATAAAATTAAAGGGACTAATAAATAATAGAGTTTTACTTAGAAGTATAATAAAAATATTATAAAAGAGCCGATTATTCTATTATACTAGATTTATATTCTCTTAATTCTTATTATACTTTTATTAGACGAATTTAATAGCCTTAATTATTAGGCTTTTATATAAGTAAAACTTATCCTTAAATAATATTAAAATAATAGCCTTTTAAGATAAAGCGTAAAAGTAATAAAAAATATTTAGTTTAATAATATAAAGCTTATCTTTTAAGTTTAACTTTTATATACCTATAAGTTAATATAATTATTTTTTAGAATCTATAAACTTTTTAATAAAATATATTTTTAAAGATTTTAGGGTTATAATTATAAATACCTTTTTATTCTCGAGTTAAGAGGTAAACTTAGATATTATCTAATATTTAACTTATAATCTTACGTTTATCTCCTTATATATTTCTTTTATATTAAAAAAAAAACCCTAGTAATAATATATAATATTCCTAATATTATATACTTTTATTATTATTTAAAAGCCTAGATTATCTACGTAATATTTTTTAAATTTTATCTCCTAAATATTAAGTAAACCTAAAGGTATTATAATAATACTAGTATTAAGTTTTATCTTAATAAAATAAGTTATATTACTAGGGGTATAAAAATAATTAAAACTATAAGTTAAGTATATCTTTGTATTACTTAGATATTATTAGTCTTAATCTAAATAATCTAAAGAGAAATATTAGTCCTTATATTTTCGGATCTTATTATAATAGATAATATTAATAATATACTAGATATAAGAGATTATAATTATTATAATTATCTTATTAATACCTATAATATAAGTAAATATTATATCTTCTAGTATATTATAGATTTAAGTAAAAGTATATTAAACCTTATATACTTAGATAAATAAAAGTAATCGACTTAGTTTATTAATCTTAATATAATACTTAGGTTAAAGATTATTTATATTATAATAAAAGAAGCGATAAGCTTTTTATTAGATCTTAGGCGATAAATATATATACGCTTTATTATTAAGACTATTATATAAGCTAAAGACTTATTAGTATAAGATTACTAAAATTAGGGTATATATATATTATAACCTATTTTAATCCTATAAATATTTTAGATAATATTCTAGAGTTAACTTATATTTTTTATTTAAATTAAAGTCCTAGTACTTTAGTTAATTTTCTTTTTAATTAGATATTAATTTAAGAAGAAAATTAATATTAATCTAAATCTCGTTTTTATCTAATAAAAAGAATTCTAGTAGTAAAAGAGATTCTAGTAATAAAGAAGGTTTTACTAATAAAAAAGGTTTTACTAGTAAAAAAGATTCTACTAGTAGAAAAGATTCTATTAATAGTTATATATAAAGTAATAACTACTTTCTTAATACTTAAGTTATATATTAGCTATAATAAAATATTAGTTCTCTTAGGATTAGATTCTAGAGATATAAGATTAAAGATAACTATTATTTATTATTCTATAAATTATTAAATAATACGATTAACGTATTTTATAAACCTAACTTTAATTTAATTTAGATATATATATTATCTAAGTTTAGTAGTAATATAATTAACTTATATCTAAGCTTATATTTCTTAAAGTCTAAAATAAAATTAAATTATTTTCTAATAAAACTAAAGATCTTAAGTAAAAAAATATAATATAATTAAATATACTTAGTAGAAATATCTAAGAATTTATTATAAAATATAATACTCGAGTAAAATTAGGTAGTTTTATTTAGTAAGTCTATTAGGCTAAGAGAGAAATTAATATATAGCTCGATTATAATAAGTTATATTTTAAAGTCTAAAAGAGTTTTAATTAACTAGCTAAGATAATTATCGTACAAGTAATAAGAGAAATTATTAGGTAATATAATAGCTTCTCGTATAAATATAATATTAGTAGTAAGAGTATTCTTAGTATTTATCGTAAGTAAAATATTATTATTATTTATATTTATTAATATATTAATATTATTTTATATTATAAATATATAATATATTAATAGATATATTTATTATTATATTATTTATTAGTTAATTCTCTTTTATTAGCTAATCTTTTATAAGTTAAAGAGATAATACGCGTATCTTAGCTTATAATTATATAATTATAAGAGAGAAGCTATACGATAATAATATAATCTATAACCTAGGGCTTAAGAGAGTATTAGATATAATAAGAATAATAAGGGTATTATAATACTAAGAGTAAAAATAAGTATTACGTAAAAGGGTTTAATACTAGGTAATAGTATAAGGTAAATAATATAAGATTAAAATAAAAAGGAAAAAGAATATAATAGATCTTAGAAGAGAATAATTAATAATTATTATAAGAGAAAGCTAAGATTAAGTACCTAATAAATTTATTTAAAGGATATTTTATAAGCTAGTTTATAAGGTTATTTAAAGGCTAATTTTAGTATAAGTATAAAAGCTAATTTAATATAAAAGACGCTTTATAAGTTATTTTATAAGGTTATTTAGAGGATTATTTAAAGGTTATTTTAGTATAAGTATAAAAGACGCTTTATAAGTTATTTTATAGGGTTATTTAAAGGGTTATTTAGAGGCTATTTTAGTATAAGTATAAAAAACGCTTTATAGGCTATTTTATAAGGTTATTTAAAGGGTTATTTAAAGGTTATTTTAGTATAAGTATAAAAAACGTTTTATAAGCTATTTTATAAGGTTATTTAAAAGGTTATTTAAAGGTTATTTTAGTATAAGTATAAAGGACGCTTTATAAGCTAATTTATAGGCTACTTTAGAGGCTAATTATATATAAGAGTAAAAGATTAAGAGTAATTTATAAAGGTAAAAGATAAAAACTAGTTTATAGGTTAGTTTATAGGCTACTTTAAGGGCTAATTTATAAAAGTAAAAGATAAAAGATAATTTATAGGTTATTTTATAAGAATAAAAGATAAAAGCTAGTTTATAAGTTATTTTAAGGGTTAATTTATAAAAGTAAAAGATAAAAGGTAATTAGTAGGTTATTTTATAAGAGTAAAAGATAAAAGCTAATTTATAGGTTAATTTATAGGTTACTTTAGGGGCTAATTTATAAAAGTAAAAGAGGAAAAATAATTTATAAGTTATTTTATAAGAGTAAAAGGTAAAAGTTAATCTTAGTATAATAGATATTCGTTTTATACTCCTAATATAAGCTATTAGCTAATTTCCTAAGTTATTTTAAAATAAGATATATATAAACTTAGTCTAACTATTATATACCTCTTTAATTAGGTTTATTATATCTTTAATTATAACCTTTAAGGCGCCTTAAATCTTCTTTAAACGCTTTTTATAATATAAGTTTAATTTATTAAAACTTTAAGTATATATATTTATATCTTTAATTCTAAGGTTCGCTTAAGCTTTTCCTATTAACCTTAGTATATCTAGCCGCTATATAAATAATATATTCTTATACCCTTTAATACCTTTAATATTACTTAAGTATATATCTAGGAAAAATAATTTAAATTATATCTTTCTTTTTTCTTATAATTAAATTATATTATAAGTAAACTCTTATTTATTAATTATTATTATAACTAATTAGATTATAACACGTATACTAAATATTAAGGTAAATTATTTAATTAATAGATTATTATTTATTTTACTTTAACCTACTTATACTTATAGATTTATTAGATATACTTATATTACGTTTAAAAGACGAATTATATTAAGACTAATATTATTCTTAAAACTAAAATAAACTCTTACTTTCTTTTTATTTCTTCTCCTAGTATTATATAATAAATCCTCTTATTATATATCTTTATATAATATCTTATATAATATATTAGCTTTATTAATAATATTATTAAATCTTCTATTATTACGTATAATATATTAGGCTAATTAATCGCGTTTATACTTACGTATACTTATAATACTTACTACTAGATTCTTATAAACTAAATATTATTTCTTTTACTAATATACGATCTATTATATAATAAAATATTATATTACTTAGAAGTAAGAGTTATTATACTTATAATTATTATCTTATTATACTAAGCTTTATTATAATTATTAGAATATATTTATAATTATTTATAATTATTTTATAACTATAACGTATTATTTATTATAATACCTAGTAAGTATCTTAATTTTATATAAGGAGATTTAATTCTAATATAATATAAAGTTATCTCTTATATAATAGTTAGCTTAATTTATCACTTAGCTAGCTAATAATAATATTATTAGTTAGAAAGCCTAGTTTACTATTAAAATAAACTTAGACTTTAGCTCTTAGTTATTTAGTCTCTTAGTTAAGTTTATAATCTTTTATAAACTCGAACTTATAATTAAAATAATACTAGATAAATAATTATAGGTTAAAGAGTTATAATAAGCGTATAACTAAAAGTACCCTAATAGAAATACTAGAAAATATATAAAAGTATTAGATTTTAAGAAGATCGAAGAATATATTATAATATATATATTAGAGATATTAAGAATAATATAAAAGAATAAGTTAAGAGATTAATTAAAAGATACTTTTATAATATTAGGTTCTCGTTTATTAATATTATAAAAGAAGTAATATAAGAGAATAAAAACTAAGGATATTAGTTCGAATATAAAGTTAAAACCTAATAATATATTATTATAAGTCTTATTATATAACTAAGTAATATCTATTATATCTAGCTAGGGTATATCTTCGACTATAACTCTAAAATTATTAGCTCTAAAGAGATAAAAGAGTATTATACTTAGTTTTATTATAATAAAACGTATTATATTTATAAATTCTAATAAGCTAATACTTATATATAAGGCTCTAGTATAATTATATCTTAGTTAATAGAATATTATTATTTAAATATAAGAACTTCTTTCTTTTATATTAGATTATATTATAATAAAAGTAACTATTATTTTAACCTCTTTTATTATATATTATAATAATAATAATATTCGCGCGAAATATTTAAGTTAAAATAAGTTTTAATAAGCTATTATAAAAGTAAGTAATAAATATACGATTATAAAAGATAATTTAGAGAATACAAAAGATATAAAGTTAATATATAAAATCCTAGGTATTATTAATTTAGAAAGAAAAAAAATAAAAGATATATTAGATTTTATTAATACTTTAAATATTTTAGACTAATACGCGAATTATAATAATACGAGCTTATATCTTATTATATTACTTATTACTTAGTTGATTAAAATATTAAATATAATATAATTTATTAAGTATTAACTTATACTAAATAAATATTATATTAAAATATTCTAGATATTAAGTATTATAATAAGGTAATAAATATTAGGGCGTATCCGAATTTATAATATTATAAATATAACTAGTAACTAATATAATATATATAATTATATATAAGATATATTTAGTAATCGAATTAATAGTTATAAAAGTAAAAGGTAAAAGAAGTTATTAATTAACTATAATACTTAAGTATAAATAATAATATATAATTCCTAGAATACTTAAAGAATACTTATAAAGCCCTTATATAATAGTACCTAAGGTAATAATAACTTCTTATAAAAGTAAAGAAAGTAATAAAATCGAGTATATAACCCTATTATATTCGTCTTTTATATAATAGCCTTTCTTATAATATTATTAGATATCTCTTATCTTTAATAGATTAAAGTTAAAATATAAGATATATATTTCTTATAACTCTAGATTATTATAATCCGCTCCTTTAATTATTTATAAGAGTAATTATAAGTAGAATATTATAGTATTATAATATAATTTATCTCTAAGGAAAGAAGAGGAATTTACCCTTAAAATATATATATAAGCTAGACGCGACCTAATTATTAGGTGATATTATAATAATAACACGTATATTAGCTAACTAATTAGTTAAGTAATAGAACTATTATTATAACTATTTTCTCTCTTATAATCGAGTTCTTATAACCTTATTTAATAGGTTTACTCTTAGGTAATATATAAGAAATATATAAGTCTAATATAATATCTTTTATTAGAAATTTAATAATTTATAATTCTTTCGTTCGATTATTTTTTATAAGTCCTCTTATATAAATCTATTAAATTATCCTAGTAAGATATTTACTTTAATATTATAATTTATATATTCTTAATCTCGTATTATAGAAATATACTAGTAGAAGATCTCTCCCTATAAATATAAATATCTCTTACTTTTCTTATTTTCTTTCTTTTTCCTTTATAAATATTTATAATAACTTTCTCTAATAATAAGATTAAATTTTTATTCCTTATATTTTTTCCTTATTATATTTATAATATTTCTAATATTAACTATTACCTTTAGTAATATAAATATATAATAAGAAGCTTTTGCTTTATTAGTTATTATATTTTTATAATAATTCTTATATAATATCCCTTCGGATCTTATACGTACGATTTATATATATTATATAATTCGCTTTTTAAAGTTTATTAACCTTATAAAATATATTTAGTCTAATCCTAAGTTTAGTTCTTACGATTATTATTATTATATTAATAAATAAAAGTATACTCTAGTAAGTAGTCGCTCCTAATTCGTTTCTAATTTATTCTAGATTTATTATTAACTTTTATAAGTTTCCTCTAAAATAATTAATTTAGTTTATATTATCCTAAGTCTTATTATTAAATATAAGAAGAATCCGACCTTTACCTTCTATAAAGTTATATAAAATACTACTATTAATCTTATTAGCTAAAAGAAATCTATAGAAAAAATCGCTCCTAAGACTAAATTAAAGATAACTTATATAATTCTCCTTAAAATATAAGAAATAAACCGCCTTTTATACCTTTTTATTATAAGTTTTTATCTTATCCCTAGTAAAACTATAGCTAATTTATATTAAGGCTAATACGAATCTAGATTTAGTTACTAAAGTAAAAGATTTTTCTATTACTTTCGAGCGCGAACCTTTAGAAAAGCCTAAGTTTATTATTACCTTTTATAAGAGATATAAGCTTATAAAGTTACTAATAATAGAAGAGTATTTTAAGTTTAAGATAAATTAAAATTCCTAGGATAAAATTAAGTAGGAAATTACTAAGAAACTTAATACGAAAATAAATTAAAGTATATTAGAATAACTTATAACTAAAAATATAAAAGTTACTAATATTATAAAAGAAACTTAAACTTAAGAAACCTTAAGTTAAAGGAATATATTACATTTCTATATATTTTTTATAGTATTTTTAGAATAAAATACCTAGGAGTTTAGGTTTTTTAGCTTTAAGTTTCTCTAATAAAATAAAACTTTTTTTTATTTTATATATTATTATTTACTAAAATTAATCTAATATTATAACTTATACTCGTATTAAGTTTCTTATTATAATTATATCTTAAGTTTATTATTTTATTAATATAAGTTTTAAGATTTTATATATTTTATAAGACTTTATTAGGAGTTTATTATAAATATAATATAAATTTATTATAGCTTTTTACTAGATAAGGTTTTTATACTAAAGTTTATTTCCCCTAATAATAATACTTATATCTTATATTTCCTCTTTAATCTAACTATAATTAATTCTTATATTATACTAAGGTATTTAATTACTAATTTATTAGCGTTTATTATATTCTTTATAAGTTCTTAGGTATCGTCTATTATAAAATAACCCCTTTATTAGATTAAATACTCTTACTTTTTCTTTATTTCCTAGTAAGTAAATATTAACTTAACTTTTTATTCCTTATAGCTATTAATATTATAAGATTCTAGGTTTATAATAATATTATTTTAATTATTATATAATTCTAATAATAAAATATAAAATATATTATATATTTATAATCTTTTTAAGAGTTTTAACTAGTAAGCTTATATATACGTGCTAATTACTTTTAGGATTTTAAATAATCCCTAATACTTATTAGTAAGTTTCTTATTAGGCCTTAGTTACTAGATATTTTTTATTAATAATATTACTTATTATCTAATAATAAACTTTATAGGTTTATACCTCTAGTTATAATACTTCTTTTATCTTAATATTATAGCTTTAAGTTAGGTTTTAAGCTCGTTTTATTTAATCTTAATTTCTTTAATTCTTCTTTTTATAATATATATTATCTTCTTATTTATAATAGCGTCTCTAATATTTATTCCTAGTATTAGTTCGAATTTATATAAGGCCCGAAAGGAGAATAATCTCGTACTCTTATATTTTATATTATTATAAGTATATTTAATAAGAGTAAGTTTTAAAGCTTAGTTAGTTTATCTAAAGTTATAATAAATACGTAAGTATTACTCTAGTATTTAGTTTTATCTTTTTATTTAATTATTAGTTTATAGATAAAAAGTAGTATTAAGCTAATATTAGACTTATAAGTAGAATATAATAGCGCCCTAGAACTTACTAGTAAACTATAAGTTATAATTAGAGGTTATACTTTTAGGAGTCTCGAAATCTTTCTAGATTTAAGAAATAAAAATTTCTATTAGTTTTAGTATATTAATCTTTTTTATAATAAAAATATATTAGGTTATCTTTAAGAATCTATTAATAACTATTAATACTAAGTTATATATATACTCTTATTATTTGCTAGGAGATAACCTAGTAATAAAGTTTATTATAATCTTTTATTATAATTTAATTAAAACTAAGAGTAATATAAGCTTATTATATAAGTGATATTATCTTAATTTTATCTGTTAATATATCTTATAAGTTTATATATAATTTTTTATATTATATTATAAGCTTTACTAGAAGTATAACTTATATATTAGCTTTAATATTCTTTTAAACCTAAAATACCTAGTATATAAGTTATTATAATATATTATAAGGATTTCGGCCCGGATAATAGCTTTTACTAGCACGTAAATATATTAGTTATAATAAAGTAGCCCCTTAGGGTTTATCTCTTATTTAGCTTTCTTTACCCTAGTATTAGTTTCCTTAGGTAATAATTTAAAACGTTTCTTAGTAATAAAAGAGTCGGCCTTTTATAATTTAAAAAGAATATCTTATATTATTTTTATTAATAAGTTATATATTATTTCGAAATAGAATATCTTATTAGTAACCGCCTATAATATATATTATTTATAACTAATAATACTAGTAATAAGCTTAAGATACTTTATAATAATATCTTTATTATAATTTTATATTAGCTTTTTTATTAGGGAGTTAGGATTATCCTTTAGCCCTAATATCTTATTAGTTTTAGGTTATCTAAGCCCTAAGTTTTCTTACTAGTACTAGAAGTTTCTTATAATTATTCTAATAATATCTTAGGTTATATATTATAACTTTATATATAAGAATAATAATATCTTTACTTTTTATTTTACCTCTTTAACTATTAACTTATAATTAAGCTTTTATAATAAGTTATTTACTAGGTTAATTTTACTTAGTTTATATTCTAATATAAAATCGTATTAGGCTAGCTCTTTAATCTAATAGCTCTAATACTTATTTAATATTCTCTTAGTTATAAAGTATTTAAGGTTATTATAATTAGTTTATATTATTATTATCTTAAGAGTATTATAAAGGTAATAGCTTTATTACTTAAAACCTAAAACTATTACTAGTAACTTAATATTATAGGTTTTATAATTAAATTCGATTAAGGAAAACTTATAAGAATAAAAAGTAATTAGATATTACTTTCTATTATAAAATAATTATATTAATATACTAGTAATAGTTATTCCTAATATATTAGTTTTTATTTTAATTAGTAAAATAAGATTAAAATACCTTAGTATTAAGGCTATTAAGAATTTAATTTTAAGAGTTTTAAAGGCCTAGTATACTCGAATTATTATTTTAAAAGGTCCTATTAATTTCTTTAGGAGGTTAAATAACTCTTAGGTTACTCTTAAATATATTATAATAAAATACTAGTAGAAATTAGTAAACCCTAAAAATACTTATATATCTTTAATATTATAAGAAATAAGCTATTCTTTAATTACCCTAATATACTTCGGATTTATAATAATTTTATAGGTATCTATAATATAACCTAGGAATTTTATATTATTAATATTAAATTTATATTTTTTAAGATTAATATAAAGTTAATAGGTTTATAAGCGATCTAGGATCTTTTTTATTATAAATTTATATTAATTTAGGTCTTCTAAAAATATTAGGATATTATTAAGATAAATTATATATATTATATTAATTAACCCTAAGAGAGCTTAATTAATATATACCTAAAACGTAACAGGTACGTTTAATAATCTAAATAATATAATCGTATATTTAAAATACTTATACTAGGTTTAAAAAGTTATTTTTTATTTATCTTCGGATTATATCTAAATCTAATAGTATATATCTTTTAGATTAAGTTTTATAAATAACTTCGTACGATATAACCTATTAAGGGTTTCCTTAATTAATAGTAAGAGAGTATAATTTTTAATAGTTATTTAATTTAATCTTTTATAATTTATATAAAATTAAAGTCTTTTATTCTTTTTAGGGACGAATATAATTAAAGCTTTTACTAGGTTAATCGAGCGCTAAATCTAGCCTTAGATTATAGTAATATTAAGATACTCTTATAATATCTTAAGTTTTAGTTCTAAAAATATATAAATAAGCTCTTATAATAGTTTTTTACCTTTTATTAGGTTAATCTTATATTTTATAAGATAATATTATAAGAGTATAAAGGTAATCGTATTATTAAAAATATTATTATATTTATTATAAGCTAGGGGTATTATAGGTAATTACGCTTATATAAGCGCTTTAATCCTCTTATAATAAAGCGCTAATATTATTATAAGATAACTTATAAGTACCTCTTATTATAAGAACTTAGTAAATTTTAAGATAATAATAATCTAAATAATACTTAGCTTTTAGTATAACTAGATTCTCTTAGTCTAGTTAATTTATAGGTTTATTATAATTAACTATAAATATCCTAGAATAATATTAACTTTAGGAAGATTAAAGTTATAAGTTATAAAATATTACTAGTATATAATTATATTATCTCTATTATTAGTAGTCCTAATATTAATCTTATAGCTATTATAAGTCTAAATTTCCTAACTATTAATAATAACTAGCTTCTTATCTTTATTATTTATTAGTATTTATTTATACTTAGTAGTAAAGCTTTATTATATATAATTCGTCTTAGCCTTATTATTAATAAGAGCTCGTTTTATCTTCTAGTTTCTATTAGTATTAGTAATCTAGATAAGAATAATTAATCTTTAGTATATTAGATATTATATTAAGCTTATATAAAATAATATTATATTACTCTTAGGGCTTAATTTTTTCCTTAGCTTAATTATTTTAGGTAATTAAGTTAAGTATAATCTTTTTAATTATACTTATAATATCTTACTATTAAGTTTCTCTTTAGCTTTATATAAGCCTAAGCTAAATACTTAACCTTATTATAATTCTAGTAGGTTCTTAAGTTAATACTAATAATAAGCGTATTATTTATTTTATAAGTAGATATTATTCTTTTATTATTATTATTATACTAGTTACTTTATCTAATATAATTTTAGTTAAGTTAATCCTTATATAAGTTCCTACTAAAGTAATTATAACTAGGTAGTTTATTATTAGATTACTTTAAAGAGAGTTTTTAGATATTCTTAATTCGAGTTATTAATTATATAAGTCTAATATAAGTTTAAGGTATTTTATTATATATAATTATACTTGTTTTAAGTTCTAATATTAACTTATTATAAAGTATATTCTTCTTATTATAGTTATTAATAATAGCTAATTTTAATTTTAAATTATTAAAGTAGCTAATAAATTTATTAATAGATTACTTAGATTTCTACTAAGCTCGCTTATATTTATTAGTAATATTAAAAGTATAATTACTTTTATCTTATATAAAGTCGAATATTTATTTCTTAAAACTTTTTTAGTTAAGCGTTTTAATACTTATATATTAATCGAGCCGTTTTTATTTTATTATTAGGGCTTTTATAAATATTATTATATAATAATTAATTCGTATTATATTATTAACAAATTAGTTATTATTATCGATTCTAAACTAAAGTTTTATAATACTTATAAAGGATTATATTTCCTAGAAGCTTTTACTTTTATAAGTAGAAAGATCCTAAAACTTAATTAATAGTCTTTTATTATACTTTTATAAGTATTCCTTTTCTTTCTTCTTATCTTTTACTTTATTAAGTATTCTTTTATAAGTATTATTACTCTAGGGCCGGATAAATACTAGTATCTCTCTTATTAGGAGACTTTTTCTCTTATTTATATTACTAAGTAGTCCCCTAAGCTTAGTATCTAAGTATTATTATTCCTCTTTTAAATATTATAATTCCTTTATTCTTCTTTCTATAATTTCCTTTTTCGCTTTAATTATAATAAAAGCCTTATACTTTTATTTTATATCTACCTTAGTAATATCGATTTATTATATTAATTCTATAGTCTTTTTATCTTTATTATTACTAGTAGATAAGATTAAAGTAAGATTACTATTACTTTAGTTTTATTTCTTTTCTTTCTTATTACTCGAGTTAGTTAATTAAAAGTAAGTAATAGCTTAAGATTAAATAGCTAAGTTATTAATTTTATTTTATAATATTATTTTGATTTCGAATTAATTTTATATTAAGTTTATATAATTATAATAAGTTATTCTCCTAAGAGATAAAGAGATAAAAAATATAAGAGTAATTATAAGTAAAATATTATAGTATTATAATATAATTTATTTCTAAGAAAAGAAAAGGAATTTACCCTTAAAATATATATATAAGCCGGACGCGACTTAATTATTAGGTAATATTATAATAATAACATATACGCTAGCTAATTAATTAGTTAGGTAATAGAACTATTATTATATTATCTCTTAAAAGATAACCTTATAACTCTTAGATTATATTTCTCTTATAATAAATAAACTTATATTCTTCTAATAAATACTCTTAATAACTAGTTAAATTATTTTTAGCTTAGATCTCTTATAAGAATTATTACTCTTAGTATAAAACTAAGTATTTTAACTATAGAAAATCCTTTAACTTAAGATATAAAGCTATAGTTCTTTTTTCTTTTTATTTAGATATATTATAAACTCTAATATTTATTATTTTTATCTTTTAAAGATTAATTTAATATTATATTTTTCCTTTTAATTATAATTATAATACTTATCTTTTATTATATAAAAAAAGAATATTCTAGTTAAATTATCTCTTACCTATAAATTCTTTTACTTCCTTTATTTAAACTAAAATAAAATATCTTTATAACTTTAACTTTATAATATCCTACTAAGTCTTTATTATTTTCTTCTTTTGATCTCTAATATATTTATTTTTCTTCTTTTAGATCTAGTAAATTCTTTTATAATCTTTATCCTTAGTTCTTAAATTATTTATTATTAACTTTATTATATAAGTTAATAATACGTGTTAATCTACCTTTATATTAATTATTTCTTATATTATAATCTTAATCTAAGTACGAAATTTTTAATCTTATTTCTAAGAAGCTAATTATAAATTATTTTAATATAATAAGTTTATTCTTTTTTCTCTTATTATCTTTTATAAAAGCTTAATAAAAGTTCGTATAATTAATTATAAGCGCTTATACTAAATATAAGGACTTATTATTATTATAAAAGATAATATATATACTAGTATTCTTTTATATAAGTTTTTTATTTTATTTTATTTTATAAAAGTTTTATTAGATTATCTTATAAAAAATAAGGAATATTTTATTAAAGTATTTTATATACTAAGTAACTATAAGGATATTTATTACTTTAAATAAATATACGCCTTAAATTATTATATCTAAGCCTAAGCTAACTCTTATATAAATTATTTTTATCCTAGAAGAGAAAATAATTATAAATACTAATAAGTTAATAAGTATATACTTTAATTTAATTCTAATATCCTTAGATTTTATTATCTTATATAATACTCTTAATAAGCTTAAGAATAAGTTTTATCTTATTAAATAATAAGTTATCTTTAAGCTAATAATAAAATATTAGTATAAACTTTATATAAAGCTAAGCTTATTTAAATATTCTTTTACTTTTAATAATTCGATTATCTCTAATAATCTAAAGGATATATAACCTATAAAATAAGATATTATTAGTAAAATAATATAATAATAAGCTAAAACTCTTATAACCTTAAAATATAATTACTTCTTATTTAATATATTTAATAATAAAGATAAAATAATTACTTTTATCTTTAAAGTTTTATATAATATATTTCTAAAAAAGAATTTACTTTAGGTACTAAAAGACGTATATTATAAATTAAATTTACCTAATAATACTCGAAATCTTTTACTAGAGTATTATAATTATCTAATTATTATTTATAAGTCTTATTATATTACTTTTATAAAACTTATATTTTCTTTTATAAGTTCCTTAGCTTTTTTATTTATTATCTAGCTATTAACTTTAGCCTTAGAAGGAAGTTTTAAGTTAAAAAAGTAAAAAAGAGATTATATTAGATATCTTATTTAACTTCTTAAATAAGAATAAATTAAAGGTAAAAAAATATATTTATAATCGCTTAAAGAAAATCTTAGTTTTATAAAAGAATCTTTATACTAAGAAATAAGAAAAAAAGCTCTAGTTTATTAATTACTTTCTAATAAGTTTATTCTTTTATTTTATAAAACCTTACTAAGTATTAACTAAGTATTTATAAAACTTAATATATAATATAAAGAATTTATTTTATATTTATTAAAAAAAAAAGGTTATTATTAGTAATCTTAAGTTTATTTAAAAGAAACTTCTAAAATTTATAGATATTATCTTAGAAGATTAAATTTATAATTTAAAGTAATACTTAGACTTTATAATTAAAAAGATTACTTTAATAACTCTTAAGTTAAAGGGTAATTAATTATTAAGTAATATAAGTTTTTTATCTACTAGTACTTTAACTCTTAATTATTAGACTCGATTATAAAGTCGAGCTTTAACTTAGCCTCTTATTTCTAATACTAAGATTATATTACTTATTATTTTAATTAGATTAAAAGGAGATTAATCTAATATTCTAGTTAAAAAGTATAAGTAATTATATTATTAAGTTAAATTATATCTATTTTTCTTAATAAAAAAGAAGAATAATAAGGTTATAGCTTTAAAGAACTTAGTTATAAATCTAAAGGATAATATAAGTATTTCTAAGGATATTATTACTCTTATAATTAATAAGAGCTTTAATTCCTTTAATATTAATAACTTTAATTATATTAATAAAGCTATTAATTAATAAGCTAAGGATATAAGTATAAATATTAATAGTAATTCTTATAATAAAGATAATAACTAGGAAAAAGAAGAAAAAAAAGAATTCCTTTTTATTTTCTTATCTTATAAAATATACTCTTAGTAAGAGATTCTTATATACCTAAAGAGTATTCTAAAGCGTTCTTTTAATCCTAATAATAATTAGATCTTTTTATCTTTAAAGTAATTATATTATAATATTTCTAATATTACTTTTACTTTTTTATTATCTTCTAGAAAACTAAAAGCTCTTATAAAATTATTTTTATATTCTTTTTATATTAAGAGAGTTTTTTTTATACTTATTATATTACTTAATTATTCTTATTCTTTAGGTAATAAATATTATTCTTATATTATTAGTTTTAATTACTTAAAATATTATATTTATATAAGTAATTTATTCTTAACTTATATAATCTTAGCTAATATTATTTTAGTCTAAGTACTTTAATAAGCTAGATATCTTTATTCTTAAGATTCGAAATAAAGTATTCGTATTATATTACTTTTATAATACTAAGAATAAAAAAGATAAAATAACTAAGGAACTAAATAAATACTTAAGTAACCTCTAGATTTTAGTTAATATTATATACGGTTTAAAATAAATTATACTAGTAATTTATAATCGCTTTTATAAGAAAGATCTTCTATTATTTCCTAAGGGTTACTTAGAGTTTTATAAAGCTTATAAAAAGTATAATAAGACTCTAGAAATTTTTAAGAAAACCTCTTATATAAAAAAGAAGCTTATTACTAATACTTTTATTATTATTATTCTTATATTTACTTTTATTATTATTTCTATTAAACCTAGTAATAATAATAATTAAAATAAATTAATTCGCTTTTATAATAACTTTAATAAGTTTAAGGAATCTACTAAGTAAATTTTATATATAATCTAAGAGTCTTAGTAAGAAATCCTTTTATATTTTACTCTTATAAAGTCTTTACTTAAGCGTTTATAATAATAGATTATTTCTAGGTTTAAAGTTCTTATTTTTTAATACTTAGTCTTATATATAATTATACGTTTAAATAAATAAATAAATTTATACTTATAAAATTAAAGTATTATTTTACTTAATAATTTATAATATTCTTATCTTATATTTATATAAATTCTATTTAAAATTATTTAAAGAATTACCTAGGTAGACTTATTAATAATATCTAGAGTACTTAATATATACTTAGTAAAAACTTTTAGAATCTTATTATAACTTCTAATTTCTAAAGGACTTTTTATAATTTAAGAATTTTCTTTTTTTTCCTCTAATATATTAGTCGTCCCCTAATTATAAAAAAGAAATAAATAAAGAAATAATACTTAAATTAAGAAATTAAAACTAAACTTAAATAAATAATATATAAAAAATAATAATAATAATATAAAAGGAAATTTATTAGTAAAATATTAAATAAAAGAAGCCTCTAAAAGATATTTAAATCTTAAGCCGAATATAATTCTTCCTTTAAAATACTAGGTATTAAAATATTATATATTAGGCTAAGAATAAAAAAGATACCTTAGAGAGAAGCGTCTTACTCTTAGTCTTTTATATATTATTATTAGTATATTATAGCTAGTTTCTTATTTAATTATTATTATTAGCTTTTTTTTATATAAAATTAATTCTTATTATTTATTAAGTTCTTATTATCTAAAAATCTCTTTTATATAAGTAGCTTATATAATTACTTAGGATTATATAATAGAAGCTTCCTTTAGTATTTTTTCTTTAGTATCTTTAATAATTATATTAATCTTATTATTATTAGCTTCTTTTAAAGAGGTTTCTTATATATTATCTTATTAATTTATTCTAGCTAATACTTAGGAAGTTAGCCTAAGATTATTAAGCTACTCTTATAATTATAAGAGTACTTTTAAAAGACTAGGTAAATTACTAGTAAACTTTATCTTAGGGCTTAGTAAAGGCTTATTAGGGTCTCTAAGGTTTAAACGTATTAGTACTTTAATAATAATCTTATTTTTAGAAGGTTTAATATTATTAGTAGGAATATAA